>OZ005650.1:134269840-134869840 GCA_963930645.1 Salticus scenicus
ATGAATTAACATTGATAAAAATTATTAATAGAAATTTTTTTAGATATATTATATAATTATAGAAAAAAAAAGTTCCACACACACCATTTTTTGAAAATTAATTAATTATTAATTATTAATTAATCACTAATTAATTAGTAATTCATTATTGATTAATCTTTAAAAATGAAAACATCTACATCTTGGACAGAATCTTTTATAATCTTTAAAAAGCTTAAAAATTTGAAATTTGAAATTTCGCTATTTCTTTTCTGACATAAAAAATAGTTATCATTGAAACCTAGTCTCAGATGTGCAAAATGTTTACAATTTAGAAAAACAATATCCTTTATTTTAACGTAAAAATAATATTTTTAATGTTTCCTTTTTTGTCTGTCAAAAATTAGAATTATTCTTTATGAATTCTGAGAAAGGTTTAGTGTTCATTTAATTTTTTGACAGACTGTATGTTTATACATTTCCCCGAATGGATTAAATCAATTTAGCCATAATTATTTATTTTCAGAGGGTAATTTAAAAAGTCGTTATCAACCGGTTTCTAGCATATACAGCTATTAATAAAATAAAATAATCATTTGATTTCATGTTTATTACCCTTGTATGTTTACGTTAAAAACCTATTATTATTTCAAGAGGGTCATTATAATTCTAAAAATAGATTTATAATGTTGTTTTATAGTCTAAGCGTCGCCTTCTTTTGTGTATGGTGGAGTTGAAGGTCATTTGGCATGGCTTCTCAATGTCAAATCGATTTAATATTTGTAACGACTTTTTGTATTCAAAAATTTAGTATGAATATGTTAGAAGAACAAAGAAACAGTTTGGCATTCTTTTGGCTGCATTTCAACGATGCCAATCTTTGGGGTTGCAATTTAACTTCTAGGAAGCTGCGAGATTTGGGGAAGCTTTGCGATTTTGACGTCGTTAGAGTAAGACGTTTTTTGGTTGTGTTCCTCCTCTCCTCTCCGCCCCAATTTCCGTGTGAGATAAATTGATCCTTTTGTCATCCAGTAAAAAATGAAGTAATTTCTTCGAAGATGATGTTTTTACGAAGTCTACAATAAATCAATAGTTTTTACAAAGTGTTTCTTCTTACTTTCTGCAAGTTTTTCTTTTACCTTTCAACAGCTTTCCTTTTATAAAGTCGACACGGCCAATTTTATATAAAGACCTGGGTAAGTGTTCTTGCTATATATTTCAACACTATAAACTCCTAAACGCTTATCCCTCTGCCTCTAAGATTTCACAGTTTTTCTACTTGTGGCATAAGCTTTCAAAAAATATATAGGTTTCCGGAAAACCGGTATCAAAGGAGAGAAGGTTTACTTGTGAGAGATGGATTTGACGAGTTTTGGTTTTACTCATTTATTTAGTAGAAATTTCTTACAAACAAAACTTTCAAGTCTCATAACTTATGTCACTTTTCATATCGCACATACGTGCATCTGTATATATTAATCTTGTTGAAATCCTTAATAAAGCTTTTCTTTAGGCACTTTTACTTTACGTATGTAAGAATGTATGAATAATTAAGAAATTAACGACAATACATAAAGAAAATACATAAAACGTATAAATAGCACATTCTTAAAAGACTGAAATATCTGATACGTATTTATTCCGAAAGAAAAATGGTTAAAAAAAAATTAAATAATAGTAATTAGTAAAAGAGATGGGGTATATTATATTTATTTCTACAAAATTGCTTTTTAATAATGAAAAACTGAGTTATCGTGATTATGATATCATTACATCTTTTTGAAAATTTCCCTTTCTAACAAACTATATTCTTGCAATTAATTATGTATAAGAATCAGATCACCATTCAGAACTTAATTAAGTCACGAAAATTATGATTATAGGACTATTAGATTAAATTTTTAGAAATAGATTTTTAGATGGATACCGATTAACGGAATTACTGGATAGCACGCCATTATCAATAAGTATGGCCCACGTTATTTTTATATACTTGTCACATTTTGTTGAAAATGCATACGATTCATTGTAAAATGTTGCAATCTTTTATTTTGTTCTTAAAGGAAACAAGGGATGATGTTATAATTAATATTTTTGTTTTACATCCTATCACTTCTTAAATTATATGCTATCATGAAACTTTTTTTTTAATCCATAGAGCATATTTTAAAGGATAAAATGTATAATTCTAGAGATAAAAATACCTCTTATATGGGGAAAACAATACAAAAACATGTCTAATTTCAAAATCAGCGTTCATACTCATCAAGGAAAACCTTGAAAACAGGGATATTCAGGGAATTTTGAATTTGTTAAAAAAACTCAGGGAAAATAAAAAAATTCATTAAAAGTCAGGGAAAATCGCTAATAAAACCTGGAAAAATAAATATTTTCTTTCTCTCAAGTTATATTTCTCTTGTTTAGCTTCATATCAAAATTCAATTGATTAAGTATTGTGAAAATGCGCATGTAAACAATGATTTCTACCTGAATTTCTATCATGGTCGACAGTAATATGACACCATACAGTGGAAGTAGCTGTGTATTTTGTCCTGTCTAGAGGAGCGTTTCTTGTAATATGTCACTAATATTATCTTGAAAATTGTCTGGGAACTCGGGGAATTTTTTTCCCATATGTGAGTATGAACCCTGAAAATGCTCCATGCGAATTCTAAATTATTTAAAATCTCCATTTTTTTTTTCTTTTACTATGCGTTTTTTGTATGTATCTGAACATATCTGGGCATTTAATTTTTATATACCAATTACAGAAATAGTTACAAACAAAAAAAAGTTTAAAATTTGAATTCTTCGTGAGTTTTTTTCCTGCGATTGAATTTGAGAGTTCGATATATATATATTTAAAATTTAATTTCAAACTGAATAATCTGTTTTATGACAAATACATTGGTTGAAATCCACACAAATTTTTAAAAGAATCAAATGAAAACGAATTCGCATGTAGCATTATAAGTAACTGGTTATTCTGGAAATTTGGAACCCAAGAAAAATAAATTTAAAGTATTTAAAAATCATTACGTCTCGTAAACTTCTTTCTTAAAGATAACTTTTTAATTACAATAAAATTGAGAGAATTACTATATGCAATAAAAATATATAAAATGTTAAACACACAACATAAAATTATACCTTTCGAGCCCTTTTATGCCCCCTCACCAGTTTTGGCATCAGAAAGCAAACGTTGAAACAAATTGACAGGATTTCTCTACAAAAGTACGGTGTACTCTGCTGGAACTGCTCATGCCTCATTAGTAAATTTAAAGTTTAAAATTTTGTAAAACTTTTAAATAATGTTTAAGAAACTGTAGAATGATTTTTTTTTAAAGTATTATGTAGCTTCATACATTTTATAATAACTATCTGGATATTTTTAATTGCATCGATTTTGAAAATTTTCATCATCCTTTGTCCTCTTTATCTAGTAATTTACACAGATCTATCATCCCCATGTTAACGAGCAAAGATTTTTGATACCGAAAAAGTTTTTTGGCATCAGCCATTAGAGAGTATAAAACTCGAAAATGATTATAGAATAGAATGTTAATGAATTTTGAAAATGTCTAAATATTGCGCGGCTTTTAAGTGTTCTAATAAATATATGAAAAGAAATTAGATAAGTTATCATAAATAAGTTATATTTAAGTAATTTATGAAAAATATAATTTTTATCAATTGTTTTGTTATTATGATGAAATAATTACAGTCTTCATATTTAATGGAATACTTTTTTTATATTTTAATATTTTTTAATATTTTATATTAGTAAGTAATATAGAATTCTCAAAATTCTTTTAAATGTAGTTAGCAACCGCCGAAGTTTTAATATATAACTAGTATGTTGTGGGTACCACAAGACTTTCTTCTATATATAATCCTGTGCAAATTAACGCAATACAAATAATTTATAAAATTATAATTTATTAAAATTATTTTTCATGATGAATGCAGACGATTTTTATCTTAAAGAAGTGTAATAATAAATGCCGAAAAAAAGAAAGTCAGTTTTGTGCAGACATGAGTATACTAGAATATGGTAAAAAAAAAAAAAAAAATCGAAAACAAAGAAAGAAAAATGGGTATCTGGAGTTTTTTATGCTCTATTAGTGCTTAAATTTGCCAAATTATCTGTGTATATTCACTCGGGAAAAGACATCCATAAGAGAGTAAAATGGCCGTCTTTTCCCGAGTAAAAAGGAATCACTTTTTCCCCCTCAGTGATCAATCTACATCTTACTACTATATCTATGGTCCCCTTATGCTTTGGATGGCTTTTCATCCCCTTAACATCATTTTTTTTCTTTTTATTCTCTATTTTTGCTTTCCGAACATATGTAAGGAAAGTCAAAAATCACGTCAAAAATCGTTATTGACGTGATTTTGGTGTTTCTATACGTTTTAAGGTCCCCTGGGTCGATTTTTGCTATTTTTACGAAGAATGTATGTATGTATGTGTGTGTGAGAGAGAGAGTGAACACGATAGCGTCAAAACACTTCGTTCTAATAAACTGAAAGTTGGTATGCATGTTGTAGGTCACCATAACACGAACCCTATTGATTTTGGTGAATCTAGGACTTAAGTGTTTTATTTTACAGAGACACAAAGAAAATTATGGCCTATCAAAATCATTATGGCCTATGGGCCCAAATTTTTAAAAATGTGATAGCGTCTGAACGCTTCATTCGTCTGAGCTGAAAATTTATGCACATATTATAAGTCATAGTTGCACGAACTGTATAGATTTTGGTAAAACTAGCACTTATAGTTTTTTTTTTTTACAAGGACACAAAGAAAAATTCTTTATCATTGTGGTCTATGGGTCAAAATTTTTAAAAAGGGGATCTGGACATAATATCGCGGGACAAAATCTCGCCGGCCAAAATATCGCGTCGACTAAAAAAATAAAATAAAAAATAATATGATCTATTTCACGTGTGATCTCTGGCGGGGGGGGGGCATAAAGCTTTATAAATATATATATATATATATATATATATATATATATCATAGAGAGGAATTTTATTATTTTATCTATATTGTATTTTAAATTATTTTATCATTTGCTTTTCACCATTCAAAATACATTTTAAAAATATTGTACATATTGCTGCGTCAAAGCTGAATATTGTTCACAAACCTGAATTAAAAATTATAAAAATAAGTACGATTGAATTTATTATGACTGATCTTGGCAAAAGGTAATAAACATAGTTTTTAAACTTTTTTAAGCAAAAATCATAATTTTTGTGATGGGTTTGTCTATATGTCAGTGCTCTGACTGAGGTAAATATGCTTGTGTTGTCATGAAATTTTATATAAAATTACCAACTCATTCAAATAAAATGTTGTAAAATATGTCATTTTATTTGTACGAAACACAATCCTCACTCACATTATTTTGTTTTCCATTCATTTATGTAGACGATATTTTGTCTCCGCAAGATTTTGCCCTGCGAGATTTTGTCCCCAACCTGGGTCCAAAATTTGTAAAGTGCGATAGCGTTAAAACGCCTTATTCTGTTGATCTGAAAATTTATGTACATATTATAAGTCACAGACGCAAGAACTTTATAGATTTTGTGAATCTAGCACTTATAGTTTTTTTTTTTTTTTTTTTTTTTTTTTTTTCCAGAGACACAAATAAATATTCTTTATCATTATGTGCTGGGCCCAAATTTTAGGTTGATTTCTTTAGAAATCGACCTATTGCAATCACTTCGTTTATCTATATATATATCTATCTATCTATCTATAATGAAAATTTTGTCATCACGATAACTCCCGAAAGAATACTCGAAATGGAACCAAATTTGGACTGTGAACAGATCTTATAAATATCTTGGATAAGTTCGTTAACCAAGTTGCTCCGACTTTTTGTTTTCAAGTGGCAGCCACTTGAAAATTTCAAGCCGACATTGAAAAAAGCATATTTAAAGCAAGATTTGCTTGAATTTTGTTGTAAATACAGGCCACATAAGGGTCTCAATGAAGTTTATTAATTAAGTTTATCCGCCCTTTTTAATAAAGTGGCAGATATTTTAAGTTAAGTGGGACCACTTGAAATCAGGCTACCACTTGAAAATTTAAAATCACTGTAACTTCCGAAATAATACTCCAAACTGAACCAAATTTAGACAGTGTCTTAACTTATCTTATAAATATCTTAGATGAGTTTATTAACCAAGTTGCTCCGCTATTTTGTTTTCAAGTGGAGACCACTTGAAAATTTCAAATTCAAATTGTAAAATGCGTATTCCGAATTTGTTTGAAATTTGATGTAAATATAGACCACATAAGGGTCTCAATGAAGTTTAATAATGAAATTTGTACGTCATTTTTAATAAAGTGGTAGATATCTTAAGTTAAGCGAGGCCACTTGAAATCACTCTACCACTTGAAAATCTAAAATCGCAATAACTTCTGAAATAATACTCCAAATCGAACCAAATTTGAATAGTGTCTTAACTTATCTTATAAATAGCTTAGAAGAATTTGTTAACCAAGTTGCTCCGCCATTTTGTTTTCAAGTGGAGACCACTTGAGAATTTCAAATTCAAATTGTAAAAAGCTTATTCCGATTTTTTTTTTTTTTTTTTTTTTTATGCATACGTAGATTATACAAGTGTCTCAAATAACTTTATTAATGAACTTTATCCGCCATTTTTAATAAAGTGGCGGATATCTTAAGTTAAGCGGGACCACTTGAAAACAGGCTACCACTTGAAAATTTAAAACCATGTAACTTCCGAAATAATACTCCAAATGGAACCAAATTTGAACAGTGTCTTAACTTATCTTATAAATATCTTAGATGAGTTTGTTAACCAAGTTGCTCCGCCATTTTGTTTTCAAGTGGAGACCACTTGAAAATTTCAAATTTAAATTGTAAAAAGCGTATTCCGAAATTGTTTGAATTTTGATGCAGACCACATAAGGATCTCAATGAAGTTTATTAGTAAACTATATCCGCCATTTTTAATAAAGTGGCAGATAAGTTAAGCGGGACCACTTGAAATCAGGCTCCCACTTGAAATTTAAAATCACGATAACTTCTGAAATAATACTCCAAATGGAACCAAATTTGGACAGTGATAATATCATATAATTATCTTGAATGTTTTCACTGGGCAACTGGTCCCGACATCTTGTTTCTAAGTTCCAGCCACTTGAAATCACGATAACTTTTAAAATACTAAACTGATTCAAATAAAAGTTGGATAGTGAACTGATGGTTCAAATATCTAGGCTAAGTTTACTTGGTGACTTGATCCGCAATTTTATGTCCAAGTGGCTGCCACTTGAAAATTTGTCAATATGATAACTTTAGTAATACAGAATCAATTCGCATCAAATTTGGGTAGTGGATTTATCCTTCAAATATCTCAGAGAAGTTCGCTGGGCATCTCACTCGGCTTTTTTTCCAAGTGGTGCCACCGGAAAATTTCTTATGACGATAATTTTTCAAATACTGATTTAATTTGAACTAGAACTGGACAAGGAACTTATACAAGTATACTGGATGATTTCGCTGGGCAAGTTATTTTGCCATTTTGTTTCCAAGTTGCAACCACTTAGGACTTAGACTGCCACTTTAAAATTTGCCATAAAATTAACTTTTGAAACACGGCACTGATTTAAACCACAGTTGGACAGTGAACCTATGCTTCAAATATCTTGGATATGTTTGCTGGGCAACTTGTTCCACTGTATTGTTTCCAACTGGCGGCCACTGGAAAATTTCTTATCACGGTAACTTTAGAAATACTTAATCAATTCAAATAAAAGTCGAAAAATGAATTTATTATTCAAACAACAAAAATCTACAAAATTCACGTAACTCGTGAACCAATCACGTTATTGCGTCCATCTTTGGTATATCGATAATAAGTATTTTCTCGCCAAAAGTCGCCAAAAAAATCGCCTTAATGGGAAAGTCGCCAAATTTGGCTCCAAGTCCATTACCAGCGTTGCTGGATCTTTTTAATGCGTTTTTAAGGAAAAATTAGGCTATTTTAATGCTAAAACAAGCTAGAAATGCAGAAAACTAACATTTTATCAACTTACTAAGCCTCTTTGAAAGAATTTCTACAAAAAAAAAAATTATTTTCAAATTTGAAATAGTATTTTAAATGAGGAACTTTCTCTACCATCTTGATCGAAGTGGCAGCCACTTAATTTTTCAACACGATGACTTTTGAGATTTTTATTTAATTCGAACTATATGTGTACAGTAAACTTATCTCACAAATTCATTTCATATATTTGTCAACTTAACTCACCATTTTGTTTCCAAGCGCCGGCCACTTGAAAAATTTAGATGCACATAAAAAGGTATTTATAAACCGATTTACTTAAAAATCCATATGTGCATAGCCTACATCAATATTTCTACCAAGTGCATTAACAATTTGTAGCTGCCATTTTGAAACAAAATGACGGCTACTTGATAAGGAAAAAGAAATCAACCTACCCTTCCGAATAAGCCGGAAGGACTTGTTTAAAGTGCGATAGCGTCTAAATGCCTTATTTGATTGAGTTGAAAATGCATACACAGGTTTTAGGTCACTGTCGATCGAATTATATAGATTTTGATAAATCTAGCCCTTACAGATTTTTACAGACACAGAACGAAGAATTCTTTATTGTTATGACTGATGGGTTCAAATTATTTTGAAGGACAATAGTGTAAAATTAAACAATGGAGAAAAGCACCCAGACACCTTTTTATAATTTTTACTTTTGCTTATTTAACGACTTGTCTTACTTTTATTTATTTATGTAACCGTTAATTACTTTTCGGAAAGACGAGTAGAGTACACTCCAGATTTTTCTTTTTTCTTTTGAGTTCAATGCTAATAAGATGCTTTTTACTCACTGCATTTATTCAAACATTCGTCATTGCGATGTGAGTGGTAAAATAACAGTTTGCAAAGCAGGAATACGATGACAAATATTAGAAACACATTTAAAATTTTCAGCAATCTTAGTCATTTTACGCAATCAGTAATAAATAGTAATGTATTTAAAATTAAACTACACTTGAATACGAAGAAATTTTTATTACGTAAAGTAGTATTATTCGTCCTATTAATAATTTATCTTTCTTCTGTTTTCTTTCTCTTATTCTTATATAGTAGAAAAAGTATTCGTTTACGTCGAATTTTCAAATTGAGATTTTAATAGATTTATACGTTTTGAAGTCCATTGAATCCGAAAATCAGTTTTTTAGCGATTGGTCTATGTATGTGTATTTGTGTTTCTGTGTCCGTCTGTTATCATCATAACTTAAATATTAGCAGGAAGTTCAAATTTCATATTCTAAATCAATATCATATTTAGATGCTACTTGATACTTTTTATTAAAATTAAACAATTAATTCGTGTAATTAAAATACATTACGGCTATGGGTACACCTTCTGTTAGGTACAGTTTAACATCTTCAGACTGCATTAAACAAAATGAAATGATTATATAGATACGTATATATATGTGGGATGGCACACTTTTGTAGGCGTTAAACAAAAACTAATACTTATTTACTAATTATAAATTTAATAAAAGATTAAATTGTAGTTTACATATATACAGGAATGCTAATAAGCATTATCGAATGTTACTTTGGTAATGTCCGTCGAAGTAGTTGCACCCGTCTAGTGTGCACGCTTCGTCGAAAACTCAAAAGAAAACAAGTCATCGAATACAGTCATTACGTTCCGTCTGAACATCCCGTCGAAAACTGAATGTCGTTCCTTCAGCGCTCTCTTAGCAGGCGCGCGTTCCGGAAGGACGTCATTCACGTCATGAGCACGTATTTCCTCTCAAGCGCTGGCGCTCCGTCACATGATCAGCAAACAGAAACTAAACTGCCTTGGATTTCAGGAACGGCAAAGAGAAATCAAATAGCTAGGGTTCTGAGTCATGGGAAAGCCAAGTAAGGGGAGAGAAACAGGATACTTCACTCGGCCATCCTTCCTCGACTGGACCTCCAGGCGATCACACTGAAAAGATACAAAAAAAAAAAAACAAAAAAAAAAAACAAAAAAAAAAAAACAAAAGCAACACAAAATAATAACATAAATATTTACAAATTTTTACAAATCTTTAAAAATTTTTGTTTTTAAGTTATTCCCCATTTGAGGAATTCAGCTTTTGCAGATGTGTAATAGGAGCCTTCATGGCATCCATTTCTATATTTTTTATCAATATTTTCAATATTATCATTTTCCATTTTTGCTGTTATAAAGTTACAAAAGGAAGTCAATTTTGCGTTTACGGCAACTTGGTCGCTTAGTTCACCAGTTTTTGGTAGTTGTTTACTCAATTTACATTTCAATCTATTTTTCTTTCTGACTCTAGAAAGTTGTTTTTTATCATGTGTACTTAAATCTTTACTTTGGGGTTCAAAATTATTTTGGGACTCGAACTTGAGACCCTCCAATCGATCATTTTCAGTCTTAATGCCTTTTAAGGCCTCTGTTGCATCAAGTTCAGTCGAAAAGTCTATAATGGCAGTCTTATATGTAGGAAAAACTTCTAATTTTATTTGTATAGCTTTGGGAAACAATATGGCTATTTCACCAATCGTGGTCGTCAATGGAAGTGATGGAATGAACACTTTTCTCGGATCTATACCGGCAGTCTCTTTTTTTGGCAAATTCTGTCTTTTACACTCAGTGGAATCTATTGTTAATGGCTTTTTTCTGGATTTCTTCCTTTTAAGGAGTTTGGAATTTTCGTCAACTTTTTCTTTTAACTTTTTCAACTCTTCGGCTAACTGTGAAATTTTTCTAAGTAGGAATTGTTTTTCATCTTTCTTCGAGTAAGTGTTTTCTGGATTTGGCGATTTCATTTGGGAAATGTTCATCTGATTTTGTTTCTTTCGTTGAGGCTCCACCTCTTCCTCACTGTCATCATCTTCACTATTATCGTCCTTTAAAACCATTTTCTTACCGTCATCACTTTCGTCATCGTCATTACTTTCACTTACATCTTTTTTGGAAGATTCTAATGATTTTTTGAACATAACAGCTTGAGGGGTTTTGTTTTTACACTTTTCAACACTATTTAATGTTTTATTTATTTCTGGGGATTTCTCAGAAATTTTACTTTCAATGTTAATGGGGGCGTCAACAGCAATATTTGTTTTAACTTCATTTTGATATTTATCTATTGGAAGAACTGTTACTAAATTTACCTCGAGGGAACTAGATTTGTTTTTCATAAAAATACCATTTTCATTTATTATCGTCTCACCCACCATCAGTACATTCAACCCGATGATTACGTCATATGGTATTACATCATTGTTTACAACATACACATTAGTTTTACTTTCAAAATTATCAACTTTCAAATCTACATCAAATGAGCCTAACGGCTTTACGGAACTTTTCCCGATACCCTTCAAAGTGGTACTCATAGTATTTAATTTTTTTACATTTAATTTGTCAAAAGAACTTTTACGCAACAATGTTGCTTCACTTCCTGTGTCAATAATTCCAATAAAATTTACATCATTTACTTGTATAATTTTACTCATATTTTGATTTACATTAATACACAGTGCATCAACTTCTGGTTTTGAACCTGGACACTCCGAACTTTTATGCCCGTACTGCTTACACGTAAAACACTTAAGGCCTTTGGCCTTATGAGGGCAATCTCTAGATAAGTGGTTTTTTTCACCACAATTATAACACAATTTATTATTTACTTCATTTTTAGGACCAAATTTTTCATATACATTATGGGCTGCGTGCTTCGGTTTTGTGCTATATTCTACTTTATGCATTCTATCAAATTTATTTTTCTCATTATCTTTTTTATATATTTCATATAACTTAATTTTATCTTTAAATTCACGAATATTTTTTGCACCATAAAGAATTAGTTTGTTTTCACTTTTGTCATTTATTCCTTGGATCACGTAATGCATTAACGCGGCATCTTCAATGTGCCCGTTTTTTGCTAGTTCGCGCATTTTAAAGAAATACTCTATAACTGTTTCATTTGGCTTCATTTTCTTTTTACACAAAATTTCGTGTAAAGAGGCAGAATTTATTTCGATCTTGAATTCTTCGATAAGAGCATTTTTTAGTTTCTTATACGTTAATAATCCTTTTTCGGATTTTACAAATCAGTGGAGCACCGTTTATACGTTTTTCAAGGGACCGTTCCTAAAAAACGTATAACTGAAAAAAACGTACAACTGAAAATTCGTTTTAACATTAATACACAATAAAGTATCATATTAATAATAAAAGACTAATCAATTTTCATGATTTCCTTTACATTTATTCGAATAAGATATATTTTAATTATATTCAAAATATTTTTAAAAGATTGAATAAAAATTATAATTAAAGATATAGAAATTCAGAATTTTTTTTCAAGATTTCGATTTTAACTTTTAAAGACAAAGCCTTTTTTTCTCTAAATGAAGATGACATTTTTGCAAACGATTAAAAGGAAGGAAAGAAAAATAAAAATGTTTCTCCAACCGTAATGTCAAATAAACACGATAAGAAAATCTTCTACGGAAGTGAGTAATAAATCTTTAAGTTTACAAAATGCCTATAAAGTTGTGGGCTTTTTTCCTTTCATACCCCATTCCTGGAATCAATTAAAAGAGAAAGTGGGAGGTCTTCAAGTGGTCACTGGCTACTTGGCTTCTGAAAAATTCTCTAACCTCCTTCCCCCCAGGCTATCGATGCAAGTCACACTTTGTTCTATAGCTGCACTTTGTTACCATAGTTCTAAGAAAAAATAATCGAAAAAAAAAAATAAGAATAAAACAAAAAGAACATTCATCTTTTTTTTTTTTTTTTTTTTTTTTTTAATTCTGGAATGAAACTTAAACTTGGGATTCTACAAGGAGGAGAAAAAAAACGTATAAGTGAAATTAAGAATTTACTTGTGTCGTATAAACGAAATATTTTAACATTATAATTCAATGGAATGATTTGGGACCGAAGTCGAAAAACGTATAAATGAGAAAAACGTATAAATGAGAAACGTATAAAAGGTGCTCCACTGTAACAGAGCATTTCCGCTCAAAGACCTTTTACAGAAAATTATTTTTTGTAGTTCGTTAAGGTTAAACATTTCAGCTAACTCTTCAAATTCATTTAAGAATTCAATTATGTTCTCATGCGGCTCGCCGCTAAATTTTGACATAGAATTTTCAAAATCATTGAAAGAAATTGCACCAAGTGATCCATTATACACATTATTACTATAATTTATACTTTTTTTACCCTTATTATAATCATCAATAACACTGTTACCATCATTATAATAATCATAGCACTTATTTTTGCTGATATGGCATTGCACAGAGGAGTCAGTTTTTTCAATATCATTATCGCCACTACTTTCGGATTCACTGTTCGATTCGTTTTCCGAATCTTCCTCTTCCGAATTATTTTCTGAACTTTGTTTCAGTAATTCCGTATCACACAAGCTTAACAATAGTCGATCTCTCAACTCGTTTTTATTCCCATCAAAAGGGACATTTAAAATATTACAAATAGTAATTAGTTCATTTAATGAAAAATTTTTATCAATTATTTTTTGCTTTTCAAGGTATTTTTCGTCGCCTATAGCGAAAGTGAATCCTTGAAACTTTCTTATTCTGCATCTGTTCTTACGATCGCCGATCTCATCGAATAAAAACCGATGCAGAATTTTAATTTTATTATAGTTCTCTATCTTCAGTGCATTGCCAATTTTAGGAATATCCCCTAGAGATACCATTTTATAAGAAGATAAAGTGTACGTACCTTTGTAGAGCCGAAACAGCTGTTGTTTTTAATCCTTAAAACTCTCGTTGATCCGTGGTTATATCACAGAATTCGCAGATCCTTCGTTGCTTAAGTTTAAGCTGATTTCACAGGTGTAAACATTTCTGTTGATCACGAAGTATTATCACACACAGTTGTAGTCGGCACTCATTTGTAAAAACACACACAACTAGTTGAATCATGGTTTAAGAATAAAAAAGTTCAGTTCGACAAATGTTTATACAGTTTATATTTTAAACACAGTTCAGTTTATAAACTTATTTTTATCAGTCCAGACGCATCATCATTTTTAGGAATACAGTTCGCAAAAAAAGTTTATAGTTTGTTCAATCAAATTTTAAGTTAAATTAAACTAAAAATTAACGTTCAATCACACTTTCTTTATCTTAAAATTCGCGTTCTATCCAAAATTTAAATTAAAATTAAAATTCGCGTTCTATCCGTTCATGAAGTAGATTTTATTCTTTATCCAGTAGATTTTATTCTTTATCCCGTAGATTTTATTCTTGATCCCGTAGATTTTATTCTTGATCCCGTAGATTTTATTCTTGATCCCGTGGATTTTATTCTTGATCCCACTTCTGAACTTGTGGGATGGCACACTTTTGTAGGCGTTAAACAAAAACTAATACTTATTTACTAATTATAAATTTAATAAAAGATTAAATTGTAGTTTACATATATACAGGAATGCTAATAAGCATTATCGAATGTTACTTTGGTAATGTCCGTCGAAGTAGTTGCACCCGTCTAGTGTGCACGCTTCGTCGAAAACTCAAAAGAAAACAAGTCATCGAATACAGTCATTACGTTCCGTCTGAACATCCCGTCGAAAACTGAATGTCGTTCCTTCAGCGCTCTCTTAGCAGGCGCGCGTTCCGGAAGGACGTCATTCACGTCATGAGCACGTATTTCCTCTCAAGCGCTGGCGCTCCGTCACATGATCAGCAAACAGAAACTAAACTGCCTTGGATTTCAGGAACGGCAAAGAGAAATCAAATAGCTAGGGTTCTGAGTCATGGGAAAGCCAAGTAAGGGGAGAGAAACAGGATACTTCATATATATATATATATATATATATGACAATAAAAGCATGTTTCGTATAGAATACAAAATGTAAAAATCATTCTCCATTCGCTTACAGGCCCCACACAAAAGAATTACGATACATTAAGGCTATACTAGTAATATGCTGGAAGTACATTTCAAGCTATGTTTCGTGATTTTTATCTTGTTCTAAATTTAGGCACTCTATGTGGTTTGCATATAATTTTAGATATTATACACGGCTATCTAGAACTAAGCGAAAATATTTCTTTCTATTGAAATAATTGATGGAAGTGCTTTACTAAATTTCAGGAAACTTTCTTATAAATGACTAGGGGGCTCTGCCCCCTGCTCGCTCCACTCACCAACCCCCGAGGGAGGCTTCGCCTCCCCCCCGACTCCCTTTACTTATTAACACATGCAGAGCTCTGCCCGCCTATTCGCTGTTTTCTTTCACTGAAAAGGAATATTAATAGTGCATATTACAAGACAAAAGCAGAAAATTATTTTGGAAATCCTTATATCAAATGTCAGTTTGAAATGTATAATATTTATACATATTTTTAATGGAAAGAAATTCATAATATCTAGACCATTTTGCATTACAGCTTTAGTATATGACCCTTTTTATTTATTTTTTACAACCTTAGATCCGGACCACGGTACCCCTTCGTAATTGGAAGATTGCGGGTTCGGTTCTTGAGCCGGCCAAAGACCGTCGTGTACACTAATGGTGGCTGGTACACGTAAAATATTTCGTGGGCGCAATATCCTCCGTCTAGAGGTCTGCACGGGCCGGGCTTCCGGCCCGAGCACGGCCCGGCCCTCAGGCCGGGTTCGGGCCGGGCTCGGGCTCAGTTTTTTTGTGTATATTCGGGCCGGGCCGGGCCTGAATGAAATTTTCTCCGGGCCAGGCCGGGCCTGAATAAAATTTTCTCCGGGCCTTGTCGGCCCGAATCTTTTTCTGGTTTCCTCGTTAATCATCAACGAAAAAGGAAAATGATAAAATATTTCTTCAGTCATTTATTTTACGTAATTTTACAGGCTTGTATGTCACATAAAGTTCTATTTCGTTAAAAAAGTGTCTGTAACGTCAATTTAATTGTCTATTAGTCTGTCTGTCCGAAATCTGATTTTTCGCAAATATTTTTAGCATGCCTCGAAATTAATATATTTTATTTAAAGTAATATTAGATGGTTTCCTATTCAAAATAGTATGCATGTCACTACCAGTTTGCGTACATGTACATAGCAAAAGAAATTAGATACATTACTGTGTATAAGGGTTTGTTTCTTATGATCAGTTGAGTTTAGGTGGTATAAAGGCTATAAAAATCTTTCCGCTGTAACTTTTTCTCTAAGGCTCCTTTTTCTTTTCTCCAGTGGACGAAAGTAGCATCATTTTTATCATGGGCAAAAGCAACTTTTCCATTGAATACGGTTGGTTTAACATTAAAGTTTTGTTTACCGGAGCACATGAAAGATTCGGATACATTATGGTATATAAGAGAAAATGGTTGAAAGTGCATTGTCAGTAGTATTAACCATTTTAAAAACCTTCCTATATTGTTTGATGAATGCTAATATATATATATATATATATATATACATTTTTTTTTTTCCAATGGCTAGGCAAAAGTTACAGAGGACTATAAAGATACAAATTAAATTATAGACAGTATAACATAGAAGACCGAAGTCATTGCCTAAGGAGCGATCTTGCCTCCCAATAGCTCGACTCTTCTGTAGAACATCGAAGAGCTCTACAACGGGACAGATGGTTCCGGTCGATTACTTCTCCAGAATCACAAAGTGGGCAAGTAGGGTCGTTTAAGATACCTATGCGCTTCAAATGATCGGCAAGGCAGTCATGTCCTGTAGATAGGCGGAAAGTCGCAACTGCCTTACGTCTTGGTTTATCAGGAATTAGAGTAGGACTTAAATTCTTCCATTTCTTTAGAGCTGTACGATTCTCAAGATCTTGTAAAGCATTAGATGCAGATAAATTCTTTAAAAACAGTTTAATCCTCCAGTAAGAAATGGCTGTATTGGGATGTTGTAGTAAGGTGGCACCTCGTTTTGCAAAAACGCCCGCTTGTTCATTGCCCCAAAGGCCACAATGGCCGGGTACCCACTGGAGAACAATTTGTTTCCCCTTTAAAGTGAGAGTTCTTAATGATTCTTGACACTGGAATACTTCCGGTGTTAATGGATGATCAACAGCGCTTATTGACTGGATGGCTGCTTGAGAGTCAGAAAGAATGACCGCCCTTTCAAACTTGCAATGGACAGCTAATAGTTGCTTTAAGGCTAAACGTATCGCCACAACTTCACCATCAAAGGAGGTACCAATATAGCCCGCAGGGGCATAGGAAGAAAAAAGATCTGAGAACACGCCAGCCCCTACATTGAGATGACAATCAAACTGGGAACCATCTGTAAAAATGTGCAGCCACTGAGATGGTGGATATCTGGCCGCAATGGTCTCTAAGGCAAGACATTTCAACACATTTGGTGCACCATCTCCCTTTCTATGGATAGTTTCAACTAGATCCAGCCTCATATCGACATTAATCACTTCCAAGGGATTTCTGGGTGTCAAAAGTGGTTGTATATCACCTGGAATTACAAGATCTTTCTTAATATCCAGGACTATTTGAATAAATCCATTTTGGGTTTTTAAATTCCTTGGCTTGGTCACATAGTCCCTCCAGTAGGGATCCTCTATACGCAGTAGCTTTTCATAGAGACATAAGGCCTTCAATTTCATAATCTCTGAAGTGTATATTCCCTGTCAATAATAACATCGCATCGATAGGAGTGGACTTCACACCTCCTGTGATCAAGCGTAAAGCCTGGTTTTGCAACACTTCCAGCTTATTGACCACAATTTGTGGGGCTGTGATCAGAGCTTCACAGCAATACAACATTAAAGGCTGTATAAAAGTTTTAAAAGTAGTGTTAAGAGTGGACCGAGCGCATCCCCAAGTGCATCCTGCTAAGCGCTTAAGAATACTCATTCTATTTGAAATACGCTCGGTAAGCTTTTCAACATGGAGCTTCCAGCTTAATTTAGTATCAGAAGTCCTTCCCAGGTAGGTAAAGCTGTCTGTGTTGGCGATCGAAGGGCCTTGGTACTTTAACTCTGGCCGGAAAGCCTCATGGGTTAAGGAGAAAGACTGTGAAGCTGTCTTTCCTAAATTTACAGCCATATTATTTTCTTCACACCATTTCGAGAGCACGTGCAGGGCTTTATTTAAGCGACTTTCAATAACATTTTTAGCAACATTTTTTGGTGCTTGGGTCCAGATTACCAAATCATCAGCAAATAGTAAACATTTAACATCAGGTATTGATTTAAGTGATGAAATTAGATCATTGACATATGTATTGAACAAGGTGCAGCTACTAACTGTTCTCTGAGGGAGCCCAGTTTGAAGATTAAAGCTTTTGGAGAAAGATTCACCGAAATTAATCCTGCAAGTTCTCTGGTTTGTGAAGGATCTAATCCAGTGAAATAATTTGGAAAAAATTCCAATATTCAAGAGCTTCTGGTAAAGCCTTTCCCTCCAGACGGAATCATATGCCCCCTTAAAGTCAACGTAAATAGCTGTTAAAATGTCCCTGTTATCTAATGAATCTTTAACGAATTGGCTAAATTTTGTCACTTGGTCTCTCGTTGACCTATTTCTTCGGAAGCCAGCCTGTTCTGTATCGAATATATTACATTCCTCGATATACCAGTTCAAACGGTTAACCACAAGTCTTTCCATGACTTTTGCAAGGATACTCGTAAGTGAAATGGGCCTATAGCTATTCAACTGTCCAGAGTCCTTGTTTTTCTTTAGAACTGGAATTACAATAGCACTTCTCCAATGTGCCGGAATCTGACTCGACTCCCATACACGATTTAGAACATTCAGTACTGTTTTTCTTGCCACACTGCCCAAATGGATAAGAAATTCTGCATGGATATAATCCACACCAGGAGATTTTTTCAATTTGAGACGTCTTAGTGCAAGTTCCAGTTCTTGTGCACCAAAGGGAGCATCGAAAACAGCTCTCCATCCGGGTTCCTCATCAGTCTTCTGCATTTTGAGTAACTTCTTCCATTCAGCATTCATGCTAATATTATCGATTTGACTTTCTGTTTGTCTTTGTGTCTTGTCTATAATAATGAATTTCTGTTTATATATAATTGTCTTCTAAAATTTTAGCAGTTTTGTTAAAGAACGTACTGTTGTTTGGTTATATAAATCCTCTGCAAAACACATACTCAAAATCTTTTTTATAAAAAGGCATTCTTTTTTTTTTTTTTTTGTTATTTTACATATTTTTGAATCGGGTCGGGCCTGATTTAATCGTTTTTTGTCCGTGCCTGGGCCGGGCCCGGGCCGCATTTTTCGACTTCATAACGGGCCGGGCCGGGCCCGATCTTCGAAATTCCGGCCCGTGCAGACCTCTACCTCCGTCTTCCCATCAAAATTATACCACTGGGGGCTACTGAAGCGGACTATCCCCTTCATGTAGGACCAAAATTGTGGTGGCATGTCTCGGGAATATCCGTAGGAGTGCACCCCAAACAGTCGCCAATTATCCATAGCGCAGTAATGGTGCGACGTCAAACACAACCTACCTACAACCATGGATCATATTTTAATTTTCCCGTGTAAGAAAATTAATTTTCTAAAAGTAGATAAAAAAAGTTGATATTAATTTTCTTTCTTTTTTACATCCATGGTTTCGGGCCGCGGAACCCTAGTCTATAAAGCACCGAGCACGTAATTGGGAGATTGCCTATTCGATACTTGAGCCGGCCAAAGACCGTCGTGTACACTAATCGTGGCTGGTGCACATAAAATCTGTCGTGACCGCAAAGTCCTCCATGTTACCACCCACACTATACCTCTGGGGGGATCCCTTCCGGGAAGGATCAAAATTTGTGATGGCATGTGACCCGAACATCTCTAAGGGTGCGTCCCAGACCGTCGCCAATTACCATAGCGCAGTATTGGTGCGACGTTAAATCGAACCTACCTACCTACCTACGTACAACCATGGATCATATTTCAATTTTCCCGTGTAAAATGACTTCATGACAGAAGAACAACGTCACTGGGAGAAACTTTCTTCAAAATGGCAAATAGAGTACCTTCATAAACTTGTCGTTTTTAGTTAATAACTTCTTTAATTAAAATGATAGAAATTTCTAAGCAACTGAAATGTCTTCCTTGGAGTATTTGGAACACATTGATACCTCTCATGACGCGAAGGACGCTGCCCTCCGCTAGAAGATGCTGTCGCAGACAAAAAAATTTGACGCCAGTGACAGTAACTTTTTTTTAATATATAAAGATAATTACATACTCATACACATATGGTAGACAAAGCACTGTTTGAAGTCCAATTTTCAACCCTTATTTTTTGCTATAATTACATGTTTTGTGATACGAAAATTAAATTTTTAGCAATCTATATGTGAGCATGTCTTTTATTAACATAATTTGGAGAAAAAAAAAAATAATTGCAATTGCAGAAAATTTGAATTTGGTATTTTGAAAATTAAATGAGGGTGCCACTTGAAAAGTTTGACCAGGATTGGTAAGTTTCAAAGAGTGGAGTGGTGTGTGTGAAAGTTTTCTATTTAATTTGGAGTAATTTTTTTAATTTCATAACAGCCCTAATGTATTTTGTTTTATAATTATTTATTTTTTAATGAATACACATACTATATATAAACGGAGGGTTAAGGTGTGTGTGGGGGGGGGAGGGGGGGGGTGCAGTAGTCTTCTCGCGTAGAAATATATGTTAAATAAAATTGTTTTTAAAACTATTTTAAATTGTTTTTAAAATATATTCATATAAAGTATTCGTTATCTTACCTTTAATCTGTAATCTGTCTTTGTAGAAGTCAAATGTTGGGTAAGGGAAAGTTGTGTAAGTACCACATCAGATTATTAATATCAGTTAATGGGAAAGTGTTTTTACCAAGTATGCTCAATAAAGTATTTATTTAATTATTTATTCTATATATAAAGCGAAAGCCCTATCGGTGCCCAATGGCCATTTTCTGAACCATTGGTACAGAAATATATTTAAATTGGAAAAGCACTTTAAATTTATCATTTTAGAAACAGTGAATAAAAACTAACGTTGTAATGTGATACTGCGACAAATATTTTTACCAAGTATGCTCAGTATAATATTTATTATTTATTTAATTAGTTATTCTACAAATAAGGCACTATCGGTGCCTAATGGCCATTTTCTGAACCATTGGTACAGAAATATATTTGAACTGGAAAAACACTTTAAATTTATCATTTTAGAAACAGTCAATAAAAACTAACTGCAAAAATTATAACATTTAAGTTTTTAAACTGTCCTTTGTTTTTATAAGCTGTATAAGTAATAACAGATTTTTCATTCTCAACCATGTAGAGCAAACATAATAGTAGGAAATGTTTGATGCTATAATAATGAATGAGAAGTTCTGAAACCTGCCTGAAGGTGCCGGGTTCGAACATCGGCCAGGCTGTTCGGAGTTTTCCGTGTTTTTCTCCAGAACTCGCGGGAATATGTGCTAGAAAGATCATAGGAAGATCCCCCCACACAGACTTATAACAATCGAGCTTAATCTATAATCACACCTCTTGTTTAATAGCTATTAGCGAAGAACATCCGGGCCATTGATAAAGATATCTCCATAACATTATGATACATAAGCTTTATATGTCAGTTTCAATATGGTCGGAAACTTGGATTTCGTTGAAATTTAACTTTTCATCATAACTCCTTTTTTTTTTTCTCTCTCCACCATTCGTTGACAGGTTCTGCTCTCAAAACTGGCAAACGAGAAGTACCGAATTCGATTCCAGGTCGCGTTCGTCAACCTAATCATTCAGAGTTTTCCGCGGTTTTCTCCGAAACTCACGTAAGTACCGGCTAGCACACCATCAAAATGTGATGCTCCCAATGAATGGAAATTTTTTTAGTGTCTATGAGAATTTAGTCGGGAATTCTTATTTACACTTTTCAAAAAATTCTCTTTTAGTTATCTGTTTAATTTCTTATTCTGCTCTCGAACTCTTTAAGGACTCTAGATCCCCTTAAAAAGACCCATACAGAGGGTACTCCCTCTTTAGGCCTAGGACCCTAGTCTAGTCAATCGAGCTTACTCCCAAACACACAAACACACTCTACTCTCGAACTCTTAAATTTAGCTTTTAGGTATTATTGGGATAGATAAGATTGGATCGAATATGTTAGATAACATTTTTATTCTTTTGCAATTTTTTTTTTTTTTTTTTTTTTTTTTTGTGTTTAGAAAACCAAAGCAGGTATCGCCAAAACTTTGATGTCTTAGATATAAACTTTTTTGATTTGATAAAAAAATATGCTCGACTTACTTCACCAAATCTGGCGATTTTATAAAATATTTAATCCTTAAATATCTTGCTTTTAGTTTTACAATTATGCAATAGATGTCGCCACTAAATTTCCACCTGTGAACATTTTAATAGATAGGTGAAATTGAGGTTTGTTGCGTTGCGGAAGAGGGTGGGTAATGGCAGACAAACGGTCTGCACGCACAGATGGTCTGACTCACGATCCCAGCAGACGGTTAGTCCGTCTTTATCAGTCATACATGGACTTACACATATGGGATTCTCTGCCTCGGCACAGCGTGTTTCAGAGAGTTTGCAACTGGATTTAAAAGTGAATAAATGTGATTTTGAATAGGATGCTGATTTTGACCACCCCAGACTTAAAGGTCAGTACTATTATAAATTTTCAAAATAAATTTCTGTAACTGAAGGAAGCATTTCAAAAGAAAAATGATAATGATGAATGGATGAGATATTTTCGCGCCATATGATATAAAACGAATTTCATCTCATCTCTCTTTTTGTTATCTGTGAGAAAATAAATAAATGAATAAACAAAAATAAATAAATAAAATTCATGAAAATCGCTATATAGATCATGGTAATGAAAACCTGTTTGATAAATTTTTTATTGAATAATTATTTTCTTTAATGTTATTAAAATTAAAATCTTGTTTATTAAAAGCGCTGATAGATATTTAATAAATTTTTTGAATTGTAATCACTGTTATGAATAATTTTGATTTAATGATATACGTTCAGTGAAGATTTATATTTTATTGCTATCATTTAGAGTTTATTTTTTAAAACCACTATTTGGCACTTTATTTTGAAAAAAATAAAAATAAAAATAAATAAAAACTTTTTTCTTAATACAATTATGAATACTAGCAAATCCGTGAGAAATTTTCGCAATTTCTTTCTTTTTTTATTTACCTTTAAAATTTGAAACATAACTCTTATACCAATTTCACCGCCCAATTTAAATTTTAATTCAACAATAGTCAAATTATTATTAGTTTTTGTGGATGAAACGCTAATGGTAGTTAAACCAAACATTCAGAGAAGAGTTTCAAAATAAAATTCGTGTTTGACGATCCAATTTTCACACTTCTCCAGGCAGGACAGCTTTAGTACATGACCCCTATGGTGACTTTTAAACTTTTGCCGCCTTGTTGGCGATGTCTTTTAATTAATTTTTTAATTTATTCATTTCGGCATGATTTTTTTTTTTTTCTTTTGTTAAAAAAACTTAGTAATAATTTTTGTTATACTTTTTTTATAACGTTTTTTACTCAATTTTTAATAAAAGTTTGTATTTTGTTTATATTTTTAAAGTATTACTAGGTATAAAATGATGCTGGCAGAGATTGTAAAGATGCAACTTTTAAAAATAGGTTTTTCTATCAAATGATCTCATCAGATAAATGTCATCTATTATTATTATTATTATTATTAGATCACTGAAATGAGACCGCGTGCTTAAATATTGCTTATGTATTATTTTTCATCCTCGCGTATTTTATTAAGTCATTATCGTATTGTTTCTACAAAATTTAATCATAACTGGTCCAAATTAGAGAAATATTATATAGATTGTTGCTATTTTTAATTTAAATATTTTATGATATATAAATGAAAAACTCTGTAACCTCACGACCAGCGTTTTAAACATTGTAATTAAGTTGAAAAAAAAAAAAAAACTTTTAAATTGTCTTTTTCTCCAAAATAAATAAGTAATAATATAAAATAATACGTGGCTCTGTACTTATACACTGCATTATTTATCACTTACTGCTACATTCATAGGTATTTTGATAATTAAATAACTGTTCTTTCCAAATTTTTAAATAATAAGATAAATTTTAATTTTTAATAAGATAGCATCTTTTTTTTTTCCCGTTAAGAAATTGTACTAAACAGCATCGACATACAAGGGATTTTTCTCCATTAAATTGCAAAAATATTCAAAGGTGTTGTTGTTGTAAGTTTTTAAGGCCGATGGACTACGCTAGGATCCTAGGCCTATAGGTGGAATGCCCTCGGTGAGGGGTCTTTAAAAGGGGTTTCTAGCTTATATTTACGCAAGTTTCAGAGAAAACCACGGAAAACTCCGAACGGTTAGATCGATGAGCGCGACCTAGGACCGAAACCGGCACTTCCCATCTACCAGTGCAGAACCTCTCGGCCGCTTCTGGGCTCGAAACTATCAATTGCTTGCATAGGATCAATAACAGTAGTAAAAAAAAAAAAAAAAAAAAAAAAAAAATCACATGCATTTTTTTAAGTCAGAAATATTCTAAACAAATGATTTTCTGTGGAATAATTACTGCTTAATATGACCCCTCCCAAACTTTTTTGTACATTTCTTTCGTAATTAAAGACTTTATTAATCTGCTGTTTACAATATATATATATATATCCAGCTGTATTTATCTATTGTTAATGTGGATTTTATATCAAAAAATAACTCTTAGTATGAAATATATGTATGTTTTTAATTCTTCAGGGAATTTTAATGCCACTTTCCTTGTTTGTTAAAATATTTTATAATTGCGGATTTGTAAACAATTGTTTACCGTACGATGTCATGTATATAAAATGTACATGTATGTCATTGCTGAATAAAATTGGTACGGAACTATCTAATTTATTCTATATAACCATCCATACATATCTATAAGATTACCTAGTTTGATAAAGGCATTATGTAGTGTATTTAAATAATAAAATACACCTAATTATTTATTACTTTCTGTAAATGAGATATATTTCTCTGGGGGTAAAGGCATGTCGACATCTCAATCCCTAGTTAAAAATCTGTTTTTATTTAATATGAGTATAAAGATATGGGTAATATGTACATATCCAGTAGTTACCACGCATAATGCATTACGTGTTGGAATTATTTTGGGTAGCCCTGTAAATTATTCATTCTTTTCGCACATTTTTGATAGAAACTTTGTTTTTGTATCTTACTAATGTATGTTGATTTGATTATCTTGAGTGCAATGTAAAGAATAAGGGCCATGCATAAAACAAAACATTTTGGAACTCTTTTGTGTAGTCTTGTAAACAATGTTTAACACTACGCACACTATTGTTTATGTTTTTAGATAAACCATCCATTTAAGTATCTTAATAATAAATATAATTATTTTTATGTTGTAAACATCGTAACCACTACATCTAGTGCATAGCCTAATAGAATTTTTTTGTGCAACCCCGTAAAATAATTATCTTAATTATTGGAAATGCTTTTCTGCTTCCCTGTATATGAGCCAGCAAATAGTTTATAAACCAGACATTATGCATGCAGTTTCATGTGTCTCATAAGTATTTGTACAAAACTTTTAGTCAAACGACTTATTTTTGTGACTCATCACTATAATGGTACAAACAGAAGGATAAACAGACAAATACAGAATCATAAAATTTTTCGAGTCCCATAGGTAGGCCCCTCCACTCACTACGTTTCGGCAACATAGACATAGCACACACATATATGTAATTTTTTTCTCCTTTCTTAAACGTTTTTGCCGAAACTTTTGAATTATACATTTTACAACACGATATACTTTACATAAAGTTTAATGAAAATAAAAAATTATCCCGTTGTAATATTTTCTTATTTATCTATTAAATACTTAATGTTAATTGTTGAAAAATGTGTTTCCGTAGAATTAAAAGATGCTGATTGTATTGATTTTCTATGTTAATTTTTATAAAAGGACATTAAAAAAATATATATACTGTACGTATATTTAACGTATCTTATAGACGTTCCCATTTTTAGTATAACTTAATCTTCTTAAAATAGAAATCATTTCCCAACTTATTGAATATACAAACTACGTATCCCAACTTATGATAAAGTATTTATTTAATCAAATAAATACTTATTTAATTATATTTATTATTTTTATTTATTTTTTTCTTTATGGAATTGAAAGATGCTGATTGGATAGATTTTTCTTTTATTTTTGTGCAAGGATATTAAAAGCATATAGGGTAAGTGCACCAGTGATTGGCACTTTTAGAGCAATCTCTGACGTTGTTAATGTTCTGTCATCAGAAAATATTTTTAGAAATCTTAAGTTAGTACATATGGTATGAAAGACATTCAGAATGAATATATTCATATGTTAAAATATATACACTTGATAATTTTTTTTTTAATTTGACACCCACTCAATGTTTCAGTAATTGACACTGCTAGTTTTTCATTTTATCAGTAACTGGCACCCTATGCTCCAGTGTTTGACACTACTAGTTATTCATTTTACCAGTTATTAGCACCCTACACTTTAAAAAAATAACTATTACCAGCTGCAAGAAACTTTCTGTGATTAGAGAAAATAATTATTTTCTCCAATCATAGAGAGTTTCTTGCAGCTGGTAATAGTTATTTTTTTACAGTGTATGCTCCAGTGTTTGACATAAAATGTTAAAATTCTTATGTGTAAAATATATGATTTTATTATTTTCCTTATTTATTAATTATTTCGGGATAGATGTCAATTACTGGAGCACATACCCTATATTTAACGTATCTTAAAGACATTTCCATTTTCAGTATAACTTGATTTTCTGAAAATGGATTTCATATTTCAACTTAGATAAAGTATTTATTTATACTTATTTATTAAATTTATTACTTTTATTTAATTTTTTCTTAATGAAGCTGAAACATGCTAATTGGATAGATTTTTCTTTGTTTCTTTTTATTTAAGGATATTAAAAGCATATACACTACATATTTAACTTATCTTAAAGACATTTCCATTTTCAGTATACCTTGATTTTTTTAAAAAGGAAGTCATATCCTAACTTAAAATATTTATTTAATTAAATAAAAACGTGTTTAATTAAATTTTCTACCTTAATTTAATTAAATTAAATAATACATATTTACCTATTTAAATTAATATTTCTTGAAAACAAGAATTCTTATCGAAAAAAAAAAAAAAAAAAAAAAAAAACCTCCCTCTCTCTCTATATATATATATATACATATACATATAAAGTAATTAGTAAAAAGTGACACAAATCATTTAATGTTCCATTAAAAACGTATTTTAAACTTACGAAATATGAATAAAGAATGTCAAAAAAAAAAAAAAAAAAGAGCAAGTTGGAAATACTGAGTTAAATATGGTTTCTCACTTAAAAATAATCGAGATTAAAATGCATTTCATTTTTTGAACGGATATGCCAAGTAACTTTCTGAATAAAATTAATTATTATTATTATTATTATTATTATTATTATTATTATTATTATTATTTTGTAATTGCAAAATTATTAAGGTCTTTGTAATAAACAAATCTAATGTTATCGCCATTCTTTAGCTCATTTTTTGTTGGAGAAAGAACTGCTCGTTATTATCTTGAAACAATTAAATACATTTTTACGGCTGAATATCTGATTGTATATTGATTTTACTAACAGGGAGGCTTTCTGTACCTTTCAGATATTGTATAGCACAGTGTCATCTCATGAAATAATTATAATGATAAATTATTTCAATTTACTGATTATTTCCAAAAGGTTTGTGGCAGCGGGCTTAAACATTTGTTGATCGACTATGTGCGAGACGACAATTTCCAATATATAGTAACTTTTATCCTCACAGTAAAAAAAAAAAAAAAAAAAAAAAAAAATGAAGCCAGATTACGAGCAAGCAGAGATTCCTTTGAATCATAAATGATGTATTCCTCCGCAATTTTATGTTGTGACAAACATACAACTTTGAATTCAATTCTTTGAATTAAATTAAGAAAACAAATAGCTCTTTTATATCAATCGCTATTTGTTGGAATGTATAAATAAACAAACTCTCTCAACCAATAAATCTAAAATTATATTTTCAGTTTCAAACACGAAGTGATTCTTATATGACGTCACTGAAAAACTAACACTTTACATTTGAAGGGATTTGACCGTAAAAATGCAGTTTGTTGGCATATTTGAGCAAATTACGTAGATTAACGGCTTTTGCTCGTAAAAAATGCCAGTATTATAAAATTACATTTTCATGACAATGATTTACAGATTTGACTCTTTAGCTAGCAAAACAGTCATTTCCTGTAAAATTATATTGTCAAATCCCATGATTTTACATTTTTTTTTCTTTTTTCTTTCTTTCTTTTTCTTTTTTTTTTTTTTAACAGTGCTTCACGAAACTTCAATATTTTACCATGTTTTTATTAACTTCGATTCTTGTTTGTTTGTTTGGTACAAATCTTGCAATCGATTTTTAACTAACTTTCCTACTAGCTAGACATTTGAAACTTTCAGAATAGCTCAGAACCCGATGTCAACACAATACTTCGAAGCCCAATTTTCGAATTTTTCATTAGTTTTCTGTTAATTAATTAAAATATGAAAATCATAACCTCCTAATAGCTTTAAAATTAGCCATTAAAATATTAGCTATAATTTAATTGTTGCAAAAAAAAAAAAAAAAAAAAAAAAAAAACGAGTTCATTTTCTTTAGACATAAAAATAAATACATTTAATTAAAAAATTATAAAAAGTTAAATTATGCATCTCACAAAAATTGACGCCATTATCGCTTTAAAAATTTTATACACATTGATAAAGCGCTAATGTAGTTCTATAGCTATGATTCAACAGAAAATTTAAAAACATGGTATATAAAAAGTTTTTTTAAATCTTATAATTATTTCTTTTAAGATATATTATATTTATCCATACTGGACTATAAAAAGAGGAGGGGGGAAATCGGCAGTGGCGTACGTTGTGAAAGGTCCCCAACAAGAATAAAAATAAAAGAACAATCTACACCCAAAAATCTAAAAAGCTACGTTATCAGGGGAATACTTTTTTATAAGGATAAAATAGTAAAATACATGTATTCTAAAACAAAGAAGCTGTTAAAGCCTTGTTAAACCTCTCTCATACGCACTGATCCTACATATTTGCACGTAATTATTATTGAATAAGTCAAATGATTCCAATTACCGATATAGTAAAAAATGAAAAAAAGAATTGTTTTTAAGAAATACTAATTAATTTGCAATTGAAATCCATTTATTTACATCTTGTGCAGACATAGGCATGCTTTACAACTCACGAATTTAAAATTTGATTGTATTCAATACGTGTGCAATTCATTTTATTTATTCTAAATCGTTTACGAGTGAAACATACTAATTCAGTTAACACTTTCAACAACACATATTAATTTCCATTTCAAAAGTATTTATTGTTTTATATTCAGATCACGAAAATGTAATTACATTAACAGAATATAAAAATTACTTTATCTGTGTACAACCGGAACTGATTCAAAATAATTTTGCATTGTAATGTGAGTTATCAATCTTGCATTTTTTTTTTTTTAACCCGATGTTATGTTTTAAGATTTCACTAGTTTAAGGTATATATGGTATAATATATATTTTCTTTTTCTGCATAAATATCTAAATATCAGTTACTGTGGGAGATTCAGCATGTGTATATAGCACAACGGTGAAAAATTTATTGTTTTAAATAACTTGGTGTGAAACTCTCATTGCTTTTTGTTACTTTTAATTTCAATAGAAGAAATTTGTATAACAAACTTACATATTTAAATCTTGCTGTACAAGTGAGCTATAATATTGATAATTTTTTTGGGCATGGTATAACTTAGTAAAGGCAATTCCGTAAATTACATTCAATAAAAGAAAATGTTTCAAGTATTTTTGCGTAACCGTGTAAGATATTTATGTATGTACAAATGTCTAACGCAACTAGAAATACTATAATTTCTGTAAAATTTAATACATCTAAAATCTTTTGTACCGCCTATTTTGTTTATTTATTTATTTATTTGTAAGCGAATCATGGATACTTTTCATACTGTATTCTTTAGGAAATATGCTTATATATATATATATATATATATATATATATACGCATATAAAAAAAAATATACGCATATGTGTTAATTTTATTATGTTTTGTGCTGTTTAAAGATGCTAAAATATATGAATGAGAATTGAGAAATTCCATCTGTAGACCGTAATGTATTTGAATGCTTTTGTATGCCCCATGACATCATTCTCCCAACCTCAATAAATAAATGCAAGTAATATTACCATATAATAAGGCTAAGACTATCAAATTGGACTATCTGCTAATATCTGTTTACGCTGACATATAGACATGTCTTGTCTATATACACTAAGCGACAAAAAAAAAAAAAAAAAAAAAAAAAGCTGCACTTGGATATATATATTTTTTATCTTCTACAACCATCAATTTTGTCGTTTAAAAAGCAAATTTTTGAACAGATTTTATTATGGTGTCCTCCTCATACACTTTAGCATTGAGTCCAGTGTTAAAAACAAAATGCAATTGTCAGAACAACTGTAATTTTAGAAATTATTTCAAAAATGGTAAGAATAAGGCAGTTAACGATGCCACAAAAAGGATTAATTTTTGAATGAAAATCGAAAAATATTTTAATGCTTGAGATGGCAAAATAATTAAATGTTAACGAAATATTGATAAAATGGTTTTTAGCAAAATATAAAGTTTTTTGGCCGTTTAAACTGGAAATTTGGCTTTAGGCGTCCACGTTGCTCATCCAAGCAAGATAACCGCAAGTTAAAAAAAAAAAAAAAAAAAATCATTAAAAGTGCCTATTCCGTCCGTGCTTCATCAGGTCCGGGCTCCTACTGCCTGCGGTAACGCCTTTCATGTTTGGTTAGTTATTGGACGAAAGGTGGAGCTGCTATTATTATTCAATAACTATGACTTTACAAATGGCTAAATGACAACATCTATTAAACATTTTAGCTTTGGTACCATGTATTAGCGAGATATTCTGCAATTTTAAAGTTATATAAGTAAAATAAATTTATATTTTTATTACAATTAATTATATTATACAAAATTTAACTGTTCAATTATTAAGTTTTAAATTTAACAAGTCTAATCTTTTCTACCATTTGATTCCGATAAATGTAATCAATTAATTAAAAAAAAAAAAGTTCTACTTAAAGGAATTAAATAAATAGTAATAGCCGTTTCTAAGGAGCGCAGATGTTTGAAATGAAAAAAATAAATTTAAGAAAACGAAACAGAAAAATAAATTGATTAAAAAAGAAAAATCTTCATGAGATGCACTTTTGCTGGGTCTAAGCTATACCTCTGCCAAGTTTTGTAACTCTGCGATCAGTAGTCTGAGCTTCAGAGCGCAGACAGACATACATCCAGACAGACATTTCTCTTTATTTATATAGATTATACTTTAAATTTTCGCAACGCATCATAAAAATATAATGAAGCGCAATGCATATTTTTTGTGCGGAAATTCTCTCTCTCTCTTTTTAACTCGGTACAAATGTATTGGCAAAGTGTACTCTACAGGTACACCGACAAAAGGAGAACAGGAAAAATAATTCCATTGAAAACACATGTGTATTAGTTAGCTTTTGTGATAACATCTGCCGAAACATACATTATTAATTTGTAAAAGATAAATAAATTTTTTTGACTGAATAATTTTGCTTTATATCCTTTAATTTTATGACTCATCTGGTGAGAGGAATGATTAGTGCTCTGGTCTTCAGTTTTCAGGTTCCAAGTTTGAGTCTCGGTTTCAGATATTCGAAATCTATTTTAAATCGTAGTTCCCGGTCTAATGTGCTGGCTTTCATGTGTCAAATATGACAATAGGGCAATAGGTCAAACTGTTTTATTTAAAAATATTATTACTAAGCATTTTCGTTGTCAAATTTTTCCTCACACTTCATTTTACAGCCGTTCTTCTTGTGCACAAGATATGATATATAGGAGGGCACATTTAACAACAAGAAAGAAAAATTACGTGGTTTGAATAGGTTATACAATGCTTTCCAATTGTTATATCACTTAACATTAATGTATTATACTCCTGTGGTGACCCTTAACACGTTGGCGCCATGTCAGCCATTCTAGATCCTAGATATTTTGTCATATTCAGTCTTCACTGTGTCACTTCATATTTTGTCTAAGTACTGAAGGAATCATCTTGAAACTTTAGGAGTGTGCAGAACATGTTACACTTCAAACATTTCAGTGAAAGTTTTACCCCGAAACTAAAAGCAGTACCAATCAAAAAATTAAAACGTCGAGCGCCCTGTCAGCCATCGGTGGCTGACAGTGTCAAATATGATATAAAGCCGCGTCAACCATCGGTGGCGGATATTAAATAGGATATAAAACTAAAAATATTACATTTAATGATTGAAAAATTATTAAAAATTTGTTTAATTTTTATTTATTACTGGAGAAATCATTATGGAATTTTAATGGATTTTAAGAATTTGCGTGGCGCTCACGTGTTAAAATATATCTTGTTTTTGATGATGGAGGAAAAAAAAAATTACCTTCTACACTGTAAAAAAAAATGGTAAAATCACGGTATTTGACCGTATAATTTTAGGGGAAATGACCGTTTTGCTACGTAAACGGTCATAATCCGTATATTAATGTTTTGGAAGCATAATTTGGGAAATAACCGTATAATTTTACGGGAAATGACCGTTTTGCTAGCTAAACGGTCGTAGCCCGTAAATTGATGTTTCGAAAGAAATTTGAATTTTTGAATTTTTACGAGAAAATTTTTACGAGATTTTTTGAATTTTTACGAGATTTTTTGAATTTTTACGAGAAAAAGCCGTTAATCTACGCAAATTGCACTTATCTTTTCACCAAACCATTTTCTTATGATAAAATCTCTTCAAATGCTATCATTTCAGTGACATCAAGAGAGAATTCCATTTTCTTCCATTTTCAAACTGAAACTATGATTGTTATTTATACTAAATGAATGTGTCTAATTATGCATGCATGACGCATAGAAACATCCATTGGTTTTAATAAGCTATTGTTTTCTTCATTTAATTCAAAAAATTTTCATCTGACTGAAACTGAGTAATTGATATTGATGAAATTGATTTTCTTTGTCTATTAACACGAAAACATTAAAAAAGAAAGCTAAAATAGTTTCTTGATTTGAAGCCAGATTTCTAAAACACAAAGTACAACCTAATAATTGTTTTATACACTGAACGCATTTTTTTTTTTTTTTAATTTTAGTTTTTTTTTTTTTTTTTTTTTTTTAAGCATACAGAATTCTAATTGCTCTTGACCCTTTAGTTAAGTCTTAGAAAACGGAAAATTTTAATGTTTCCACAATGCATTTTTTACAATATGCTAAAATAAAGTTTATTTCAATATGAAATGAATATGTAGTTAACCATTTGAAGGTAAGTCTTATGATTATTATGTATGATCTTCACTGTTAAAAAACAAAGCTGTTTTATCTGAATATGACCATCAGATATGTACATTACATAATATATAGCAGGTTCTGCTCTCGAAATACTTCAGTCCTTTCTTCATTCAAAGGATTTGGACTTTGGGAATAAGGCCGATTGACTGCTATAGGTCCTGGCCAGAAGGGGAGTTCCCTCCGTGGGTGTCTTTCTAAAGTGCCCTAGCCCCTATTTACTCAAGTTTCGAAGAAAACCACGGAGAACTCCGAACGGCTAGGCCGAGGAGCGCGACCTGGGATCGAACCCGGCACCTTATGTCTACCAGCTTTGAGCGCAGAAACGCTCGGCCGCTGGTGGGCTCCCTTCAATGGAATACAGCTTAAAAAAAAAAAAAAAAAAAAAAAAAAAAAACTCTTCTCCTATTCTAAAAAGTGCAAATACGCCTAACACTTCATAAACACAGTTTGAAATCGGCCTTATAATGAAAACCTGTTTGGATGAATAAGAATTAGGCTCTAGTTATTTCTTCCTTGCACCCACTATTGAAACCATAAAGATCGAAAACCATGAAAAAAATCGTATTAATTGGAGATACAAATTCTCTGTATTTATGTAAAAGATTTATTATTATTATTCAAAGTTTATTCTGTGTCTCGGTTAATTTTCAGAGATCTCACATTGTTTTCAAAAGTTTAATTTTGTTTTTGAAAAAGGTGAGAAATTCTCACCCATTATTTACCTCTAATGACAACCTTGAAATAAGACTACCTCTTTAGTGCTAGTGTTTACGAATAAAAAAGGCCCACCAGCAGCTGAGCGATTCTGCGCTCAAAGCTGGTAGACGTGAGGTGCCGGGCTGGATCACAGGTCGCGCTCGTCGGCCTAGCCGTTCGGAGTTTTCCGTGGTTTCCTCCAAAACTTGTGTAAATACGGGCTAGAACCCCTCAGAAAGACCTTCGGAGGGCACTCCTCCTCAGGCCTAGGACCGACAGCAGTCAATCGGCCTTATTCACACTATCCAGTCCGTTTAAAATTAAAAATGTTTTCGAAAAACAGTTAGATTTTCTTTCACAAAATTCAGTATCATAGTCTTAATAGGGTAAAAAAAAAAAAAAAAAAAAAAAAAAACGCTTTTGTTTTTTCAATATGAGAATTGACTGACATCTTAATTTTGTCAAAAATAGCAAATTTAGATTTTAAAGTAGTCTTAAAATAAAATAATTTTTATGCATAGTTTGAACGTTAACAATTTCAGCACTGTAAAAAATTTCTGTAAAAATAAAGCACTTTTTTTAACATAAATACAGCATAGGTTGCTGTAAATTTGTATAGCTAGTTCTGTAAAAATAATTGAAGATTTGTTACTTCACATTGTGCTGTAAATCGGTTTAAAATATTTTCCAGAAATCTTTCGGTGCGTATGACAAGATTTATCAACTATTCAGTTCTGATGTTGACTTTATCTGTTTTAGTAAAGAAAGTTGTCTGTGATCCCAACGGCGCTGTCGGCAAAGCGCTGGCCTCTGACACAGGTGATTGTGAGTTCGAATCCCGGGCTATCCAAATCGGTTTGCTTCACGTGAAAATTAATAAATTAGTTTTTGCGTGTAAAAAAATAAATAAGTTTCCTAGTGTTGTGGATTTCACCCTGTACGCATGTGTAATAATTGCAAGAAACTTTTTTAAAGCATTCGAGAAACTGAAACTTTAACTTTTAATTTTACGGTCAATGCTACTTTTTTTGCAGGTTGATACATCATTCATCGTCTAAATGTATTTTTACGGGCTTTGACTGGAATCTCTGCTGCCGGGCTTTCCCCGTAATTCTACTGCAGCATTTTTTACAGTGTATAGCTTTACTTTCAAAGAGAAAGCAGAAAAATAGATTGCGTAGCCAGTGCCATATTATTGCATGGGCAAATCGGAATTGTCCCGGGGATCCCAATCTATCATTTTTATTTTTTAAATTTTCGACAATCAAATAATATAAATTCAGAAAATGTATTTATTAACTCAATAGTACTTCTAAATATTTGCAATTTTTTATTATATTTTATCAGCTATTCTCATTAAATTTCAATCGAATCCCTAATGTTTTTCTCCCTTCATATAATTTGGGAAATTTTTGAGTAAAATTACAATCACTGATTAATTTGAAAAGATCTAATTGTAATTGAAGCAATTCGAAAATGATAATTTGGGTTGCATTCATTTTGAATAACAATTCTATAGTTTCTTTCGTGATTTATTTTAGAAATTTAATGAAATAATGTGAAATTTATGATACAAAGTCTTAAAAAAACATATGTATGATCACAGCCTCCTAAACTAGATGCCTGTCGCGTGGCTCGGAAACTTGGCAACAGTTGAAGCGGTAGAGAGCGCCACCTAGTACAGATTGTTCGACTTTTTTATTCAACTGACACCAATAATTTTAAGAAGTGATATATGATATATATAATTGACGTTTCTTCGATTCTATTCGCTTTTTATGTATATCATATCCCACTTCTTAAAATTATTGGTGTCAGTTGAATAAAAAAGTCGAGAAATCTGTACCAGGTGGCGCTGTCTACCGTTTCAACTGTTGCCAAGTTTGCGAGCCACGCGACAGGTATCTAGTTTAGGAGGCTATGGTATAATATTATCATTTTAAAGACATTTTTTGACGGAAAAATCTACTTATTGGCAATATATAGATTACTTTAACAGCCTAATGCTATTATTATAGTTACTATTTTTATATTTAATGACATAATTAAGTGCTGAGTGCTTATTATTCATTTGTCTATTTTTGAAATTGGAAGTGCAATATTTTTAGTAGTATATTCCTATTACAAACAAATTTTTCTGGGTACAATTAACTGTAATTTTTATGGTACCAATGCAAGAATTCAATTTTAGTGTTCGACTTTATGTAGCCAGAATCTTTCATGTCTCGAGTCTCCTTATTGTCATGATCTGTGCCTGTGTACAGTCACTGTCTGAAAAACAGCTGTGCAAGACAATAATATATTCTGCTTTTAACTAGACGATGGAAGAAATCACAAAAAACTTTCATACCTTTGCTTTTAAAGGGAAAATATAAAAAAAGATTACTTTCCCTGTCTCTTGTACAATGTTCTGCATTGTCTAAAAATTACACGTAATGTACTTAAAATTTGAAATTAATTTAGAAAAAAAAAAAAAAAAAAAAAAAAAAAAACACAACTGAAAATGTATTTAGAAAAATCTCCGCTTATATGCTTATATCCTATAATGTATATCAGAAACCAATTTTGCGTCCTCAAATGCTAATCATACCATTTTTTCTTTTTTTTTTTTTTTTTTTTTTTAAATAGGAAGTAGGTTTTTATGAATCTGAATAATGCATATCAATTTTCTATATTTTGGGTAGTTTAAGTATGTTAGAATATGTCATAAAGAAGAAGAACTCATAGACTGTGATATATCTGAATTTAATTTTATGTACCCAGATGATATTCATGCCATATTCTATAGGAAACATGCTTTTGTGTATCTGAATAATAAATCTTAATATGATGTATTTTGAGTTGTATAAATGTGCTAGAATATGCTTTAAAGAAGTACTTCTTATAACAGAAATGCATTTGAATTTAATTTTGATTTCTAAAATGCTATTCATACCATATGCTATGGGAAACATGCTTTTGTGCATCTGAATAATGCACATTAATTTTCTATATTTTGAGTAGTATAAATATGTTAGAATATGTCATAAAGAAGAACTTCTCATAGACTGTAATGTATCTGAATTTAATTTTGTGTAACCAGACGATATTCATGCCATATTCTATAGGAAACACCTTTTAAGATTCTGAATAATGCATGTTAATTTCGTGTATTTTGAATAGTATAAATATGCTAGAATTAGCTTTAAAGAAGTATTTCTCATAAGACTGTAGTGCATCTGAATTTAATTTTGATTGCCAAAATGCTATTCATACCATATTCTATAGGAAACGTGCTTTTGTGCATCTGAATAATGCACATTAATTTCGTATATTTTGAGTAGTATAAATATGCCAGAATATGTTTTAATGAAGTACTTCTCATAGACTGTAATGTATCTGAATTTAATTTTGATTGCCAAAATGCTATTCATACCATATTCTATAGGAAACATGCTTTTGTGCATCTGAATAATGCACTTTCGTATATTTTGAGTAGTATAAATATGCTAGAATATGTTCCAATGAAGTACTTCTCATAGACTGTAATGTATCTGAATGTAATTTTGATTGCCAAAATGCTATTCATACCATATTCTATGGGAAACATGTTTTGAGCATCTGAATAATGCATGTTAGTTTCGTATATTTTGGGTAGTATAAATGTGTTAGGACGTGTTTTAAAGAAGCATTTCTCATAGACTGTAATGCATCTTCTGTGAAATCTTCTGTGAGATCCTATATATAAACTAGTAGGTCTATTTGTACCATTTTCACCAGAAATCAAATTATATAGTGAATCTGAATAATATTTATAAATTTCAATCCATTCTGAAACTATTTATGAAAAAGGCAACGTAAACATAAAGACGGATGGACAGACAGATAGACAAATGGAATTCATAAATACTTATAAACTTTGTTTGTTGGTTGGTTGGGTTTTACGTCGCACTAGTGCTGTGCAGTGCAATGGGCAATTATCAACTTTGTTGGAAAAAGTAATTCTTAAAAATAAAATTATTTAAATTTCCTGAAAATTTTTTAAAAATAATGTAATCGTTTTGTAAAAATTTAATTAAACTTTAATTTTTCTAAAAGTCTTTGTCGCGTCCAAAAATAGTTGAAATAATTCCCAAAATAGAAAATATAATTAAATTTATTACTAGAAAAACAAAAATGAAAGTGCAAATCCACAACTTTCCATTCCCATATACGTCCGCTCTGCTCACGGAACTGCTTTTTCCGTATAATGCATTTTTATCGATTTTTCGAAGAGGAAGAATGTCAAATGACGTCAACCTCTGAAGTCTGGAATTGTCTATCACTGATTTTTCTCCTAGTAAAATGGTAATATTGGATTATAAATGTGTTCTACTCTGTTTTTCTCGGTATAATTTTTTTTTTTCATGAAATTTTACTTTTTAAGGTCATATTATCGAAATAAATTTATGAATGAAAGAAGTGATAGTAAGAATATTTTACATTTGAAGCAAATGCGAAAATATTGTAAATTGATTGAAATAGAGGAAAATGTACTCTGGAAATTTGTAAAGTAAATACAGTGTTAATAGTAAGAGTTGAAAGTATTGTTATAAAAAAAGTTATATTAAAGATTAGTTAATAATAATCTACATATATTAAAACTAGTATGTTGTGGCCACCACATGACTTTCTTCTATATTTTCCTATACAAATTCACCCAGTAAAAATAACTTATTAAAATTATTATTAAAAAAAAAATTATTTTCCATGATAATGCCGACGATTTCCATATTAGAGAAGTAGTATAACACTAAATATCCAAAAAGAGTCCATTTTATTCTGAAAAAAAAAAAAAAAAATCAATAACTTTGTTTCAATAATCACAGATCTATAGTTCAACTATTCGTTGTAAAGGTATTGACGAGACCTTTCGAACCATACTTATCTTGAAAATTTACTCCCCCCCCCCCCAAAGGGGGAAGCGATGCCCCCACACGCACAATTTTTCCCCTAGTTAACTACTACTATTATCAATAATTCATATTAATTTTACAATCACAAGTTAAAAATAGCTCTCATTACGTATATTTATACGAAATTTTGTCATATACTGAAATGTTAAAAATTTAGAAATAATGCGATTACAGCGCCACCTGTTGAGCAATTGATCCCCAAATCTAATCAGCACCAGTTTATGTCAGGGTCCAACTAAATACCAAGTTTGGTTAAATTTCGTTCATTGGTTCGTGAGATACAGTGTCCACAAAATTCGTGATATACACAGACAGACTGACATTTTCTAAAAACTATCAAGGCTTCCCAAAACGTGTAAATCCATCGAAAACCGGAGTTCAAAAATTTTCACGAATCCAATACTTTCTCTCTATTTCATATAGAAGAAAGTAAAAAAAAAAAATTGCTGTCACCGACGTCATTTTTTTTTTTTTTTTTTTGGCCACCGACCGCATCTCCTTGCGAACGTCAGTGTCCTCCGCGTTATGATAGGCATTAGTGTTAAACCTCAATAACATATTTTAGATTCAAGGCATTCTAAAAGTATTTACGGTGATTAGAGTGCGGACAGACAGACAAACAATTGGACCAATATCATAAACAATTTTCAACTTTGTTGGAAAGTGTTGAAAAGAAAGTAAGAAAGGGGAAGAAAAGTAAAAAGTAATTAAATTAAAACTTTTATGATTTCTAAATTATTAACGAAAACTAATTATCGAATACTTTGAAATCTCGGTTGCACGTTTAGCTGTTATAATTTAAGCAAGCAGAATATTTTCTGTATTTTTGAGTAATATTTGTGTATTATGATACTTTGTGGCTACTAAATAATTGTAATTTTTATCTTACTTTTGTTTTTTCGCAACTCTTTACCTGTATTTATTTCGGTTCTTTCAAAATTACAGAGGTTTTAGTTAAAAATAGAAGGAAAAAAAATTGCTCAGTGACATTACATTTGGCCGTTTTTTCCCTCTTCCGGAAACGACAGCAAATGAAAACGTGCGTTGAACAGGAAAAAACTGACTTTCTCATTATAGGTACTATTACTATCCATAGTCACGATCACTTTAGGGGCCAATTTTTATTGATTGAGATGGATCTATTGCAGTGTTTTACAACAGATATTTGGAAATGTGGTACTGTTGTCTACTTACAAGGAAACTCTTTCAACTGCTAATTTCCGGTTGACTTGAAAAAAATATTACAAAAATTTTTTGACATCGTACTTAGTTCACTGGCATATTTTTGGTTACTGAGTGGCAAAAAATTGTCAAATTTTACACGTTTTGGTTGTCAAATACGAAAAAGTCAAAGACAAATTACATTAACATTCGTTCATTAATACAAAGGAACTAAACAATATTGTGCATATTTAATTTATAAATATGACATCTTGTTTTTATATTACGCCTAAAATTTTCCTTAATTTAATGTAATTTCAATATTGCATAGATTTAAAATAATGTAAATTAAATTTCAGATTTTTAAAACATTACATTACATTATGATAAATTTAGTCGGCATGTACGTTTTCATCAAATTGCAGACAATGAAGATGAAATCAAAAATTCAAATTGAAATAAATAAATAAAAATAGAATGTCTTAGCAAAAGTAAGTAAAAATTGCGATTATTAGTATCGCTAAATAAAGCAATTTTTGGAAATATTGCAGTTAAACTTCCGTTTCCTTTGTTCTTTTACCTTTCATCACATTTTTCCTTTCTTCTATATACATACGAAGAAAGTACCGAATTTATGAAAATTTTCGAGCTCTGCTCTTCGATGGATTTTCACGTTTCGAGATGTCCTCCTGAACACGATTTGATCATTTTTAGAAAATACATATCTGTTTGTTTTTATGTGTGTATGTATAACAAATTTTGTGGATGCTGTATCTCACGAATCAATGGACGAAATTTAACCGAACTTGATATTTGGTTAGATCTAAACCTAAACTGGTGATGATTACATTTGGGGATCAAATGCTGAACAGTTGGCCATTTTTTCGTAATTGCCGAAACGTCAGTGGAGGCCCTACATTGAGACTCAAAACGGTTTTGGGCTGTGTCTGTCTGTCTGTCTGTCTGTCTGTCTGTCGCGCGATAGCGGCCGCACAAATAGCGCTATTGACTTGAAATTTGGTACGCATGTTCATGAGCCCCACGAAATCAGCTGTATAGTTTTTGGTATGTATTCCATTTGTAGTTCGTATACAGGGACACGCCAAAGTTTTTCTTATCATTACGGCCTATGGGAGGAATTTGTATGTATCGCGATAGCGGCCGCACAAATAGCGCTATTGACTTGAAATTTGGTACACATGTTCATGAGCCCCACGAAATCAGCTGTATAGATTTTGGTATGTATTCCATTTGTAGTTCGTATACAGGGACACTCCAAAGTTTTTCTTATCATTACGGCCAATGGGAGGAATTTGTCTGTATCGCGGTAGCGGCCGCAAAAATAGCGCAATTGACTTGAAATTTGGTACACATGTGCATGAGCCTCACGAAATCAGCTGTATAGTTTTTGGTATGTATTCCATTTGCAATTCGTATACAGGGACACGCCAGAGTTTTTCTTATCATTACGGCCTAAGGGGGGAATTTGTATGAATCGCGATAGCGGCCACAATCACGCTAATGACTTGCAATTTGGTACACATATTCATGAGCCCCACGAAATCATCTGAAAGTTTTTGGGTGTGTATTCCATTTGTAATTCGTGTACAGGGACACGCCAGAGTTTTTCTTACCATTACGACCTACGGGAGGAATTTGTATGTACCGCGATAGCCACCGCAAAAATCAAGCTATTGACTTCCAATTTTTGACGAAACGTCAGTGGAGGCCCTCTGTTGAGACTCAAAAGGATTTTGGGTGCCGTCTGTCCGTCTGTATGTCTGTCTGTCGTGTGATAGCGGCCGCAAAAATCACGCTATTGACTTGAAATTTGGTACACATGTTCATGAGCCCCACGAAATCAGCTGTATAGTTTTTGGTATGTATTCCATTTTTAGTTCGTATACAGGGACACGCCAAAGTTTTTCTTATCATTACGGCCTATGGGAAGAATTTATATGTACCGCGATAGCGGCCCCAAAAATCACACTATTCACTGCAAATTTGGTACACATGTTCATGAGCTCAACAGAAATAACTGTATAGTGTTAGGCGTGTATTCCATTTGTCGTTCGTGTACAGGGACACGCCAAAGTGTTTCTTATCATTACGGTCTATGGGAAGAATTTGTATGTACCGCAATAGCGGCCGCAAAAATCCTTCGATTGACTTGCAAATTGTCGCACACTTTCCAGCTTTGCATATAAGTAGCTGTATAATTTTTATTGCTATATTGTTTATAATCTGTGTACAGGGACACGCCAAAATTCTTAACATTACGGCGTATGGGGTGAATTTCGTTTAAACGTATTTTAATACCATTACTTTGCAATCAAGAAAATGAAACTAGCGTACGTGAGTAAGATGCTTAAACTTATGTTGTTTGAAGAAAATATGTGCTTTTAAGATTTCTAATTAATGTACAGGACCTTACAAAAGTGTTCTGACAATGTCACGGTGTCATCCAAACGATGTTAAATTTGAAACAATTATTAATTTTAAATGCAAAATAAGCTGAATAGTTTTTACTGGTGTATACAATGTTTATGGTTCGTTTACAGAGACACACAAAAAAATTTCGTAACATTGGAGCCTATGGACAAATTTTTATTTAAGCGCGCACTTTAATGCGTTTATGCTGAATTGAAATTAATAAAGTTAACATACATTATAAAGATGCTTAAAATCATGTTTACTCTTAAAAAAGGGTATGTATCGACTAAATAATTAATGGGACCACACAAAATAATTACGAGTATGTACTGTAATCATCCAAATAATGTCAAATTAGTTTGAAAAATTAATGAGTTATAATTAATTAGGTTTATTCTTATTATTGGCGTTTATAATGATTGTGGCTACTTTACCGGGATACATAAAAGAATTTCGTACTATTACGGTCTATAGTCGGTATTTCTTAAGAATATTATAACATGGTTACACTACACCCCATCAAATATAATGAAATTTTATTAGAATTTTAAAAGCATTTTTTATTGTGGAAAATTGTGGTATAGAATTGGTAGTTAACTTAAAGGTTACGCAAAATATTTCCGATATGCTATGTAATTTTTTTTTTTTTTTTTTTTTTTTTTTTTTGTATGAAATTTGGTAGTTATTAAATTTGGTAATTATGAATTTCAGGGAAATAATACAAGACCGTCGTTTATTAAGAATACATATTGTTGCGTACTTGGGGGTTCGTAAGTTGCCCGAGAATGAAAGGCGAAACTTGTAATAATTCAGTGATTTATTCACAGAAAGTTCCAGAAAAATACAGGTCTATAAACCAAGTATCAGCTTCAATTCAACCAGTAAACACAGCTTAATCAATAGCCGTTAACAGCACAACAACAGCACAAACTGTTTAACAATAACACATAAAGCAAGTCTCATTCAAAAAGGCTCAAGGCAAAGCAAACTGACGCAGATCTGAGACTGACTGCCTCGGTGAAAAAAATGCTCCTTTTATATTTTTCTATCGAACCCAGGCTGTTCTGGAAAATTTTCGTATCTCATCAGCCAATGAGATTAGAGCGTCCATATTTGGTATATCCCTAATAAGGAATTTCTCGTCAAGGTCGCCAAAAAATCGCCAAAGAGGGAAACAGTCGCCAAATTTGGCGACAAATCCATTTCTTCCCTTCTTGGAGCTTTTTAAGGGAAAATTAGGCTATTTTAACACTAAAATGACCAGGGTTGGCAAAGTGGGCCCAGCCCAGAAAAACCCGCCCGGGTTTTTCTGGGCGGGCCCACCAACAAAAACCCACTGGGTTTTTGCAAATAAGCGGGTTTTTGTTAAAAATTATTTATAATTTACAAATCCCATCTATAAAGTATAGAAAACACCTTACCTTTAAAGAAAAAACTCTTATTTTTATTTTCTAGAAAATAGTATTAAACATAAAAAGTAACTACAGTTATAAATATAATAAAAGCAAGTTTATCTTCTATAATTGGTTCAATTTTCCTTTTTCTGTAAAACCGAATGATATTTTTTTTTTAAACAGCGGACATAAATGTTGTCCAGAATCAATATTTAACTAATTAAATTGTTTAGTTTTAAAACTTTATAATAATTTTATTTTAATTTTAGTAGCAATATAATTTTAAATCTAATAAAATAAAATTTTCTTCTATAACCGTTTCAACTATTAAAAAACTTTAAAAAAAAAAAAAAAAAAAAAAAAGGATAAAGCAGTGCAACTTATTTTTATAATTAAAACTAGTTAGCATAAGTGGACTCTGCTCAGTTTCCCATCATATATATGTTCTCATAAATTTCTAGTACAGGACATACTCTTAACATGATTATCATGTTAAGAGAAATGAATCTGACCAAACACTTGACACAGAGACAGAATGAAATCCCCACCTAATAGGCTATCCACTGTTCACTTTGATATATTTATCTTATTCTAATCTATTAATTTATTTTATTAGGATCAATTTCGTAGTTTCATTTTCATGCTACTATTTCCAATGCAACAATCCTCAAAATGCATATTTATATGGGATATCCCATTTTGCTATGTTGATAAAATCTTAAATTACGAGTAACTTGCGAAATTATCCTATTAGAATATTTGTAGTCAATTATGTTCAAACAAGAATCATAAATGTTAATTTGAAGTTGTCTGATATATTTATGATCCTCAAAATGAACATTTATGCTCAATTTTGCCCTATTCTGCCATTTAAAGTAAATCGTAAATTGCAAATAATTTACGAATTTTTTAAATTGAAAAATTTATACTCTATGATATTCATGCCAGTACCCTAAATAATATTTCAAAAGTGGTCTGACATCTTTACGATGAAAATGTTCCTAAAAATTGACATTTATGTGAAATTTTGCTCGATACTGCCATGCTAAGAAATTCGTAAATTTCCAGTAACTTGCGAAATTTTCAAAGTAGCATGTTTCTAGTTACTGATGTTCATTCCGACATCAAAACTCATATTTCAAAACTGGTCTCATATTTTTTCAGTAAAAATTTTCCATTTAATACACGTTTAAGTAAAATTTTGCCCTATTCTCCCATGTTAAGGAAAGCATACATTTTTATAACTTACAAAGTTTTTAATTCGAATGTTGCAAATGAATAGGGTTCTTGCCAGTGTCGAAAAAAATATTTTAAAACTGATCTGACTTTTCTGTGACAATTTGCTCTTGAGATATCATGTACACAGACTAACAAACTAACACACACCATACAAATTTTGTCATTTTTCGGATTCCTCACACATAAAAACGTGTAAAAAAGTAAAAAAAACCGAGGTCGAAAATTTTCACGATTACCTAAGTTCTCCATCTATAGCATGATGGGGAACTAAAAAATTTAAATGATATGTATTGTATTTAAGAACTTAAATTCTTTTATTTTATCAGTTATCGTCATTAAGAATATTTATTTTGAATAAGCATACATTAAAATGAAATATAGCTTAATCTTACTAATTAACACTATTTTAATATTAGAATCAAACCAATTTTTATTTCTAAGATAAATATTACATTAATTATTAATTAGTAGTTTACAACTAATATGCTAAATAACACATATCTAACATTGCAATGCAAATGTATTCAAACAAAAACCCACAAAAGCCCAGAAAAACCCACAAATGCCCAGAAAAACCCGCAAAAACCCAGAAAAACCCGAGTGGGTTGGGTTTTTCTAGAAAAACCCGGGTTTTTGCCAACCCTGAAAATGACTAGAAATGCAGAAAATTAGCATTTTATCAACTTACTAAGCCTCGTTGAAAGAATTTATGGAAAAGTAAATACAATTATTTATAATTCCATATCACTTTATATGATATACAGATAAGTATACAAAGAGAGATAGAGCAGGGGGTTGAGGGAGGCTGCAGCCCCCCCCCCTCAGGAATGTATCTGATTATGATAACAAGTCTATCGAATCAATATATACTGTTATATAATAAGGAATAAATAAAAATGACCTATTGAATAATGTCTGATACAAATAGGACGTTGAGGCTCCTGATCTGCAGATCCACTAGTTTTAATATGGCAGTATGGGACAAAATTTCGTATAAATGTGCATAATGAGAATTAATTTTGACTTTTCAGTGTGAAACTTAAAAAAAAAAAAAAAAAAAAAAAAAAAAAAAAAAAATGTGATAGTAATAGACAATTAGGAAAAATATTTATTTATTTTTTTTTTTTTTTTGTATGTGTTGGGATAACTCCTTCGCCGGAGGTGTAAATTTTCAATATGGGTATTTGCCAAAATTTTTTTCAAAAACGAATGCTTGAACAATAAATCTGTGATAATTTTAAACAAAGTTATTGGTTTTGTTTTCATCACACACACACACACAATCCTCAGATGTATAAATCCTCAAATGTCGGCCCAAAATTGACTTTCTTTGGAAATTTATTGTTAGGTATGCTTCTCTGAGATAAAAATCATCTGCATTTGTCATAGAAAATAATTACGTTCTATGTAATTTAATTTGCTCCTAAAACGTGTAAATCAGGTAAAAACTCGATATCAAATTTTTGGACCGAATACAATACTTTCATTAAATAACTACGGTAGTAGGGTAATGGAAGTAAAAAAGTTTAGACTCTTTAGTATATATATTTAAGTTTTTTTTTTTTTTTTTTTTTTTTGCTTTTGTTAAATCCATATTAATAAAAGGAAGTGTCTGTTTCTATGCGACATACAGAAAAAACTATGGCAGGTACAGTTCTAAAATTGTTTTTCTAAATAAAGGAATGCATGCAAATTTGCAACCTACCTTTAGATTTTCCACATTCCTATTAGAAATTCAAAAAAATTATGTTTTATGTGATTTTTTGCGTTTTTTACATGACCACTTTTCTTCGAGCTGTAATTTCAAGTGATGAAAATAAAAATAAAATGATTACAATTATTTTTATTTATATTTTTTTAAACATAAAATAATAATAATTAATAATAATAATAATAATAATAGAAGCATTTCTTTACTCGTGAATAAAAAAAGTGAAAATTTAAATCTGTATCATAAAATATTTCTGATAAAACAGACATTATAATAGATTAATTTTTTTTTTTATTAATTAATTAAAATATTAATTTTAATTAATCAAATAGTCTTATATGTTTTTTTTCTCGATTTTATCGCCCGCTAACTAATATGAATGCACATTAGCTTGTTACTAATAAACATAATGGAACTTAAATAATAATGTCATTTACATTTCATAAACCGCTGTATATCACGGTATTTGGCCGTGGTTTGGATTTGCTGAAAATAGTCGCCAAACGAAATATTTATTTAAACGTTTCAATTACTATTTAGATTTTTTGGAAATTTATTTAAATATAAGCGAGAAAGCCTGCTACAAAAATAAAGCATTGTTTATTTATTTATTTTAAATACCTATTTAATATTTTTGAAGTTATTGTAATGTTTTTCTCTTTCTCAAACTTTTCCTATCTTACTTGTTTTTGTCATTTGAAAATATTGTTAATAAGTAGATGTTATTGTTAAAATTTATTTCTTATTTTTTGAATCTATAGTTTAAAATAGAGTTTAAAACTATATATTAAACTAAATCTATAGTTTAAAATGGATTTAAAAATGGCCTATTCTTCTTCTTGTTTTTTTTTTTTTTTTTTTTTTTTTTTTTTTTTTTTAATAACTTAAAAAAAAAAAAAAATCTAAGCATTATTTTCTGCATTTATTGCAATAGCATACTTTTCCGTTAAGAGTCATTCCCCTCATGCTTTGTTACTTAAAAATATTGTTGCTTGTCGTCTGCAACATTCAAAAAGGTCTAAAGAAAAAACAGAATTTAGAAAAAAAAAAAAAAAATTCTACTTGTAGTGTTTTACATGAACCGACAAAATCCTGTTGGCTTTTGAATGAAAATATAAAGAATAGATTTAAAACAATTAGTTAGATATAGAAATCACAGTGGCTTTTCTTATTTTTCAGCTTTTTTATTTTTTCAAAGTTTTTAAGAAGGTACGGTTATAAATATAAATTTGTTTTCCTTGATGGCATGCTCTATTTTTCTCAATAGTCCATCGTGCGTATAATTTTTTTTTTCTCTCTGCGGTAATAGAAGTGAAATGAAATGCATTAATGCGTTCCCTTTTTATGTTAATTTATAGAGTCTGTAGTTGTCATTTAAGTTGTTTCATTGTAGGTAACAGTTCGTATAAAATTTATTGCAAAGCATTCGTTTAATGGCAGTAGTCTTTTGTACCTTTATATAAAACTCATTTGTCAAAACGTTGGTTCACGTTGAAAAAAAATACTGTAGAAATTATTTGAACAATTTGTCGTAAGCAGTAAAATTTTGGAAATATGAGTTATAGGAAATGTAGGCAAACGTTAAAACATATTGTTTCAAAATTACATAAATAAACAAAATGAGTTCTATGCTCATCAAAGGTGCACGAAGATAAAGGGTAAAACTATTTTTAGAACGATTTATGTAGAATTAGTTTTAAGAAGAGTTCAGCGGTTATACTATACTAGCGAGCTTCGCCCGCTAGCGGGTCAGTATTTTCAAATGAATCACTAAAATTAATGAATCACTAACAGTAACTTTTAGTGTTAAGAAAAGAAATTAAAAAAAAAAAAAAATCATTTCTGATTGGGTAAAAAGTCGGCCCGGGTCCCCATTGCCTTCGGCAGCGCTGCCCAGTACGCGCTGCATGCGCGTATTCCTTGCCTGACCCTCCGTGCCCCCCCCCCTAAAAAAAAATTCTAATCGGGTAAAAACTCACACCGGGTCCCCACTGCCTTCGGCAGCGCAGACCCATGCGCGCTGCGCACGCACGTGTGAAGGTATACGCGCGCTACGCGCACATATTCCTTCTCAAATCAAATTTTTATTCTTAAGAAAAGAAAATGAAAAAAAAAAAAATCATTTCTCATCGGTTAAAAAGTCGGACCGGGTCCCCACTGCCTTCGGCAGCGCTGTCCCGTGCGCGCGGTGCACGCCTATATCTTCCCCACCCTTTCAGCTTTTCCTAATTAACCTACATATACCAATTTTGAACGGTCTAACTGAATTAGCTGAGATGCAAAAGAAAACCTAATCAGGACACCTCAAAACGTGCAAATCTGGTTAAAACATTCGATAATATAAAAGAACTTTAATATATCTTTCGAATGATGTATTAAAAACAATTTAATCATAATTAGAAATTGAAATATTGAAATTTTAAAATATTACAGCGCCATCTGGCGGTAGAAATTTCTGTAATCTACTGTTCGATTTCAAACCAACAAAGCTATCTTATGATGTATTACTTATGGAATTATTTTAATTAGTAGCTCAGATACAAAAGAAAACCGATTCAGGAGACCTCAAAACATGTAAATGAAGCGAAATCTTGAATCCCGCTTTCGATAATATAAAAGTACTTTAAAATATCTTTCGAATGATGTACTAAAAATAATTTAATCATAGTTGGAATTTGAAATACGCGTATTATAATAACATTTAATTTGCAATTAAATTGTACATTTTTTATTTATTCTCGAAACCCGATGATATTTGAACTGGAACTTCGTCTTGTGATGTTAAAAGTTTGTAGCAAGTTTGAATTAATTTTGAAGAAAATTGAAGCATTTTGAAATTTGCAATTTTTATTTCCAGTAAAAAATCAGTAAAGCTGGAAGTAAAATCTATTTATTCTTTCGCCCGGCGCCATGGTAACCGAAATACGTCTATTGCGAAATTAATAGAACTGTTGTGATTTGTTGCCACCTTTTTTTCATACTTTGGTTAATTTAAAAAAAATCTAATTGCCCTATAGATAAGCTATTTAAACCGTCGGATTCAGAAAAAGCGGACCTTTCATTGGATATCTTATTTGTAACGATACGACTGATATTTCTAATTTATTTTCCACTTTTTCCGTAAAAATGTCGCTTTTTAAGCATTTAATCATGAATTCTGGGTCATTTTTCGGTAGATATATGTCGACGTTTTAATTAATATCTCCGCTAATTAGGGTCGCATCGCTTAGCGAATTATCGCGATGTCGAGATGAAGAAATTCTGCGTCTGTCGACACCGGTTTCGAAACGCTGCGACCATTAGCGCCGGAGCTTTAGCTATGACAAGGCATTTCTCACAGACAGACAGACAGATGCGCACAGATTTTAATAATATAAGGAGACTAGCGAGCTTCGCCCGCTAGCGGGTCAGTATTTTCAAATGAATCACTAAAATTAATGAATCACTAACAGTAACTTTTAGTGTTAAGAAAAGAAATTAAAAAAAAAAAATCATTTCTGATTGGGTAAAAAGTCGGCCCGGGACCCCACTGCCTTCGGCAGCGCTGCCCCGTGCGCGCTGCATGCGCGTATTCCTTCCCTGACCCTCCGTGCCCCCCCCTCAAAAAAAAAATTCTGATCGGGTAAAAACTCACACCGGGTCCCCTCTGCCTTCGGCAGCGCAGACCCATGCGCGCTGCGCACGCACGTGTGAAGGTATACGCGCGCTACGCGCACATATTCCTTCTCAAATCAAATTTTTATTCTTAAGAAAAGAAAATGAAAAAAAAAAATCATTTCTCATCGGTTTAAAAGTCGGACCGGGTCCCCACTGCCTTCGGCAGCGCTGTCCCGTGCGCGCGGTGCACGCCTATATCTTCCCCACCCTTTCAGCCCTTCCTAATTAACCTACATATACCAATTTTGAACGGTCTAACTGAATTAGCTGAGATGTAAAAGAAAACCTAATCAGGACACCTCAAAACGTGCAAATCTGGTTAAAACTTTCGATATTATAAAAGAACTTTAATATATCTTTCGAATGATGTATTAAAAACAATTTAATCATAATTAGAAATTGAAATATTGAAATTTTAAAATATTACAGCGCCATCTGGCGGTAGAATTTTCTGTAATCTACTGTTCGATTTCAAACCAACAAAGCTATCTTATGATGTATTACTTATGGAATTATTTGAATTAGTAGCTCAGATACAAAAGAAAACCGATTCAGGAGACCTCAAAACATGTAAATGAAGCGAAATCTTGAATCCCGCTTTCGATAATATAAAAGTACTTTAAAATATCTTTCGAATGATGTACTAAAAATAATTTAATCATAGTTAGAATTTGAAATACGCGTATTATAATAACATTTAATTTGCAATTAAATTGTACATTTTTTATTTATTCTCGAAACCCGATGATATTTGAACTGGAACTTCGTCTTGTGATGTTAATAGTTGTAGCAAGTTTGAATTAATTTTGAAGAAAATTGAAGCATTTTGAAATTTGCAATTTTTATTTCCAGTACAAAATCAGTAAAGCTGGAAGTAAAATCTATTTATTCTTTCGCCCGGCGCCATGGTAACCGAAATACGTCTATTGCGAAATTAATAGAACTGTTGTGATTTGTTGCCACCTTTTTTTTTCATACTTTGGTTAATTAAAAAAAATCTAATTGCCCTATAGATAAGCTATTTAAACCGTCGGATTCAGAAAAATCGGACCTTTCATTTGATATCTTATTTGTAACGATACGACTGATATTTCTAATTTATTTTCCACTTTTTCCGTAAAAATGTCGCTTTTTAAGCATTTAATCATGAATTCTGGGTCATTTTTCGGTAGATATATGTCGACGTTTTAATTAATATCTCCGCTAATTAGGGTCGCATCGCTTAGCGAATTATCGCGATGTCGAGATGAAGAAATTCTGGGTCTGTCGACACCGGTTTCGAAGCGCTGCGACCATTAGCGCCGGAGCTTTAGCTATGACAAGGCATTTCTCACAGACAGACAGACAGATGCGCACAGATTTTAATAATATAAGGAGACTAGCGAGCTTCGCCCGCTAGCGGGTCAGTATTTTCAAATGAATCACTAAAATTAATGAATCACTAACAGTAACTTTTAGTGTTAAGAAAAGAAATTAAAAAAAAAAAAATCATTTCTGATTGGGTAAAAAGTCGGCCCGGGTCCCCACTGCCTTCGGCAGCGCTGCCCCGTGCGCGCTGCATGCGCGTATTCCTTCCCTAACCCTCCGTGCCCCCCCCCCCCTCAAAAAAAAAAAATTCTGATCGGGTAAAAACTCACACCGGGTCCCCACTGCCTTTGGCAGCGCAGACCCATGCGCGCTGCGCACGCACGTTTGAAGGTATACGCGCGCCACGCGCACATATTCCTTCTCAAATCAAATTTTTATTCTTAAGAAAAGAAAATGAAAAAAAAAAAAAAAATCATTTCTCATCGGTTAAAAAGTTGGACCGGGTCCCCACTGCTTCGGCAGCGCTGTCCCGTGCGCGCGGTGCACGCCTATATCTTCCTCCACCCTTTCAGCCCTTTCTAATTAACCTACATATACCAATTTTGAACGGTCTAACTGAATTAGCTGAGATGCAAAAGAAAACCTAATCAGGACACCTCAAAACGTGCAAATCTGGTTAAAACTTTCGATAATATAAAAGAAATTTAATATATCTTTCGAATGATGTATTAAAAACAATTTAATCATAATTAGAAATTGAAATATTGAAATTTCAAATATTACAGCGCCATCTGGCGGTAGAAATTTCTGTTATCTACTGTTCGATTTCAAACCAACAAAGCTATCTTATGATGTATTACTTATGGAATTATTTTAATTAGTAGCTCAGATACAAAAGAAAACCGATTCAGGAGACCTCAAAACATGTAAATGAAGCGAAATCTTGAATCCCGCATTCGATAATATAAAAGTACTTTAAAATATCTTTCGAATGATGTACTAAAAATAATTTAATCATAGTTAGAATTTGAAATACGCGTATTATAATAACATTTAATTTGCAATTAAATTGTACATTTTTTATTTATTCTCGAAACCCGATGATATTTGAACTGGAACTTCGTCTTGTGATGTTAAAAGTTTGTAGCAAGTTTGAATTAATTTTGAAGAAAATTGAAGCATTTTGAAATTTGCAATTTTTATTTCCAGTACAAACTCAGTAAAGCTGGAAGTAAAATCTATTTATTCTTTCGCCCGGCGCCATGGTAACCGAAATACGTCTATTGCGAAATTAATAGAACTGTTGTGATTTGTTGCCACCTTTTTTTTCATACTTTAGTTAATTTTAAAAAATCTAATTGCCCTATAGATAAGCTATTTAAACCGTCGGATTTAGAAAAATCGGACCTTTCATTTGATAGCTTATTTGTAACGATGCGACTGATATTTCTAATTTATTTTCCACTTTTTCCGTAAAAATGTCGCTTTTTAAGCATTTAATCATGAATTCTGGGTCATTTTTCGGTAGATATGGGTCGACGTTTTAATTAATATCTCCGCTAATTAGGGTCGCATCGCTTAGCGAATTATCGCGATGTCGAGATGTAGAAATGCTGCGTCTGTCGACACCGGTTTCGAAGCGCTGCCGCCATTAGCGCCGGAGCTTTAGCTATGACAAGGCATTTCTCACAGACAGACAGACAGAAAGACAGACAGACAGACAGACAGATGCGCCCAGATTTTAATAATATAAGGATATTACTGCAGCTTCTCCTTAACCTTTTTACTTTTCGAATATATAATCTTATACTATTCAGTGAGCAATATTTGTATATATATATATATTTCACTGTTCTCGAAAACGGTAGCTCGGACAGTCACGTGATTTAACACAAAGGCGCCCTCCGAATGGTGATTGTGCACATCGAAGTCAGATTTTCGAATTTTTCATTAGTTTTCTTTTAATTAATAAAGATATGAAAATAAAACTTCCCATTTCTACAAGGCCGCAGAATGGAGAATCTTAGGAGAGATTTGATTGGTTTATTTGATTTTTATTGATTTGAGTGTATTTTACGCTGAACTACAGCTACGTTTTGAGGAATTACGAGATGTTTGAATGGTTTATTTGATTTTCATTGATTTGAGTGTATTTTACGTAGAACTAGAGCTACGTTTTGAGAAGTTACGTGAGATTTGATTGGTTTATTTGATTTTCATTGATTTAAGTATATTTTACGTTGAACTAGAGCTACGCTTTGAGGAATTAAGAGAGATTTGATTGGTTTATTTGATTTTCATTGATTTGAGGTAGGGGTGTTCAGGGATATTTTTTGGTTTTAACATGCGTGGTAGTGATTGCCGCGGAACTGAGTTTCGTGCATTTTCAGATTCATGCACATCGTGTTAGGGGTGTCCAGTGATTTTTTTTTTTTTTTTAAACATGCGTGGTAATGATTGCCGTGGAACCGAGTTTCGTGCGTTTTCAGATTCATGTAGGGGTGTCCAATGATGTTTTTTGGTTTAACATGCGTGATAGTGATTGCCGCGGAACCGAGTTTCGTGTGTTCTGAGATTCATGCACAACAAGGTAGGGGTGTCAGTTTTAACATGCGTGATAGTTATTCCCGCGGAACCGAGTTTCGTGTGTTCTGAGATTCATGCACAGCAATGTAGGGCTGTCCAGTGATTTTTTTTTTTTTTTTTTTTTTTTCATGAGCGTGAAGCGTACAGTCGGTAACAAAAGTATCCGAACACTAACAAAAATTCATGTATAAAAAAAGTAGAGTTAATACTGTTTTGTTAAATAAATCCTTGTCGAATCATGTTCTTAGTCAGTCTAAGAACATGATTCGACAAGTATTTATTTATAATATTTAATAATAATTAATTTAATTAATGAATAGCTTTGTTAGTAAACACAATAGATTGAAAAAAAAAAAACTTGTAACAGCTGTTTCAGATAAAAGTAAGAGTACAACACTTCATCAAGTGAAAACGTAAGCACGAGTGTGGCATTAAATCAGAAACTACGCATTCGCGCCTACTAGAAAATTTCAAGTGTTTTCAACATTTGGCTTCTTCTGAAACATCGTCTGATAAATTTCAGAGTAGTAATACTATCTACCAAACAGGAAAAAAAGACAACAACAGCATTGTACTGCTTATTCTATCTACCGAGCAGAGTAAAACCGAAACTTTAAAAATCGATTAAAGCAAGCAAAAAAAAAAAAAAAAAAAAGTTGTGTTAAGAAAATTTTAATGTTCAATTTTAGTGCGAAGCCAATGAATGCTTTTAAAGAATAATAATAATTAAAAAATAAAATAAAATAAATAAAACTCCTTTCCACTCAGAAATGATGCAAAGATGATTTTTTTTTTTTTTTTTCAAAGTATATAAAAGATTCTTAGGAAACAAAAATTTTGTCAAAAGGTTTCAAAACTCAAACTAATATTGATGGTTATCAGAAAGTTATATAGATAAATAATGTAAATTTGAATACTTAAAACTATTTAATTTATGCAATTTTTTTGTCTGAATTAAAATTTTTTTGAATAACCTCTATTCAAAAGCCACCTCTCTAAATGACCGACTTTCTATGATATGTTAGTTGGCAATTTTAGTTATAGAGGCTTCATTGTATTTAAATTTGAATCCGTTGAACACTACAAAACTGTTCAATAGAAATACTGGTCAATTGTACTGTTCAATCCCATTGAAGTACTGGTCTGTTCTAATATAGAGGTAAGAAGACCAATATATGCGGTATACTGAGGTTACGCTGTATGGTTTAGATTAACCCTTTCATTCCCAAATTTTTCCATCCCTAAAACAATAAATCTTATATTTAGTCATAAATTTATTTCAAATGTAATATATATAAATATATTTTTTTAATAGAAGTAATAGTAGAGTACGAATCAATATAGCTAAGAAAGTAACTGAGAGGTATTTATTTATGTTTAATATAAACACTGATGCCATTAAAAATCATAACTTTTCAATAAATAAAAATATAAAAATTTCGGAAGAAATACATATTGAAATTAATTAAAATACAAATTATAAACATTAAAAAACAAAATAAAAAGTATTTCAAACAGTTAATTTACTTAAATTGCCCAAAACAGAAAACTGATTTCGATAATATTATCAGAATAGAGTAAAATATACTACTTTCATTTATCAACAAGCATAGTGAAATAATCTAATATATATATTTTTTGGCGGGAAAATGTATATAGATTTTAATATTGTTCATTTTGAATCAGCGGGAGTGTTAGATGGTAAGAAAAAAACCCCTGAAATGTTATGATTCCATTTGCCATCACGGGGAATGAAAGGGTTAAATGGTGTGTGCCGCAATTTATTGTGCTATTTCATTCATTTCTTTTAGAATGCCCGAAGGCTGTGGTGTATTATTTATAGTTTCGTTTTATTCATGCATGGATTATGACTACAGTCCTCTGTCATCTTACATGCAGCTGATTGATGTAAACATACTTGCCCGAAGATAGCCTGGCTTCCGAGAAAGGGTAAAATACTTATGCATGCTTGAAAAACGATGTACAAGTATTTCCGAATTTATAAAAGTGAATGTCTTTCAATTATTTTTGAAAGAAATATTAAAATGTCTATTAAAGAGCAGGATGTAAACATCATAATAGCTCTATTATATATAAAGAGTAATATGTCTTTTATCGTTTAGTACATTTTCCCCTAAAGCATTGCTCTGCAGAGAAGGAAATGTAAAACAGTTTTGCATTTGAATACGATTGGTTTCCATTTTGTTTGAAATCATGTAATTGTGCATAATAAGCAGCAAGGTTTTTGTTTATAATATTGGATTTATAAAGCTTTTATATCTCAAAAACCAAGTGATTAGAAGCTATACAATTCAATTATAAAACAATATGAGCAAAGTGTTTTTAAACATCTGAAATCAATTATGATAAGAAGTGGGGGGAAAAAAAAGGTAGTCTTTGGATGTTTTACTTTAGAAATAAAATCTAGTATCACTAACATTAAATATTTTTTTCATTTTTAAAATAATTATTCCACCAGTTAAATCCCTCATTGGTTTTCACATATATATTTTTATTAATATGTATGTGACCCAGTTATATTTTTAAGAATGCAGTTTACATACTTACATCCATCGTAAAACAAGCGTACAATACACATAAGTACTTACATAAAATTGCTTACGTACAGTATACAAATGTACTTACTTTCGTCGATTTATAACGCACGAATCATGTAGCGTAATTACAATACACTTTTACGTACATAAATTGATAAAAAAGACACAGTAGGTCTTTAATAGTTGTAAGAAACAGTATTCTCTTACTAATATAAAACGAATAGCATTAAAGTATTAAATAGATAATGACATACATTAAAAGGGTTAACCTATTTTAGTAAAAATACTAATTCCAGAAACGCGCTAGTTTAATTCACTTAAATTTTAGCGAAAGAATCTGCTATATAATGTGACTAATAATTTTTACTAACTAGCATTGTAACGAAGTGAAAATAATAAGTATGTTTTCACTAAATAATTAGCAGTTTAACATTTCTTTTCTTTATTTTTAACAATTAGATCATTTTAATAAAAGGTACTTTCTTTTATTTGTTGGAAATTTTTACGACATATTCGTAAAAAAATCTATTAAAGTAATCCTAATAATAGATGGTTGTAATTTTTTTTAAATGATTAAAAAATGTATCAATGTTAATACTGCTATTTTTTTTGATCGAATTTTGTTTAGATAGTAGAAAAATTTTACTTATATAATGGTATCTTTTTTTAATATTTCTAAATAAATATATAATTGTTCTTTAGTACTCATTCGTTTCTCATTATTTTATCAGACCTAATCAGCTAAATTGCAGTAATCGAGATTTATTAGACTACTAGGAAATACAAACCTTTTTATACAACAAATCTTTTTAAATAAAATCTCTTTTAAATGAATTGCTATTCTTTCTTTCCCGCCCCCTGTTTTAATAATTCAACTAAAATATTCAATTTAAGCATTTGTACTTACTTTGATGAAATCCATTAAATTTGTAGTTTCCATTGGTCACATTCACACATTGATTAGCAGATTGCTGATAAGCCAAATAAAGATGATAAGCTGCTTAACAATAGTATTTTAATACGTTTTTCTAAATTAAGCAAATAAATTTTTTCGAGTAATTCTAAAAATCTTTACAGTAGTAACCTTAAATAACTGCGTGGTATTCCTTTCGTAAAATTAGAGGCCAAAACACGTTGTAATGAGTATAATATTATAACAAAAATGCTGAAAAGTTCTTTGAACGATCTGGTAATCAGAAAGAGAAAAGAGGGAGTTTAGAAGATAAATTTCTAGCATACAAAGGTGCCCAAAATGTCTGAGATGCTTTATTCTTAAATCTGTAAGATAGGAGGGGCCGGAATCGAATCCAGGTCTTGCTGTTCTGTCAAGCTGTTCAGAATTTTCAATCGAACTTCGAAACTCGTGTGAATATGGACTAGGACTTATTAGAAGGAATCCTCTCTCTCCCAAACACCCGGAGGATATTCTAACTAGTACCAGGCCCCACATGTTGACAATCAACCTTAACTCCTCAACCACCACATCACTAATCTTCCAAAATCTTTCAAGCTGCTCCCTGTTAAATTAAACTCATTTATTTTTTATAGCGTGTTTTTCCCTCAGCGAAGTGTGGGTTATTGGATAAAAGTAATTTTTCGTAATAACCTGTTTGATGTATTTCTATTTACGAAAACATCTCTAATCCTTAATTTTTACCGAAATGAACAAAGCCGTTTGATTTCTGTAATATTTGATTTTCCAAATGATAACATTGTTAAAGTTTGAAATAGTCACTAACATGAAAACACTAATTACTGATTTTATAAACACATTTTTTATTAAATGAATAAAGAAACTCTGTGCTCAATCCAGACTTCTCCCAGTATCGCATTTACATGTGCAAACGCAGTGTTCAAGCTTAAACTTTTTAGCTAGCCCTAAAAGAAACCACCAGTTACAAATTTCGATTGTTGTTGAACTGCAAGACATATACAATAGTAAAATTTAAAACAAAATACGTGGCATGGAAATCCCTGGAGTAGCATAAGATCTTATATTAATTTCAGAAATTGTTCTGATAGCGTAGTGTCTCTCAACCCATTTATTTATTTTATTTTATTTTTGTCACGGTACATTTTTAATAATTTTAAAATTTAGCGACAAACTAACAATAAGACAACTACACCTATGATATACTAAACATATACAATCGTATTATATACTAAGAATAGAGTCACTGCGATAGCCATTATCACCAATTGAAGTGTATGACTATCCATTCATGGCAGCATTTTTTTTTTTAAACTTCAGTCTTCTATCCTTTCTATAGACACATGAACAGATAATTACAGCTATCCAGGCTTTTAGAGCTGCTTAAAAAATCTCCCTCAATCGCCAAAAGTTTTATGAACACGGTAACATTAACAACAATAAATAATAAATAAATAATAATAATAATAAAAAAAGCAGATAATATGCATAACAATAGAATTAATTTTATTTTAATTTCAGTGAACTTAATAATTTAATATTATATATATATATTTTCGATATCTATGCAATGCATGTTAAATAAACAAGATTAGATAGGGGGGAAAATGCTATCAAAAATTTATGTGAGACATCAGCGTTCATTTGTTTATAACACATAATTGCGCTAAAAAAAAAAAAAAAAAAAAAATCACAAGAAGTATGATCTTTGAATCATCGGAAAAAAATTCAGTAAAATTGGTTGGTTAATTTGTTGATGCTTTGGTCATTTTATTCAGACGATCAAGTAATTTTGTTCGACTAATTTTTTCGGAAAGAACTTTAAACTAAAATAGCCTGAACATTATACAAAAAAAAAAAAAAAAAAAAATCATTTGAAAAAAAAAAGTCACACCATTTTGGATTATTAAAAAAATAAACAAATAAAAAGAAAGGAAGAAACAATCTGAAAAATAATAGCTAATAGTTAAGTGGATAAGAATTGTGACTGGTAAACATTTCATGAAATTACATCCACTGGACAACTGGGATAACTGTCATCATCCGATAATAGCGTGATGGAATCTTGTTAGAGTGAAAAATACTTGAGTACCAAAATGTCTATCTCACCAGTTAAAAAGCCATGACTCATTCTCTGATCTTCACCTTGACCGTCCAACTTCTCAGTTATCAAAGATTCCACTTTCCCTTGACATACAAATCTTAGTTATTCATATTCGATCGAGAATGTAAAATAGAAATAAAAATATGAAAACCTGTATGGCTTCCTAAGGATAAAGCACCATTTATACACTTCTTTCAAAAAACTCGGAGATGAATAGCCTTGAGCCTAATGGCAGGTTTCCAAATACTTTATTTCTATTCAAGCGAAATGGCCAAATAGCTTACTTTTATTATTTTTAATTTATTCTGTTCTATTCTTTCCGACTGAACAAAAATCGAAAGTTTTTGCATTTAAATTGTTTAATTTTTTGAGACTTTGTTGACAATAACAACTGAAAGAAAAATTTGCAAACTAAAGATTTAAGAATAAACGCACTAACCTAAAATTCTTAAATTTTGAAATGTTTATTGCATCATACATAGGCTGACCAGATCAGAGTACCTTTATAATAGAGAAGAGTTAAAAATCGCTACAATTATTCAGTTACGGATGTATTTTTTCATTCCTAATAAATGAAGACTAAAAATAAAACTTTATTGATTAAAAATTTATTTTCTACAATTTTTTAAAACTTAGAAAAAATCCTTCGAAATAAAGGCTGTCCCCAGAAAATGGGGACATTAGGTCAGTTTAATCATACAGCAAGATACCAAAAAATCTAAATAATGAAAAATACTTACATTGGGTCATTTTAATCTTCATCATAATTTCATAATTAAACATTAAATATATATATATATATATATATATATTGTATTATATTTGCATGTAAATAATTTTGACCACCCTACTTCCAAAGATAAAATCAGGGTTGTTTATTAGGAAAAGTAATCGACCGGTTAGGATAGCAACATTTTTAGGGTAGTGGTGGTGGAAAAGTAATAAAATAACATAAGTAATTGAGTAAATAAAAGTTCAAGTTTATAATTTTCTGAAACAATCAGAAAACTACACATGCACACACACACATATATATACTTAAAAAAAAAAAAAAAAAACTTTAGTTACTTCATTTAAATACCTTAGTTAAAGCTTTTGTGCGATGTAATAAATGATGTAACAAGGGATAGTATTTCAAGCTCTCGGAAGATTCGTTAAAACACTTTGGCTCAACGATAAAAAAAAAAAAAAAAAAAAAGTTAAAACTGTGAAATTCGTGTATACAAATGCAGTGTAATTTAATTTTGTCAGGTACTATAAATGTAGTATCTGACAAAATAAATACAAAATAAATTATTTAAAAAAATTACCCAAGCCATAAAAATTATTGAAGTGTAAAAAATTAATAATGTATATGCTTTGACATTGTATTATTAAAACATTTTTAACATAAATAACCTAGAAATTGAATTATTATTATTATTGTCATTGTTGTCATTATTATTATCAATTTTGAAATCAATTTGTATCATTTTACCTATAATAACATCTATTTACACCAATTTACCTATGACACCAATTTACCTATAATAACATAACACCATTTATAAGTAGATTGTTAAATTTTAGACTGTTTTTGAGGATTTTTTTTTTTTTAATTAAAGGATATAATATGTTGATGTTGTAAATTGTTAAGTTCATTGGGAGTAATTGAATTAGTGTCAAATAAAATTCATGTCTCTTTTTCTTATAGTAATGTGCATGAGTATGACTATTTTCTTACCACTCTTTTCATTCTGGATTGAAATTCAGTTGGAAAGTAAAATTTCTATGGACGTTAATCATGTATTGCTTTTGTTGGGGATGTCTTTATTGCAGCATTTCTTTGTAAAAATTTTAAACGGCAAATTACATTTTATTGTTAGTATTTGTTACAAATATTTTGAATGTTATAATATAAGATTTAAAGATTCTTAGTTATATTTATAAAAATAAAGAGAAAAGGAAAATTTAAAGTGGAAATAATATAATAAATATAAAGGGAATACTTCTTTTAAAATATGAAGATATTTCAATATAACAATACTTCTTTTAAAATATAAAAAACTAGTTGGCATAGGTGGACTCTGCTCAGTTCCTCATCATATTTATGTTCTCATAAATTTCTAGTTTGAGAGATATAATCATGTTAAAAGAAATGAATTTGACAAAAGCTTGATACAGTGACAGGATGAAAACCCCGCCTAATAGACTATCCACCGTTCACTTCCACATATTTATCTTATTATAATCTATTAATTTATTTTATCAGGGTCAATTCCGTTGTTTAGTTTTCATGCTACTATTTCCAATGCAATAATCCTCAAAATTCATATTTATATGAAAAAATTACAATTTCGCTATGTTGGTAAAATCGTAAATTACGAATAATTTACGAAATTTTCCTATTAGAATATTTGTATTCAATCATGTTCAAACAAATATCATAAATGTAATTTTGAAGTTGTCTAATGTATTTATGAGCCTCAAAATGAAAGTTTATGCTCAATTTTACCTTATTCTGGCATGTTAAGTAAATTGTAAATTCCAAATAACTTACGAATTTTTTTAAATTGGAAAAATCATAGTCTATGATATTCATGCCAGTATCCTAAATAATATTTCGAAAGTGGTTTGACATCTTTACGATGAAAATATCCCTCAAGATTGACGTTTATGTGAAATTTTGCTCTATGCTGCCATGTTAAGAAATTCGTAAATTTCCAATAACTTACGAAATTTTTATATTGGAAAATTCATAGTCATTAATATTCATGCCAGTGTCCTAAATAATATTTCAAAAGTAGTCTGACATCTTTACGATGAAAATATCTCTCAAAATTGACGTTTATGTGAAATTTTGCCCTATACTGCCATGTTAAGAAATTCGTAAATTTCCAATAACTTGCGAAATTTTCAAAGTAGCATATTTATAGTTACTGATGTTCCTTCCGGCATCAAAACTGATATTTTAAAACTGGTCTGACATTTTTACAGTAAAAAGTTTCCATTTAATGCACGTTTAAGTGAATTTTTGTCATATTCTCCCATGTTAAGAAAATCGTAAATTTCTAATAACTTACGAAGTTTTTAAATTCGCATGTTGCAAATGAATAGGGTTCTTGCCAGTGTCGAAAGTAATATTTTAAAACTGATCTGACCTCTCTGCGACAATTTGTTCTTGAGATATCGTGTACACAGACTAACAAACTAACGGACTTACACACTAACAGACTAACAGACACCCTACAGACAGACACCATAGAAATTTTGTCATTTTCGGATTCCTCACCCCTGAAAACGTGTAAAAAAGTCAAAAAACCGAGGTCGAGAATTTTCACGATTACCTAAGTTCCCCATACCTATAGTATGATGGGGAACTAATAATACAGTGAAGGAAAAAAAAAAAAAAAACTTGTTGGCATAGGTGGACTCTGCTCAGTTCCCCATCCTATTTATGTTCTCAGAAATTTCTAGTGCGAGACATATTATAATCATGTTATCTACCGTTCACTTCGATATATTTATCTTATTCCAATCTATTAATTTATTTTATCGGGGTCAATTCCGTTGTTTAGTTTTCGTGCTACTATTTCCAATGCAATAATCCTCAAAATTCATATTTATATGAAAAATTTACAATTTTGCTATGTTGATAAAATCGTAAATTACGAATAATTTACGAAATTTTCCTAGTAGAATATTTGTATTCAATCATGTTCAAACAAATATCATGAACGTGATTTTGAAGTTGTCTAATGTATTTAGGATCCTCAAAATGGAAGTTTATGCTCAATTTTGCCTTATTCTGACATGTTAAGTAAATCGTAAATTCCAAATAACTTACGAATTTTTTAAATTAGAAAAATCATAGTCTATGATATTCATGCCAGTATCCTAAATAATATTTCGAAAGTGGTCTGACATCTTTACGATGAAAATATCCCTCAAGATTGACGTTTATGTGAAATTTTCTCTATTCTGCCATGTTAAGAAATTCGTAAATTTCCAATAACTTACGAAATTTTTAGATTTGAAAATTCATAGTTATTAATATTCATGCCAGTGTCCTAAATAATATTTCAAAAGTAGTCTGACATCTTTACGATGAAAATATCGCTCAAAATTGACGTTTATGTGAAATTTTCCCCTATACTGCCATGTTAAGAAATTCGTAAATTTCCAATAACTTGCGAAAATTTCAAAGTAGCATATTTATAGTTACTGATGTTCATTCCGGCATCAAAACAGATATTTTAAAACTGGTCTGACATTTTTAGAGTAAAAAGTTTACATTTAATGCACGTTTAAGTGAATTTTTGTCCTATTCTCCCATGTTAAGAAAATCGTAAATTTCTAATAATTTACGAAGTTTTTAAAATCGAATGTTGCAAATGAATAGGGTTCTTGCCAGTGTCGAAAGTAATATTTTAAAACTGATCTGACCTCTCTGCGACAATTTGTTCTTGAGATATCGTGTACACAGACTAACAAACTAACGAACTAACGGACTAACGGACTAACGGACTAACAGACACCCTCCAGACAGACACACAAATTTTGTCATTTTCGGATTCCTCACATCTGAAAACGTGTAGAAAAGTCAAAAAACCGAGGTCGAAAATTTTCACGATTACCTAAGTTCCCCATACCTATAGTATGATGGGGAACTAAAAAGAATGAAAGAAAGAAAATTAGTCTACGCGATTGAACAAACACTTAAAAATAGCGCTTTAACTGCAATTCAGCAGAAAATTTTCACTAATTTGCTGACAATTACATAATAATACTATAAAGTATAATTTGGAAACTAAATTTATGTGTAGATATTGCTCATGGGCTGTAATAGTAGCACAATTAAAAAAAAAAAAAAAAAAAAATACGTTTTGAGATAAATGGATTTAAAATTTTTATTTCTGTAGAACATGCCTTAATTTAAACATGCGTTATAGTGTATATATTGAATTATGAGTTATATCAGTGCTGCTACTGGAAAAAAAAAAAAAAAAAAAAAAAATATATATATATATATATTTACATTAAGTCCTGTATTTAGTCCAAAAATTGTATTTTTACAACTGTACTACTATTGCAGCCCATGAGTGATATTATGCAAATCAAAGCATGATTAAACTTAATAATACCTTTTCTATTGCAAGATATTTTTTCAAAGAATAAATCAATAGACACTAATACGAGAATGATTATGGGTATTTTATATGTAACTTTCAGATTAAAACTGCTCTAATCTACTCTTATTTTCCTTTCCTTTCCTTTCTAACTGCTCACCGTTTTGCTAACAACGCACTTTTTGCGCAAGCATTCTGTTACTTTGAAAACACAATCGATTATATCCAATGAAAAAAGTATTAAATTTTCAATTTCCATTGATTTTTGGTGATTTTTAAGTAGTTTGATCCGGTGAGAAAAAGACCTTGGAAATGCCTAAAGCGCGTGAAAACCGTCATTTTGATGGTAACCTTCAGTATTATTGGATTAGAAAACGATCATCTAAAAACCATTACATTAACCGCTCGGCTTGAATTTCAGAACTTGATAATGTTGGAGGAAATTGATTTTACTCCGGTTTCAGGAGGAATCTTCGGTTTTTTCCTGTGGGGATAATCTCGAAGAGAGCAGCGGAAAGAAACACGAAAACGCTTCCGTAGGAAAGGAATAAAGTAAATTTGCTAATTACCTTTCCTTTCACTGCTTTTTTTTTTTTAAACTCTCTTATTTCTTTTTCATTCTCTCTCTCTCTCTCTTTTTTTTTTTCTTTTTTGAAACTAATAGCAGAGATTGGTTACGCTTGGAATTTTATGTTTAATCATTATTAACCACTACGAAAAGCAAGAATTTATAATGCTCACTGCTTTTACCTCAATATTAAGAAAAATAAGAAATTTGTAGTGAAATTTGCTAAAATTTTCAATACATTTCACAAATAATTTGAAAATAAAAATGCTAAGCATTCAATTGTTTATTAGGACGGAGGACTATTAGTCTCAATCTACGAATTTTTACGATACCAGTTTTACGATAATTGGACATTTATCGAAAATATAATTGAATAATTTGAAAACGATGTTATAATTTGAAAAATGAAATAAAATAAAAATAAATAAATAAAATAAAATAATCCTCCGTTCGAATCTAAACTCTGCTCTTGCCAGAATTTCATCAAAATCTTTTTTTTTTTTTCTTTTTTCTTTTTTAAAGAAAAAGAAAAGACAAGAAAATTAATAATAATCAGTATCAAAAAAGTTTTTTTTTTCCCTTTTACCCATTATTTACGCATTTTTGCATAGTATTTTCATATATATTTAATTATTTACCAACATTCAGCTGCCTCCCCCCCCCCTTCCCCCTCTTTTTCCAAATTATTTTTTACTTCATTATTTTTTCTTTTACTTTATTTATTTACTTTCATTTTGTGTTTTCAACAAAGTACTCATTATATAAGATGACTAAAAAAATTCATAAAAATATAGGAGAGTTTTTTTCCAGAATTGGATAAAAAATTATTGATTATGATCATCAGTACATACAATCACACATGCACACAATAAAATATTACTCGAATTTTTACATTTCACGCCGTAGTTCAATGATTTTTTTTATGTAAAGTTTGTCTATTAAACAGTTGTTTTGTGGATAATGTTATCTTAATCTAACGCTTTCATATAAGTCTAATACTTTATCATTTTAACATCCACAGGATCTATACAAATTTAACGTTGATATATAGATTTAACGTCTTCACCTTTTAGTTTAATCATTTTTAATAATGTGTTAATTGTTTCGCTGGTTTTGAATTTGTAAAAGAGAAAAGAAAATTATAAACATTATCTTTTTAAAAATAATTTTAAAATCTCCTAAGCGATTATGTATTAGATAATGCTTTTTGATAATTATTATATTATTTTTCCAATAATATGTTATTAGAAAAAAAAAATAGCAAATTACGTTAAAACGTACCATTGGTTTTATTTATTAGAATAAAAAGACAAATTAGGTAATAATGAGACTAGGTAAAATGATTAAATGATTAGGTAAAATAAATCACCAATGACTTAATTAATCAATATATTAATGAGTGAAATTATTTTTGTTTAAATAGATTGCCCCAGAAGCTTATGCTAATGAAAAATTTCAAAACAGAAATGAATAAAAATCCCGAAATTTCCTTAAAATACAATTTTAAAGCAATTTCTAGAAAAAACTTCTATCTATTTCTCGTCTCATAAAAAAAAAAAAAGTTAAAAACATTCAGAAACGTTAATAGAAAGTTTTGAGCCACCCCACTTCCCTCAACCTTCAAAAAATAAAATAAAATAAAAAGTATTATGAGCGTTAAAACAGAAATCGAACGATCGGAATGTTTAACTTTCGTTATAATAATTCTAACCTGACTTTCCGTTAATGATACAGAAATGGAGACAGTAATGATTATTAATGAGTTTTTACATAGTTTTTTTCTCCATAAATTTTTGCTGAATATTTTATTTAATTTTTTACCGTATAAAGCAAGTCTTACACATGCTGCTTATAATTCAAGGTTATATTTAAGAAAAAACTGCAGCATAAGAAAAATCAATTTCAATGATTTTTTTTTTTTTTTTTTTTCAGAATTCCTTTTTAGCAAATACTCATGATAATAATGAAGTAATAATAATAATAAAAATAAATTCGTATGATAAAGAGATTAATTTAAATGTAGTGATATAAAAAGTAATCGCTGAATGGGAAACGGAAATAAAAGAAATATGGAATTACTGTAGCGTATGTTTTCATAAACTTCCTTAACCTTTCCTAACCTAAACATGCTTTCGTGCATGTTTCAAATAAAATATATGTTAATATGATTTTGTTTAGTGCTGTCTAAATATATTGAACTGTACCTACCAGGAGTTTTGCGAATAGACGTAAAGTATTTGAATAATTTTATATCTCCCTGTAGATGAACCATTTGCCAGATTTCAATGAAAAATTTGAAATAGCATCCGCATATGATACATATTTAGAATACCGAGTTTGTTCAGCTTGAGTTATGCAATTAACAGAGGCAGAGACAGATACACAATCACGCAAGAAACAAACCGCTAAAAATATGATTTTCGGCTTCAGATGACTTCAAAACGTGTAAATATAGCAAAAAATCTCAATTTCGAAAATTTGACCCCAAAATAATACTTTTTCCTCCATATACAGGGTGGTTATAGTTAAACTTCCCCTATAAACAGCATCCTACAGTGTAAACAGGTGAACGGAATGCAACGAAATTTGGTATATAGACTATACACCAGATGCGCTCACGGAATTTCGAAAAAAAAAAAAAAAAAAATAGTTCCAAAATGTCCACTAGAAGGCGCCTTTTCCGGAAAACATTAAATTTAACACTATAAACGACCAAAACGGAATACAGAAACAATATTAACATTTATTGACTAGTTTCTGATCACCTTGTCATCGAACCACATTAAGTAATACCTGTTTTGCATAAAGCTTCTTTTTCGCAAATATGCAAATTTCGACATTTTTACCCTAGAATTGATAGATTTTCCCGGTTTTACATTTTATTACTCATAATTCTTGTTCTGGATTGTTAATATTGTTTCTGTATTCCGTTTTGGTTGTTTATTGTGTTAAATTAAACGTTTTTCCGGAAAAGGCAACCTCTGGTGGACATTTTGGATCTAATTTTATTTATTTTTTTCAAAATTCCATGAGCGCATGTCGTGTATAGTCTATATATCAAATTGCGTTGAATTCCGTTCACCCGTTTGCGCTTAGGATGCTGTTTATAGGGGAAGTTTAATGATAACCACCCTGTATATAGTTAAGAGAAAGTAAAAAAAAAAAAAAAAAAAAACAGCCACATCATGGCGATTTGAATGTGTACTTACATAAATGTTTACTTTATATGCGGATGATTTTATTAGAAATCACCAAATACAGTTTCTTCGTTCTTGATAAACTTCTTATCCTCATTAATATTCTCGATGCGTATTCTGTAACACTTGATAACTTTTCCTCTCCGAAAAACAATTGGTGCACCCGATCAATGTCAAGGTTGTACCGAAAAGAAGAGAAACATTTACATTTATTTGCAAAGTTATCGGGACAGGAAACCTCATCGGTTATTTTCCATCTGATGGATCAGAATCCACAAAGACTGAATAATTTGTTACGCATCCTTAATATATTCTTCATTTTAAGGATAATTACGCGATATTTTTGAAACATCAGTTTGATCTTCAGTGTCAGAGTTGATATGAAAATATTACGCCACTTAAATAAACGTTTTCGCAATCGATTGATGAAGACTGGTGAGATATTTAAGAGGAACTTAAACTAGAAAAGTTGAAAAGTTTAATTGATAAAGATGTTAATATATATGTCAACAATAAATTCTAAGTTATTCTTATCAAATAATTTATGTTTTAACTGTCCATAAGATTGTGCGTTCAGAATAAATAAAGAATAGTACATATTGAATAATTTCAAAACTTTTGTTCCATTTTCTAACCAGCAAAAATATTGAAATCTATAATAAATAATTGTTAATAATATTATTCAGTGTACGTAATTGCATTATTATTATTATTTAATAAACTTGTACCCTTTGGTTAAATGTCATTATATGAAACTAAAAGTAAAATGTTCATTCGAAATTTACACAGAGAGAAAAGTAAATAAATAAAATAGCATATCACAGTATTTGGGCCAATTGCCACAAAACTCTTTAAAAATGAAAATTTAAAAGTAGGTAGTATTTTTTATTTTTATTTTATTTTATTTATTTATTTATTTATTGTAGAGGATACGTTTAACTTCTCATATTAGTATTGCGAAAGAAAATAACTTATTATTTGAATATTTGCAAATAAATAAATAAAATTTGAAATAAAAAGAATATATAGATTAAAAATAATTTTATGATTATACAAATAGAAAATTACAAAATAATTTTTGAAATATTAAGTATAAAGTTAAATAATCTAAATTATATATTTCTTTTCTTCAATAATTTGCATAATATAAAAACTCTAAAAAGTGGAATAAAAGATCACTGGTTTTGGCATTCAGTCATTTGTAACAATAACGGAATATTTCAAGACAATATAATATATGCATTTTAACAAAGTCATTTTTAAGTACGTTACCTCCCTTCCTTCCCCCCCCCCAGTCATGTGTGATTTTCCCCCTGGAATGAATACTGGCTAGAATCCTTTGAAAATACCCCCCCCCCCCCAAAAAAAAAAAAAAAAATAAATAAATAAATAAATAAGTAAACAACAACAACAACAAAATAATAATAATAATAATAATAAAATAAAACAAAATAAATAATTATAATTAACTGCTTTTCATGTATTTAAATAGATGAAAAAATAAAATTTCCATAGTAATTTTATTCTGTGTTACATTTAATTTATTTTGAGCATCATCTTTTAAACCTGAGAAATGTAACTAAAAAATTATCTTTATTTATTCATATACTTATCCATTCAGCTTTTCGTTTTTGGTGTCCTCGGTGTCATTGCGTGTCTTTGATGTAATAACTTCCTGTATTAGCGCCTTATTCATGAGGGTTGTAATAAAAGATAAGTGTAGAGATAAATGTTTGCTCCCTAATGGTTTCTTAAAATTATAGATTAGGTAGTGTCATGTAGTCTCTTGTATTTGAGTAGTATAGCCATTAGAAGTTAGTTTTCATTCTAAGTAAATAATATAATTGAAATAATTATGATTTCATAGACAAAAGATTTTTTATTATTAAGCATTGTCTTGAAAAGTTTTTACTTTTTTCTAAAAGAAAATATTAGATTCGTAAAAATTTTCGACTTCCGGTTGTTCGATGGATTTGCTCTTTTGAGAGATTTTGAATACGATTTGACCCTTCTTAGAAAATGCCTGACTGTGTGTGTGTGGTAAAAATTTTCTGATAACTGTAGCCCGAGAACCAATGCACATAATTTCATTAAATATATATATATATTTAGTTGCACCTTGACATAAAATAATGCCTAATCACTTTTGGTGCATATCAGTTAACAGGTAGCGCTGTCACGCTGCTTTATTACAATTTTTAATGTGGCAGGATAAGACAAATTTCATAGAAATAAATACAATGAGAATTATTTTTAATTCATGATTGTGAAATTAAAATGAATTACTACTTATAATAATAATATTCAATCAGGATAAAATTTTATACATCACTTCCATTTTAATAAACTCGATTATAGGATTTTAATGAAAGTATATCATAATATTCATTATTTAAGTTCCTCATCACACTATAGAGAACTTAGGCAAATATGGAAATTTTCGACCTCGTTTTTTGATTTTTTTTACACATTTTGAGGCATGAGTAATCTTAAAATCACAAAATTGATATGATGTAGTCTAACTGTATGTTAGTCTGTGCGCACATTATCTCCAAAACCAGTGATTGTAGAAAGGTCGAACATATTTTAAAATATATCTCTTATTATACTGTCAAGAAACCTATTCATTTGAAACATTCTAATTTAAATTCGTTAGTTATTTGAAATTAACAATTTTTAATATGCGTGGTAGAAAGGTCAAATTTTTGCTTAAACATGCTTTAAAAGAAATATTTTTACTGTAATGATATCAGATCAGTTTTAAAATATCATTTAGGATACTGGCATGAATTTCATTAACTATGAAAAATCAACCTTGAAAATTTCGTAAGTTATTTAAAATTTACGAATTTCTTAGCATAGCAGAAATAAGGAAAAATTTCGTATAAACGTCCATTTTAAGAGATATTTTCATCGTCAAGACGTAAGATTATTAACAACAGGAAGGTGAACTGAGCAGATTTCAACTAGTTTTTTTCAAGAAATAAATGTTATGAATACCAAAAGTTATCTATAACTTTCACATCTTTTAAAGAATAACGTGAAATATTATTACTTTCCGAACACTATAGTGAGGAAAGTATTGTAATCATGTCAAAAATCCGAATTCGAGATTTTGATGTTTCTATACGTTTTGAGGTCCCCTGAGTCCTTTTTCACTATTTTTACGATGATGTATGTATGTGTGTGTGTATGTGTGTATGTGTGTATGTGTGTATGTTTGTGAACACGCTAGCGTCTAAAGGCTTTGTTCGATTAACCTGAAAGTTGGTACGTATATTGTAAGTCACCATAGTACGAACCCTATAGATTTTGGTGAATCTAGCACTTATAGTTTTTTTACAGGGACACAAAGAAAAATTCTTTATCATTATGGCCTATGGGACCAAAATCTTAAAAGTGCGATAGCATCTAAACGCCTTATTCAATTGAGCAAAAATTTTATACCCATATTATAGGTCACAGATACTCAATCTGTATAGATTTTGGAGAATCTAGCACTTATAGTTTTTTACAGGGACACAAAGAAAAATTCTTTATCATTAAGGCCAATGGGGCCAAATTTTTAAAAGTGTGATAGCGTCTAAACGCCTTATTAATCTGAGCAAAAAAATTGTACACATGTTATAGGTCGCATTTGCACCAACTGTATAGATTTTGGTGAATCTAGCACTACAGTTTTTTTACAGGGACACAAAGAAAAATTCTTTATCATTATGGCCTATGAGACCAAATTTTTAAAAGTGCGATAGCATCTAAACGCCTTATTCAATTGAGCTGAAAATTTGTATGAATATTATAAATCACTGTTGCACTAACTATAAGCATTTTGGTGAATCTAGCATCTATAGATTTTTACAGGGACAAAACGAAAAATTCTTTATCATTATGATCTAAGGGCTCAAAGTTCAGTAGCGTTAAATAAAACCTGGTGTGATATATGGAGAAAAAAACACTCTATTATGGTTTTCTCTCTTTTGTTTGTTTAGCAATTCCTCTTTCTTTATTTTATCTACAAAACTGTTAGTTACTCAATGTTCGGAAAGTCGAGTGGAGTCACTCCAGATTTTTTTTTTCTATATTCAGTGACAGATTGACTATACAAGTACTGGTTTTCTGTTGAATTTGGTACTTACGTATTAACGCCATCGCAGCAGAAGTTGCGCTAATGCGCCAATAAAGAGCAATCTTGTTGTTCGCACACAAGAGACATAGGGGGGCAGCGAGAAAACATTTCGAATCTTATTTATCAGAGTTCATATGACGGCAGCATCAGGTGAAAGAAAACAGAGACTGTTTTGAATCTATGTTAAACTCGATATCGGCCCATTTTCCAGAAATCCGATTGACTACTTTATTTTTAAATAAAGTGTTTTGAATTTTGAAAGTGTTTTGATTTTAAATAAAGTGTTTTATTTTATGATTTGTCGCAGAAAGTTTAGATATAGATTGGCGGCACTACGTATTAACTGCGGTGGCGTTAATACGTAAGTACCTTGGATTTTTTTCAGAAGCTTAGATATACTGAAATTTTTATAGTATATGTAGATTACTTTTCTTTCTTTCTTTTTTTTTTTTCTTTTTTTTTTCTTTTTTAGTTTATTTTTCACTTTTCTTTTTACAACAAGATTCTAATAATTTGGTTGATATTATAAAAAATTATTATTATTTTATAAGCATTTCAGCTTTCCAAGACAGGCCTCATATACGTGATTTAGTCTCTCTGATTCAGAAAAAAGTTTATTTATGGATATAGATATGCTTCGTCATAAAAAAAGATCAGTTGATCCCCCTTATGTATTTTTGATGATTATGTGTGAAGTATGGTTTATTTTTTAAAAACACGTGTTTTCATGTCACTTTGTGTGTTGTATAAGAAATTTAAAAGTACTCCTTTTTATCGTTTAGTTAAAAATCATAATGCATCGTATCATGTTACATAAATCAAGCATAATTTTATTCAAAATGACAAGTAAATAGAGATTATTATGTCATGTGTTGAATGTTACAGACGACACTCCTCAGATCTTGAAATAATTGAGCTCAAAGAATAAAGAATAAATAAATAAAGATATAAAGATATATAAATAATTTTCACAGAAAATAGGAGAACTGGCGTTTACATATTGACAAATATGTTTCCTTATTTTCAGCGTTAAAAAATAAAATAAAACAATACAAAAAGCAGTTTTTTAAAACTGGCTAATGTTATAAAATTTTATGCTTTGAATGATTAAATAAAAAAGAAAAACAGGTCGCTATACTGTTTATTTGATGGGGTTAAAAATGCAGACCACATTGAAAATTTGTAATTATATCCCATAATGTATCTGAATAATTTTATGTGGTCTTGTAAAACAATCGTTAATGTTAAGCATACCATATTCTATAAGAAACACGTCTTTATGTATCTGAATAATGTATATTAATTTCGTTATGTTTTGTGCAGTATAAGGATATATGTGTTTTAAAGAAATACGTCTTACAGACCTTAATATATACGAATTCTATTACGACTCTCTATAACAAACCAGTAGGGCTATTTATATTATTTTTAACAAGAACATGCTGTAGTAAACCTGACTGAGTGACACGTATGTACTTTATGTGACAGGATCTGATTGTTATACAAGTAAAAAATCGATGAATATCAGGTTTAAATCATCCATTATTAAATATATTAAAAACACTTTAAATACACGTAAATTTAAATTTTTATTTAAAAGATGTTAAATTTTTTTTTATCCAAAGCTTTTCGCTTTAACAGTAAAGCATCGTCAGGGATTTTTAATGTGTATTTAAAGTGTTTTCAATATATTTAACAAATGACACGTGTTCAATTTAACACTCTTTTTTTCTTAGAGATTATTTATAACATCCATTATTAGTTTAATATTCATACTACACACGAACCCATAACTTCTATTTATACATGAAATGCAGATAAGAAGGAAAATTAACAAGAAAATTTTGAATCTTTAATTAATGATTTTTCAAAAGTTAATTCACTTTTTATTCCAAACCCAACCTACATCTTTCCTTAAAGCAACAGATTTGATTAAAGTGTGTACGAATGCTGCCATAGATTTAGAACTCGATTTCACTTAACTAAGTTTGAAAATAATTAAAATTAAAAACTTCTAAAAGTTTAAAATTTGCAATGATTTCTCGTGTTAACATAGTCAAAACATATATAAAACCATCTTTAAACACGTATAATTTTCTTTTAATTCAAAATGTACACGAAGCTTTTCGCTACTGTTAAATAGCATCATCAGGTGATGTTTTTTAACATAAGAAAAGAGAGTAGACAGCATTATAAAAATCGAGGTAGTTTTATACGGTTAAAGTAAAAAAAAAAAAAAAAAAAAGTCTTGTACACAACATAATGAGTCACTTGAGTTCCTTTGGGGTTACATACCAAATCCTGTAAAAACTTACCAAATCCTGCCCATACCAAAGCGCCAATCTTCGCTTTTCAGTGTTTTTCACAGGATTTGGTATGTAATCCTGGTATATATAACCCCAAAAGAACCAAAAAAACTCATCATGTTATGTACTAGACTAATTTTTTTTACTTTAACTGTATAAAACTACTTCGGTATACATCTATATATATAATGCTGTCTACTCTCTTTTCTTATGTTAAAAAACATCCGTAGAGCGTCAATCCCAACGTAACGCAATCCTTAACTAACTATAAGTCAACTTCGATTCCATTTTTACTTTCCGAACACTATAGTGAGGAAAGTATTGTAATCATGTCAAAAATCCGAATTCGAGATTTTGATGTTTCTATACGTTTTGAGGTCCCCTGAGTCCGTTTTCACTATTTTTACGATGATGTATGTATGTGTGTGTGTGTGTGTGTGTATGTGTGTATGTGTGTATGTTTGTGAACACGCTAGCGTCTAAAGGCTTTGTTCGATTAACCTGAAAGTTGGTACGTATATTGTAAGTCACCATAGTACGAACCCTATAGATTTTGGTGAATCTAGCACTTATAGTTTTTTTACAGGAACACAAAGAAAAATTCTTTATCATTATGGCCTATGGGACCAAAATCTTAAAAGTGCGATAGCATGTAAACGCCTTATTCAATTGAGCAAAAATTTTATACCCATATTATAGGTCACAGATACTCAATCTGTATAGATTTTGGAGAATCTAGCACTTATAGTTTTTTTACAGGGACACAAAGAAAAATTCTTTATCATTAAGGCCAATGGGGCCAAATTTTTAAAAGTGTGATAGCGTCTAAACGCCTTATTAATCTGAGCAAAAAAATTGTACACATGTTATAGGTCGCATTTGCACCAACTGTATAGATTTTGGTGAATCTAGCACTACAGTTTTTTTACAGGGACACAAAGAAAAATTCTTTATCATTATGGCCTATGAGACCAAATTTTTAAAAGTGCGATAGCATCTAAACGCCTTATTCAATTGAGCTGAAAATTTGTATGAATATTATAAATCACTGTTGCACTAACTATAAGCATTTTGGTGAATCTAGCATCTATAGATTTTTACAGGGACAAAACGAAAAATTCTTTATCATTATGATCTAAGGGCTCAAAGTTCAGTAGCGTTAAATAAAACCTCGTGTGATATATGGAGAAAAAAACACTCTATTATGGTTTTCTCTCTTTTGTTTGTTTAGCAATTCCTCTTTCTTTATTTTATCTACAAAACTGTTAGTTACTCAATGTTCGGAAAGTCGAGTGGAGTCACTCCAGATTTTTTTCTTTGATAAAGTTTCGTTTTAAATGCGTTATTGATAAAAGAAAATAGTATTGCCTTAAAAAAAGTGTTAATTATATTCAGATTAACATTTAATGGGCTTTATTGTTAGGAAAAATTTAAAAAATATTTTTGTATTATTATAATTTAATTTTATGAGACTTAAGGGCCCTCTTCACTCAACGCCGCCGGAAGCCGAAGCTAATGTTTTTCTATGGGAAATTTTTCTTTACAAATAACTTATTAACTAATACATATTTTTAAATTCTGTTTTCACATTCTGAAAATTCCCAGATGTTAAATTGACGCACCTTTTTTAAAAAATTATTATTTTATTATTTTATATTTTATTTTGAAATTGCAAAATGGAAAAATTTCGCATATTGAAAATTCGTATTTTGCAGCTTCAAAATAAAATATTAAAAATTAAAAAAATAATTTTTTAAAAAAGGTGCGTCAATTTAACATCTGGGAATTTTCAGTATGTGAAAACAGAATTTCAAAATATGTATTAGTTAATAAGTTATTTGTAAAGAAATATTTCCCATAGAAAAACATTAGCTTCGGCTTCCGGCGGCGGTAAGTGAAGAGGGCCGTTAACAGAAGCAATTTCAAACACAAATGTACAAGCACACAATCACGTCCATACATATCACTAATTTTATAGAGTATTCTGGAAGACATGCTGTTAGCTTTAAATTTGTCTTTCGGTGTTTGAGGAATTATTATTTTTTAATTGACTATCTTTTGGGACAGAAAAAAAAAAGGAAAAAAAAAAAAAAAAAATGCACATTTCAATTTGTGTAAACAAGTTGTAACAATTAAATTATGAAATTTAAACCATGGAGAAATCAGATACATTTCAGGATGAAAGTTAATTTCAAAGTCAAAAAAGTATTTTAAATAGAATATATATATATATAAAGCAGATAATTTATCAGACAAATAGCAATTATATTAAATGCCATCCATTTTAAAGAATAAAAGCTTAAATTACGAGTTTTTGAATGTTTTATTCGTAACATTTCTTCAAACATATTTGTAACATGATATTACAATAGATTGAAGAGAATGTTATCTACGAAACTGTAACTTCTATTAAAAAATTTAGCAACAAAAGAAAAGAGAAGCAAATAATCTTTTCTATAGTTTTTTACTTCCCCTATATCTGATTGCAGATCTTCATAAACTATTTTACGATTGCCATACGATAAATCATTATCAAATAACTCTCTACGTCTCCAGTGTTCGTTACTCATTTAACCAGACGTCCTCTTTCACTTTAACTGTCTTTTTTGAAAAATAAGTTCAGAAAAAAAAAAAAAAAAAAAAAAAAAAAGGCAATTTTCTTATTTTACAATTATTAGTGAACACGGTTCTGAAGTATTTAATCATTTATCAATGACCAAATGTATGTACATTTTATAGGATAATAATGAATAAAAAATTGTAAACGAACACCATAAATTGTGAAAATACGTCGCAGTTGTTTCGAGACGAAATGATGAAACACGACCATTTACCGAACATACTCTATTTTGTGGTGCAACTGTAGCATAAAAACAGGCACACATATCACATTTTTAAATAGTAGTGTAAAATGAATAGAAAAGAGTTTTTTTATTTTAAATATTGGCGTTACTTGAATTAAATAAAGAATGATAAATCTGGAGTGACCCCACTTGACTTTCCGAACATTAAGTAATCAACAGTTGTTTAAATAAATTAAAGTAAGAGAAATCGTTAAATAAATAAATTAAAAAAAAAAAAAAAAAAAAGAGAAAATTATAATAGGGGTCTTGAGTATTTTTCTTCGCATAGCATATTGTTAATTTTAAAGCTATTCCACTTCGAATAATTTGAGCTCATATGTCATAAAGTATTTTTCGTTGTGCCCTTGCAAAAAATCTATAAATGCTAAGTTTATAAAAATTTCTACTGATCGTGCGACGGTAACCTATAACATGTTTATAAATTTTCATCTCAATCGCATATGCAAGTATGCAATGTCCTTACGCGCTTGAGATGAAAATTTATAAACTAAACGTAGCGCATATTGTTTTATCGCGCAAATTTATAGTACAGTCGAACCTCGTTAGCTTGAACACTGTTAACGTGAATTACTTTTAACATGAACTGTTTCCACAATCCTCACCAAAATGAAGATTAGTTTAGTTATATAACGATTAGTCACAGACATAATGAACTACTGATAACATGAACAAATTTTTTATCCCCCTTGAGATTCACGTTAGCGAGGTTCAACTGTATATCGCTTAGACACTATTGCATTTAACTAATTTGAGCCCATAAAGTCATAATGACAAAGAATTTTTCTTCGTGTCCTGTAAAAAAACTATAAATGCTTGATTCACCAAACTCTATACAGTATGTGGGACGGTCAACAAACATGATGTAACATGATGTTACATGATGTTGTAACATCAAAAAAGATGTAAAAAAACTATAAATGCTTGATTCACCAAACTCTATACAGTATGTGGGACGGTCAACAAACATGATGTAACATGATGTAACATGATGTTTGTAACATGAACAAATTTTTTATCCCCCTTGAGATTCACGTTAGCGAGGTTCAACTGTATATCGCTTAGACACTATTGCATTTAACTAATTTGAGCCCATAAAGTCATAATGACAAAGAATTTTTCTTCGTGTCCTGTAAAAAAACTATAAATGCTTGATTCACCAAACTCTATACAGTATGTGGGACGGTCAACAAAAACACGTATATAAGTTTTCAGTTTATTGGAATAAGGGGTTTAGATGCTATTGCACTTTAAATAATTTGAGACCATACGCCATAATGAGAAGAAATATTTCTTTATATCCCTGTAAAAAAAAAAAAAAAAAAAAAAAAACTGTAAGTGCTAGATTCATTAAAATCTACACAGTTGTTGCGACGTGACCTATAATATGTGTAGGAATTTTCAGCTCAATCAGATAAGGCATTTAGACGCTGTCGCACTTTAAATATTTTGAGCCCATAGGCCGTAATGATGAAAGATTTTTCTTTGCATTCCTGTCAAAAAAGTATGAGTACTAGATTCACTAAAATCTATAGGCTTTATTCAACAGTGACCTATAACATACGTATTAACTTTCAGCTCATTTGAACAAAGCATTTTGATGCTATCGTGTTCACTCACACACATAGTACATACATCACCGTTAAGGTAGCAAGAACGAACTCAGGGGACCGCGAAACGTGCAGATGTACGATACACCAAATTCTCAAAGTCGAATTTTTGACATAATTAGAATATTTTTCTTACATATGTATGTTCGGAAAGTAAAAAAAAGAAATCCATAGAAGTAAAAAAATAAAGATAACTAAAAAAAACTAGTATGTTGTAGCCACCACAAGACTTTCTTCTATATTTTCCTATACAAATTCACTCAGCAACAATACTTAAAAAAAAAAAAAAAAAAAAAAAAAGATTTCTTTTTTCAGTATTTTTTCGTTAAAAGTAAAAAGAATCGATAACTTTGTTTTAAATTATCACATATTTATAGTTGAACCATTCGTTTTAAAGGTATTGACGAGACCTTCCGAAAGATACCCATCTTCCCGGGAGGGGGGGGGGGGGAGGAGAGGAAGCGATGTCCCACATGCACAAAATTTTTTTTCCTAGTTAACTACTACTATTATCAATAATTCATATTAATTTTACAATCACAAGTTTAAAATAACTCTCATTATGCACATTTATACGAAGTTTTGTCCTATACTGCCATGTTAAAAGTTTGCATAAAATGCGATCACAGCGCCACCTGTTGAGCAATTGATCCCCAAATCTAATCAGCTCCAGTTTATGTCAGGGTGCAACTAAATACCAAGTTTGGTTAAATTTTATTCATTGGTTCGTGAGATACAGCGTCCACAAAAAAGTGATACAGACACAGACATTTTCTAAAAACTATTGATTCGTGTTCTGGACATCCCAAAACGTGTAAATCCATCAAAAAACGGAGGTCGAAAATTTTCACGAATCCAATACTTTCTCTATATTATATTATAGAAGAAAGTAACAAGTATATAAACATTATATATTTCTGTATTTATAACTAAACTGTGGGTAATAAATCAGTATAAGAACAATCCAATTATCCAATATAAGAACAATAAATAATAATAATAATAATATATTTATCTCGGAAAAGAAATTTCTTTAAGCTTGCATCCCTAAAATTGAAAATCATACGCTGCAAATGTTTGTTACGGGGAATTATTTTTGCTTGTTTCGTTTCAAGAATATGTTTCCTTAAATGTATTTTATTTACAACGTCTAGTGATTCACTGGAATTATCTGTCTGCATCTCATAGTTTTAATCCATTACAGATACCGATAATAAATATGTTATTATTTTCCAATGAATCATTTATAAGTCTTCATCTTTATTTATAGTGAAAAATATGTAAATCATCGAATTGAAATAGCATTTTTGCCATATTTAGTTTCATTAGGTATTTTATCGTCTGTAACAGTAGCTAATTCCGTTATTTTTCCATTCATTGATCCATTATTATATTATTATGGAAATGTACTACGTGTGAATCTGAATATTTAAGTTTATTATTCCTTTTGTTTCAGCGTAGGCACATTAAAAACTTTCTGTGAAGACAAAAAAAAAAAAAAAAAAAAAAAAAAAAAAAAATCTACTTTTCTGGAAAATTTTTTCGATGTAATGGAGGTTTATTTTAATTTAATTTTATTTTTTTAAACAAAGTACTGAGTATATTTAATGCATCAAATACAGTAATGGAAGATGGTATTTCTTCATCACAATAAAAAATTGTTGAAGCATAATTTTACATAATAAGTTTCAGTTTATGCTTTAAGATTTGTAATAAAGAGTAAAATCTTTAGTGTAAATTTTTCTTTAGTGGACTAAAATCTTTAATGTAATTTTTCAGTGTAAATATTCTTATCTTGGCTACATATAGACTTATTTATACCTGCAATTAATTTATACTTTTCTGGTCAAGTCGTACATCACTTAAAGTTGCTTTTATATATCTGAGTGTTTTGCCGTATTCACCAAAAGCAATGCAAATACTTTTAAATTTCAGTTAACTTACCAGCAATTCAAATGATTAATCTCTTATTATTGCTACTCTTCAGCAATTTATTCGGTGTATACTAGGCTTTACGTTTGTAACCCCTCCCATAAGAAAAAAGAAATACAGTGAAACTTGAATAATTCGAAATTCTGGATAATTCAAATTCTTTACTCGGTCCCTTGAATTTTGTATTAAAATAATGTTAAAAAAATCATGGGTAATTCGAATTCTATTTTGGATAATTTGAATATTTCACACGATTTCCTTTAAAATATTACGGTAAAATTTGTTCCCGAGATTTTTCTCGGCTAAAGTTGTATTATTTTTTTAAACAATCTTTCAAATAAAGGATAAGGAGATACAAGAGTATTTCCTACCTAGTGCATCAGAAGATATGGTCCATATACATGAAATTTGAGAGTTTTATTCATTAAAAGTCATGTCTAATGTACAAATTCTATTTTTGTATCAATTGATAGGTTGAAGTCATATGCTATGACACAAAGATTGTACTTAAAGAAGCAACCAAATATATCTGACTGTAAAAGTGTTGAATAATTAAGCTCGTATAAAAATATTGTTTTAATTTGGAGGGGGGGGGGGTGAATGTAGCAGTATTCTTAGATATAAAGTCTATGTGTTAAATCTTTGATCGTAGAGTTTTTTTTTTTTTTTTAATTTATCTCTTCTTTTTGACAAAATAGTATAAGTAATTCGAATTTTTGGATATTTCGAATTTTTCTCTGGTCCCTTCAACCTCGAATTATCCAAGTTCTACTGTATATATATGCCTTATTTATTTACCTAAAACTATCTGGAATTTGTCATGAATTCTTCTTTTATATTTGCTATTTTACTTATCACAAATTTCTTTTGAATAACTCCACTTGCATTCCACCTGTTGATGAACAAGTAGGCATTTACATACTGCTGATGAGCACAAAAGCTCTTTTATACTAAAGCATGAGTGAAAAACAATCTTTTCTTGTAAAAACGGTTCGGTTAAATCAAATTATACTTCCTGTTTATTTGTAGAATAATGTTGTTTTTATTTCATTTTAGTGAAACTCTCATTAATTTTAGTTTTTCTTCAAGCTTCTTAAGAATACAAATTGCTTAAAAAAAGTTTTGTCTAATCTAAAAAGAAAAATTTGGTACTGTGAATTATTTAGGAATTTCATATTTCATATTTGTTAGTTATTTCCGCAAACCTCCATTTTTTTTTAAACATTTCTTTTATGCCATTTAATTTTTCAGCTTTTTAAAACTCAGAAATTATTGCAATTTATGGAACAACTACACTCTATTGCTACAGTCAAACAAATACGAAGAAAATGTTAAAAATATATACAAACTATTTTTCTAATGAAATTAGCAACAGTTATTCTAAATTTTCCGTCTGCAAAGTAGTAAAAATAAAATTCATATGACTCTTCCTCTAAAGTCAGAATTAATCTTTCACATGATACGTAGATGAGATCTACTATATTATATATATATGTTAAAAAAAAGTGTAGCATTATACATTCATATCTGACAATGCCGTTATTTTCATTATGACGATGTTGTGAGAAATTTAGTAGCAGTTTAAATGAAGAAAAAATGGGGCGTGAAAACAATTTTATATTAAGCAAAAATGTATTGCAGATTTTATATTAAGTAAAAAAGTGTCTTTATGTTAAAAAAGTGAAAAACGTTTTAAACCGTATCAATAAATGCTTCATGGAGATAAAGATTTATTTTAGAGAATTAATTTTATTTTTTGTTCTGTCTTTTGAAATATTCTTATATTAATAAATGTTTAATGTGTTGATTAAAAATAATATAACGAATTTAAGGCTAAGTGGGCTAAAATATAACAAGCCCACATTGGTCTTTAATTTATATCAGTATAGAGAGTCTCTGACCATTTTAAAAGACTTTTATATAAGAACTAATATTTTCTTAAAACGGAGTCAATCAATGTATGTGAAAAATCGAAACTTATTAAATTGACGCTTGCAGAATAACGAGCAAATAAACCATTTTATTGTGATTCTGTAAGAATTTGAAGAAACCTATATTTCGATTTTTAATATGTCTATAGATATCTTTGATACGTGATCAAAATATTAATGGATTACGATTCTTATGTGATACGTGTTCATTGCATTTTGATTTCTTTTTTTCCCCTTCTATATGTTTCTTAAGACAATGTATCATCAATATACCAGTATTCGTCAGATTATGGTAAAAGAATTCCATTATCTCTTTTTGCAGCTTATCCAAGTTGGAGATTTGCCATGCATTTAATCTCCCGGCTTTGTAAATATTTATTTCCTATAATTGCTGCGATTTTTTAAAAATAAATTCAGTTTTTTAGAAATCGACCTGTTTCAATTACTTAGTTTATCTATCATCTATCTATCTATCTTTAAGGCGTAAAATTTGTCATCGCGATAACTTCCAAAATACTGTATCGATTCAGTTGAAACAGTGTATCTTAGAAATAACGTGGATGAATTTCCTGTCCAACTTGATCCGTTATCCTGTTCAAAATGGCGGCCATTTGAAAATTACAAACTCGTATGAAAAATGTATTCATAAACCGATTTTCTTACAATTTAATATGTTGACAGATCACATCAAACTCTCAATCATGTTTATAATTCAATAGGATCTACCATCTTTTTTCAAAATGGTGACCACTTGAATATTTCAAGCTCACATGAAAAATATAATTTTGCTTGCAAAATAGTTATACAGTTCTTCCTTTTAAAATTTTCGTGTATCATCCCAGCTAAAAGAAGTCTTCAAAAAAACTATAAAAAATGAAGAAAAAATGCAGATAATGTGAAGGTATTTGAAAGAATCCCAGCTTTAAGAAGTCTTAAAAAAAACTGTAAAAATGAAGAGAAACTGCAGAAAACTGCTGAAAAACTGCAGATAAACTGAAGGTATTTAGAACAGCAAAAATTTTTTAGGTAAATTCCCCCCTTAAACTTATTATTGTTCAAAATATATGCAGCTTTTCTGCAGTTTTCTTCATTTTATTAGTTTTTTGAAGACTTTTTAAGTTGGGATTGTTTCAAATACCTTCACATTATCTGCATTTTTTCTAGTTTTTTTTTAAGACTTTTTTTTGCTGGGATCTGCCATATTATAAGATATAAATATGGAATTAGTATTTGCTTCACCTGTAATTTATCGATGAAATTTTTTTCCCATTTATTATAACTTTCGATTTCAAGTTATCGTATTACTAAAGGACACAATATACTGAGATTACATTATTCAATTTATGATACATTCTTAATATTTAAACATAAAACTCATTGAGAACATGTAGAAATTGCTTAAAATTATTCTTTAATCAAAAACGTGTTACTTATATCCGAAATCTTAATTTAGTTTTCATTTACATTTCGGGTCAACAGCGGTAGAACTAAGTGCTATAATTAACATATACATTGAATTTTGTACCACTAATTTACCATTAACTTTATCAATTTAGCTAAAATTATCAGTTAAACGTTATTTAATTTATTAAATCATTATTTAAATTTTTTAGGGGATTTTTTAAATTATTCATTTAATATAACTTTCGCAAAATATGGGAGAAAACAAAATCTTTAAGTAAATCCGGGTTAATATCATACTCAACTATTAGTTTCCCAAAATCAATATTCACTGAAAGCGAAATGTATTTAACAAAATAGAAATGAATGTATATTTTTAATGAACATTTCACTAATTTCGAATAAAATGTGAAGTATATATTCAACATAACGATTTTTTTTTTTTTTTTAATTACATTTTTATCGATGATTCCGGTTACTGACCTATTTCTTTCTCCGTTGAAAATATTGTTATATGGAATCTAAAAGGGAAATATAGGATAAGTGCTCCAGTGGTTGACACTTTTAGAGTAATTTCTGATGTTTTTAATGTTTTAGTAATCAGAAACTATTTTTAGAAATCTTAAGTTAATATATATGGCAGGAAAGACTTTCGGAACCACATATATGTTAAAATATATACATTTAATAATAATTATTTTTTTTAAATGAATTTTTATTTTACACTCACTCAATGTTTTAGTAATTGGCACTGCCAGTTTTTCATTTTACCAGTAATTGGCCCCCTATGCTTCAGTTTTTGACACTGATAGTTTTTCATTTTACCAGTAATAGGCACCCTATGCTCCAGTGTTTGACATACAATGTTAAAATTTTGATGTGTAAATCATTTGCTTTTATTTTTTTCTTATTAATTATTTCGGGGAAGAGGTCAATTACTGGAGCATGTCAATCACTGGAGCACCTACCCTGTATTATATATGTATATATAATTTTGTGTTTAAAACTTTACTTTTCATTACTGTTTAAACTCCCCACTCTGAGATCGATGAGATTGCACAAATTGTGTACCATTAAATCTTTTTTATGTGACTGAAGAATAATGATAAATTGATTTACTTAAAAATACTTAAAATAGTTCTTAATAAATGATATTACAACAGAAATATTTTACAAATGGCTATCATTAACTTCGACTGTACATTTCTAGTTCAAAACTGTGAAACAAACTGTTCTTCAAGTTTTAATGAAAGTGGTTTACGCATTACTTTCTGTTGGTAATCTAAGATGAATTCCCAGGTGTCCGATTATACATCATTTGCATATAATGGCATGTTTACAAGCGTTAACGAAGAGCTCTTCATTTCACTGGGGGATTTGCTATTATTTCCGGGAACATGGCGTAAATGATTATCACTGCCTCTTCTTTAAGACCGCCAACAAGGCGCAACGACCTAAATAGTCTGCCATCACCAAAGGAAACCTTCCTTCCTGTGATAAAAATCTGCATTTTTTTTTTCTTTCTTTGATTGGCCAAATGCGTAACATTAGAGATGGCATTGTATTCTGAAGCATGCAATCAGATTTAAGACGAGAACAGAGGAATATGTTGAAGGTCAAATAAATGTGATCATTTTGACGGCTATTGGTTTCAGTAACTTATATAACAAACGTGAGATTCATAGAAACAACGCATTTAAAAAAGGAATAGAAGATTTCAATACTGAATTCAGATACTTTTAAATTGAATGCTTTAGACATTGTTACTACCGGACTTTTTTCTTGTAAACGGAAGAAAGTCTGTTGAATTGGATCAAATAAAGTTCTTTTTTTCCAGAAATCCTTCAAAAGAGCTCAACGCATTTCTATAGAGAATGGGGAAACTTTAATACAGAATTTAGATCTTTTAAGCTAGGATACTTAAACATAGTGTTGCTATCCAACTTTTCCTGGTAACGGAAGCAGTTTTTGAAAATCTGAAGGGATGTGAGTAAATGTCTTCTAAAAAATCAAACTCAAAAAGAAACTCTAGATAAAAATACTTTTGTATTTAAAACTTTTCGTGGACATTAGTGTGTTGTTTTTGTTTATAATAGATTGAAAAGTTCTTTTTATGTATAGTGAAAAACTATACTTTTATTTTGTTTAAAATTTCATATATCTGTTTGTCCACATTGTCATTTTCGTGTAAATATTTTTTGAATGCTTTGAAACTTATATATGCTTTTCAGATTCATACATCATGTTATTTCTTATTAAAAATAGCATGATAACTAGCACAAATGATTTGTGCACAGAAACTTCTAAAAGAATTTGGATAAATAACGATCTGTAAGAGGTATTTATTTACAGCATATTTTAATATATTTATACTGCGTAAAAGTGACAAAATCCACATATATTCAGATGTACAAAAGAATGCTTCCTATAGAATAAGATGTAATTATTTAACAAGCTCGCGTAAAAAATATCGAAGTGTTATTGTTTATAAGTGGAAACATCTCAAAATGTGATTTCTGAGAGTTTTTTTTTTCTTTTTATCAAACAAAAATATTATACTAAATATTATACTAAATATTATACTTAGTGCGTATTCAATCTTTAAATGAGATACAGGGTTACACAAAAATAATTTACTTAAAAGTAGAGCTGTAAAGATTGTGGCATTTTCCAGTCGTATTAAACACAAATTATATTTTAAAGTGTTATCACGAATCCAAAATACTTTAAAGATTAATTATATAGTACCATTGGAAAGTGTTCTGTAATCAATGTGAACCGAATGACTTTTCTTTCTTTCTTTCTTTCTTTTTTTATTATCTGTACATTTTTGTTTATTTTCTTTCAGAAAATGTTAAATTATTTATTTTAAATATTACTATTATTAATTAGATTTTACTATAATACTTAAATAAGAAATGCAAATATATTATATAACAAAGAAAAATATCGTAACAAACAAAATTAGAATAATTTCAACATTATCACGATTCTGAAATTTTGCTTTTAAATACATATATACACAATTGTTAAATTGATTATCGTTTCGGTGTTTTCATTAAATTAAAGAGTGTGAGATAATATTTTATTTAAACTTTTTTAAACCTTGAAAGAAATCAAGTTCTAAATCTATGACAGAATTTGTAAAGTTTGACCAAACTTTTCGCTTTAGAAAATAATGTATGTCAAGTCAACTTTGGAAAATCATTAATTTTAAATGCAACACTTTCTTTTAACACTTTTCTTCACCTCCGCAACTCATCTATGGTTACAGATTTTGTGTTTGTGTGTGGTATGAATACTAAAATTAGCAAAGTGAAATCTAAATCTGTTGCATATCAATTTATTTTTCGTTCTTTTAACATTATGAAACAAATTAATATATTACAATTTATGCTTTGTGATACATTTAAAAATATTGCCGTTTTGTAGATAAATCTTACATTCATGTTATTGAAAAAACAAAATGCGACGTTAAATGTAGCGTAAGAAATATATTTTTCATTTTAAAGTCGAATATGCCTTTCAAAAATTTAAAAGCTGACTTGTTATTATATATATATATATATATATATATATATGATATTGGAATTGTTTTTATAGCTTAAATAAAAAAAAAAAAGTATGTTCAGCACATCACTTAATGTTTTGTGATATATATATATATATATATATCTCTCCTCAACATACTATTTGTCTCTAACAACCCCGTATATACCAGATAATATGCCCAAACATTTAATCATTCTTTCTCATAATACAACATTTATACTCGTATATGTAATTTGGTGAAATTTTAACCAATAGGCGCAATTTAGTACAATTTTAAACAAATATACTTTTAATTTTAAACCCAAAATTTCCTCACTGGATCTCTTTAGTATGGTTTATCTTATTTCCTGTAAAAATTGTATATATGTTTAAACTGTAAAACTGGCCATACGGCTGGAGTTAAACTACCAGAGCAAAGACGCTCGTTTCAAACTTGTGTTCAACGTTTTAAAAATGTAACTCATACTATTCAAACTGATCCTGTTCCTGATTTTAAAAATATTAAAGTTCTTAGCTCTGGATGCATTATTTATAGCTCCCGTATTTTCTTAGAAGGTTAGTGCACTGCCAGCCAACCATACCCAGTTAATGAAGCATGCGTATTAGCAACACAATATTTTGTTTGATAATTGTTTCTTTGAGTACGTATGTATTTGCCTATAATGTATCGCTTTTATACTGATAAAGAAAATTGATTAAATTTCGAAATGTTTATTTTAATATAGGTATATATTAACTGAATGTTTCGAATTAAAATGATTTTTTATTTTTTAACCAATAAGTTCTGAGATGTAGCCATATTAACCCTCGCTTTCCCAAGATCAAGGCGTTACTGCAGAAAAATTGCTTTCAGGTGCCGCTTGGCACGTTTGGCGAAAATCACCAGCACCGCACCCTTTTGTATCGTTTAGAAGTTGCAACATTCCACTGGGTTACGTTTGTTAATTCTGGCGAATTAGCGCAGTTTTTGAATGAGGCGGGCTTAACTAAATTTTAACTTCAAAATGGGGTCAAAATGACCCCACCCCATCTTGGGAAAGCGAGGGTTAAAAAAAAAAAAAAAAAATGCCGAACGTAAGTAACAACATTGCCACCAGTTTGTGGATATACACCCAGATTAAGTCAGTATTATTTTCTCCTATGACCATCTCATACATCAAGTTTCATGCATTTATACGCTATAGAAGCTAAGATATAACCTTCCTCTATGCAGGGAAAATAGCAATGTCACCCACATTAAATGAGCGTAGTTCTTCAAATGAATAACTCATATATCAAGTTATAAAAATTGAGAATAGCCTTCCCGTAAGTTAGAAAAATCGCAGCATGGTAATGCCACTTATTGCGCAATACGTAGTAATAGTTAATAGGCATTAATTTATGTCAAGGTGCATCCAAATATAAATTTTTAACAAATTCTGTTAATTAGTTTTTTATTCAGAGTTGTCATGAAATTTTAATCACAGATAGACGAAAAAAAGTTGGTTAAATAGTCTTTAGGGCATCTCAAAACGTGTAAAGATCACAAAAATTGGAAGGCAAAAATTTTTTATGAATTCAATACATCCCACAATTAATTAATATAGAAAAAATTTATATATATATATATATATATATATATATATATATATATATATATATTCACATCTGAGATCATGTGAGTCACACTATACAAGCAAGTTTTTTTTTACTGATAAATATAAACTGTTATTGATAATGCATTTTATGGTCAACTTATTTCTTATCCATTTATCATTCACTATTTAATTTCTTTTGCAAATTACTATTTTCAAAAAGGGCTATTAGACACATTACTGATCATAAATTGGTGAAAAGAAAAAATTAGTAATTCTATTCTGAGAAATTTTTACTTTAAACTCCTATAACTTAACATTATTATTCAAGTAATATTTAATTTAATGAATAAATAATTTTGTAAATAAACATTATAAACTACGAAAAAAAGCAAAAGTTGTTTGAAGTCACAATAATAGTCCAGCCCTTCATTAAATTGAAAAACTAAGCACGAGTGCATCCACAAACCAGCAACACTCGTGCCTGTTAAAAAATTTTAAGTGACTTTTGAATTTAGCTTCCTCTGAAACACCATTTGTTAAATTTTGGAATAATGCTGCTATCTACTGAACAGAGAGGGAAGAAAAGTTCAGAAAGCCATTAAAACGCTAAAAAGTATTTAAAAACCTGGAGTGACTCCACTCGACTTTCCGAACATCAAATATTTAACGATTGTGTAAATAAATTAAAGTAAGAGGAGTCATTAAATAAAGAAAAAAGAAAATTATAATAGTGTTTGAATATTTTTACTCAAATAGTATGTTGTTTTATTTAACGCTATTGCATTTCGATTTTGAGCCTATAGATCATAAAGATGAAGAACTTTTCATTATGTCCCTGTAAAAATACATAAATGTTAGATTCATATGCATTTCATGCGACGGTGACCTAAAACATGTATATAAATTTAAAGCTCAATCGAATAAGGCATTTAGACGCTATCGCACTTTAAATAGTTTCACCCATAGACCATAATGATAAGAAATTTTTCCTTGTCTCTTTTTAAAAAACACATGTGCTTCATAAAAATCTATAGAGTTCGTACGACGGGACCTCTGATATTTATATACATTTTCAGTCCATTCAAATAAGGCGTTTAGACGCTATTGTATCTTAAATAATTTGAGCCCATAAGCCAAATTGATAAAAAATATTTCTTTATGTCCCTGTATAAAAAGTATAAATGCTAGATTCCCCCAAATTTATACAGTTCGTACTATGGTGACCTACAAATTTCATTCGAACTAGGCATTTAGACGTTATTGTGTTCATTCATGCACGTACACATACATGCATCATCGTACAAATAGCAAAAATGATCTCAGGGAACCTCAGAACGTATAGATACACCAAAATCTGTGTCGAAGTTTTATTATGATTAGATTACAATACTTTCCTTACATATGTATGTTCGGAACATAAAATCTTCTGCATAAAAAATCTTACATAATGTCAAATGTTTAGCTTCGTTGCAAAACCAGTGAATTTTAAAGGGTTAAATGATACTATAAATAGATTTTACATGCTTTAGAGTCTTATTTTCACAGAAGATAATACTGTGTTTGTAATAGCCAGAACCAATTTGCATTTCTTCGTCTGATTTACATTTGTCTTATTAGCGCGTATCTTCTATTTATAAAAATATATCTATACGCATTTGTATATAGGGTAACAAGAAAAAGTTACTCTTCAAACACTATTCTTTTTTATCCGGACCATTTTTTGACAAGTTCTGCAAGCAATTAAATGGTAAATGTATTCTCTTTCTTGAATTCAATGTTACCAAAACAATACAATAGAACATGTATTTCATAGTTTTATGAGCCATTTAAAGGTTACACTTCATAAACATAGGAAAAAACTAGGTTGTGTACTTACATTGTATATCATATGAACATCTGTTTTTGATAATAATCGTAGTCAATGCACCAGAATGAATGCAAATTTCATGGGATATAAAAAGAAACAATTCTATTGGATATTTTATCTAGACGTTTGGAAGATGTTAAAGTTTCATTAGAAAAATACATGTCAGTGAAACTTAGTATTTAAATATAATCTGGAATTTTAAAAACCTCTTATATGTCATTGAAAATTATTTAAAAGTCCTTTTTATGCCTCTGAGTTAAATTTAATCATTATTGTTTATTTTTATCTGGAATTATTGCTATAATATCGGTAATATTAGTTTTTTAAAACATTTATTACATTTATCATATTACAAATCCTGAATTCAAATCCAAAATTAACTAGTATGTTGTGGCCACCACAAGACTTTCTTCTATATTTTCCTATACATATTCAATCAGTAACAATATTTAAAAAAAAAAATAAAAAAAAATACAATTTTTTTTTCTAAGGGTTTTTTTTTTGGAGGGGTACTTGTTTTTTTTAAGGGTACTTCCCCCCCAGGGGGGGAAGCGATGCCCCCCCATGCACAATTTTTTTTTTTTTTTGTTAAAAGTAAAAAAAATCGATAACTTTGTTTTAAATTATCACAGATTTATGGTTCAACCATTCGTTTTAAAGGTATTGACGAGATCTTTCGAATGATACCCATCTTCAAAATTTAACCCCCCCGGGGGGTACTTCCCCCCAGGGGGGGAACCGATGCCCCCCCATGCACAAATTTTTTTTCCTAGTTAACTACTACTATTATCAATAATTCATATTAATTTTACAATCACAAGTTTAAAATAACTCTCATTATGCCCATTTATACGGAATTTTGTCCTATAAAATGCGATCACAGCGCCACCTGTTGAGCTATTGATCCCCAAATCTAATGGGCACCAGTTCATGTCAGGGTGCAACTAAATACCAAGTTTGGTTAAATTTCATTCATTGGTTCGTGAGATACAGCGTCCACAAAAAAATGATACAGACAGACAGACAGACACACAGACAGACAGACACACAGACAGACATTTTTTAAAAACTATCAATTCGTGTTCAGGACATCCCAAAACGTGTAGATCCGTCAAAAAACGGAGGTCGAAAATTTTCGCGAATCCAATACTTTCTCTATATTACATATAGAAGAAAGTAAAAATGGAGTATACAGTGAAAAAAGAAAAATGAATGTTACAGTTTATTCACCACAAAATGTGACGACGAATGACCGTAAATTACAATACAATGGATTCGATGTATAATCTATGCTTCACTGTAAAATATACAGCAAATAAAATGCAAAAAAGTATTATTTATGTTAAAATTTACGATTAAAAATTGGCAGCGAGGTTTGTAGTAATTTTTTTTTAGTATTATCATGCATGCTTCTCCTTCTTGTCTTTTCTCTCTCTCATCTCTTACCAATTTCTGATTTTCCAGAAGAAATATTTCAGATTTCTTCCATAAAATAACTAACTTATCGCATTGCATACAACAGAATTTTGTTTAAATAATAAAATAAGGTGGTAAAGTGTATGCATTGAAGGACTGTCCATAAATAAGTAAATAAATAAAAAGTTTGCATAAAAAATTATTCTACATTAATATATTTCGTTTTTCATCCTTCTCACATATATTTTTACTTTCTTCTATATTATGTAATAAAGAGAAAGTATTAGATTCGTGAAAATTTTCGACCTCCGTTTTTTGATGGATTTACACGTTTTGGGATGTCCTGAACACGGATTGATAGTTTTTAGAAAATGTCTGTCTGTCTGTGTGTGTGTGTATCACGAATTTTGTGTCCACTGTATCTCACGAATCAATGAATGAAATTTAATCAAACTTGGTATTTAGTTGTGCTCTGACATAAACTGGTGCTGATTAGACTTGGGGATCAATCGCTGAACAGGTGGCGCTGTGATCGCATTTTTTTGTAAACTTTTAACATGGCAGTATAGGACAAAATTTCGTATAAATGTGCATAATGAGAATTATTTTAAACTTGTGATTGTAAAATTAATATGAATTATTGATAATAATAGTAGTTAACTAGGAAAAAAAATTTGTGCATGTGAGCGCATCGGTTCCCCTTCTGGGAGCGAAGTACCCCCGGGGAGGGGGGTAAATTTTCAAGATGGATATCTTTCGAAAGGTCTCGTCATTACCTTTAAAACGAATGGTTGAACTATAAAGCTGTGATAATTTAAAGCAAAGTTATCGATTTTTTTTTTTTTTATTGTTACTGAGTGAATTTGTATAGGAAAATATAGAAGAAAGTCTTGTGGTGGCCACAACATACTAGTATTTCATGTCCAAGAAATCACATAAGTGAGTTTTTTTTTTCTCTTAAAAAGTGAGAAAATGATTTTTTTTTAACTTAAAAACTTAGTTGAAATATATATATGTATGTATATATATATATATATATATCAAATAAAATAAAGTAAAATAAAATAAAAAAGCAATTAGTTGTAAATTTTTGAGATTTATTTTTTATGTACTTATTATACTTATTATACTTATTATATTTTTATGTACTTTTATGTACTTATTATGTACTTATTATGTTTATTAACTTTATTTAAATAGTTAAATAAAAATTTGTTTCAAAGTTTATTTAATTAATTTTTTTCTGTTGCTTTTATTTAAATCTTTATTTTTAATGTAGGTTACCCTTCGTAAACTTTTTGAATATGACATATTTAATAATGTTTAGAACTAAACACTAATTTATGAATTTTGAAAGGGGCCTGAGTATATTTGTGTCAATTGATTTTATCTAAATAAAAAAAAAAAAAAAAAAAATCAATCGTGCAATATTTTTTTTTTTTTTTTTAATTATTATTATTATTATAAAACACAATTTTGCAACTATAAAATGGAATGTGTGATTTAAAATTAGTTTTCTTAAATCTTGGACTTTATTTATTCTACGAACATTTCTGGAAGATAAATTCATTGTTCGTATATATATTTTTAAAAACCCTAAATTCCTGTAGAAATTACGCATGTTCATCTCCTCCATAGAAGCGCTTTCTTGGATGGTCATAAAACATATTTCATAAAAAAAAAGGAATAATATATCAATTATAAAGAATAACTATGTAATAATAATATTATAACAATAAATAAAAATAATATAAATAAAAATAATATAAATAAATAAAAATAATATAAATAAAATGAATAAATAAATAAATAAATAAAAGAGTTTTAATAAAAGAAATGAAAATTCATTCAGGTAAGGAGTATTTATTTTTGTCTGCCTCGATGTCCAACAAATTAAAATCTATAATACCTTTTATTGTACTTCAAAGAAATCTAAACTTAGACATTCGTGAATAAAGAGAGTTCATTAGCACAACATTGCTTCATTAGTTACTTATCACCTTTTGTGACCGAACCAGATTTCCATATCATTATCTCATTTATCTCTTCTTTTATGGATGCTAAACGCTGTTTGGGTGTGCCCTGCTGCATCAGCTTACTGATGCAATGTATTCATTTTTTATAGACAACTGCAGAATAGAATCACTATTCTCCCTTGGCCTATTTTGAGAAGCGAGGATTATTGTCTTTATCGTGGTATCCACCAAAAGAGGATGGGTTTTCTATTTCCAGCCACCTATTATTATACGAAGAGAAAGTCCATCACGATCTTGTCTTGATGTTTGTAGAAGGCAAATTATTAAGTATTCGGTTCTTTAAAAGCTTCTTTTGATGTATTCCCGGTGTTTACAGATATGTTTCATCCGTGTATTAAAATGCCTTAAGGATTTAATGATGAATGTATTTTTAAGTAGGTTAAGTAGGGAAGAGTTAGTTTACCATAGATCACGGTATCTATTTTCAAATGTATTGTGTTAACCGATGTTCTTTTATATTGGGTTTAGATTTTTTTTCTTCTTTCTGTAGGTACTGCTTATTTGATTGCCAAATGTCTTTAAGATTTAGTTTGAGTGAATATAGAACGATAGAAGATTCAAACCCGGATGTCAAAGCATGTAGCAATTAGTGTCATTGTTTTTAAGATGAAATATCGTTGAGCAGTTTTAATGTGCATAAAAATGACATTAAAACCGCTATATATAATACATATTATAGAAACATAAATAAAAATTACTTTTAATTTATGTATCTATGTATTTATGTTTTACATTAATGAAATAACATTTTAAAAATTATACGATGCTTCAGTAAATGGTTATAGGCGTGTGTAGGGTCAAATGTAGCATACTGTATAGTTGTGTGACCTATAGAAAGTGTCTGCTATATTATTCTTAGAAACACCATTCGTAAATAGAAGGCAAATATTTTTTATATGTTTGCAATTTTAAAATGAATAGCCTAAATTTTGAATAAACTATTCACATTTGTCATTTTAGTACAAAATATTTCTACATAGAACCATGTTTCTCGAAACGAAACAAACACATATTTGATTTCTTTAAGGTGAAAAGAATTTTACCAATAAAGATGATGCCTTTTTTAATAGTAATCATGCATTTTTATTACTTTCCGAACACACTATGTAAGGAAAGTATTGTAATCATGTCAAAGATTCGTCTTTGAAATTTTGATGTGTCTATATACATTTTGAGGTATCAGGAGTTCGTTTTCCCTATTTTTACGGTGATGTATGTATATGTGTATGTGTGTGAGTGAACACGCTAGCGTCTAAATGCTTTGTTCAAATGAGCTGAAAGTTGGTACTAGGGTGGTTCGAAAAAATCGATTTTTTTCTTTCGGAATCGCGTTACCTCTCAAAAGTGGTAGTTTAGTATCCTCAATTGGGGAAAAAAAAAAAAATTCTAAGTTGACATCTTCAGTTCGCGCACGAGGCTTAAAATTTGAAAAAATATGTTAAAAATTGAAATTTTCAAAAATAACAAAATTAGTTTTTTTTTAAATTTTTTATAATGCAACAGCCATAAATTGTCAGTATATAGCGTAGTTTGAACTTAAAAAAATATTTTATAGCTTTTACATAATATCTTTAGTTCGCGCATACGCCTTAAATTGGGCTAAAATCGCCCAAAATTTGAAATTTACGTGTTTAATATACAATAATACATGCGTGACATATTTACGTTTCAAAAGTATTTTAAAAATTCTAAATTTGTTGAATATAACCTTTTATCACAGTATTATACGTACAAGTATAGTTACACACATTTATATGTATATAATAACATTGCATGTCATAGCTAATTACAAAATGATTTATAGATTTTACCTATTTTTTGTGTCTTTAAGATTCCTCAGATGTGTTGGCAACGTTTTAAATTGAGATTTATAGTCAAATGATGGCATAGTTGACCTTGAGAGCAAAACTGTCTTTATGAAACCATCCCTGTTCTCTTCTCCATATACTTTAGTACAAGATTCTGTTACGAGCTTTACAATTCTTTCGACACTTTGCGTGTGGCAAGGAAATTTAATTACCTCGAACTCTGGGAGAACACTAATATTAATAAGATCTTCTAGGCTGTGCGCTGACACATTGCTCATTATTGGAGGAGGTGTTAGTTTGCACTTGGACCAATCAATAAGTTCAATGTAATTTGAAGCTGCAAAATTTATGGTGGGTGGTTGAAAAGTTCGCACCGATTTCCCTTTTGGTTCTTGTTTTCTTTCTTTTAGCAATCTTCGAAAAGCTAGCTGTCTTACGTGCACTCTTTCATCTAGTAACATTGTTATTAAAAGATTTTCGGGATGACAAAAATACACATTCCTCTAAATAACAGGATGAATTATGTTACGTACCCTGTCAGTCAGCTGTCTTGTCTTCTGTACTAATTTAAACACGTGAACTGCTCCTAACTTTACAGAGGGATGCATTTTAGTTCCAAACCATACTGGAGCGTATATCTTCATAATATAACTGACCAGCAGTTTAATATCGTCAGAAGGTTTTACTTCAGAAATACACTGATGGAAAAAAAAATCCCAACACCAGGAAGGAGCTGTGCTAGATAAACGAAATTTGGTAGGCGTGTTTATACATCTGAAAGATGACGTCGATTCAAATTTCGAGCTACGCGCATAAGTGTGGCGCTAGTAGCGACACTATGAACATGCAAATGAGGTTTGCTTTAAATAAGCGCTGTAAGGTTCGTGATCGTTATTTACAGTTGAGATTTGACGTAGTGGGTTAATGTTAGTCAAGGATGCCTCTAAGAAGACGAAGAAGCCATTATCAACAGCTCACTGAGTTTGAACGAGGTCGTGTAGTAGGGCTACGAGAAGGTGGGTTTTCTTTCCGCGATATTGCAGAAAGACTTGGCAGGAATGTATCCACTGTGCATGAGTGTTGGCAGCAGTGGTCAAGGGAAGGTACTGCCTCAAGAAGACCGGGTTCCGGGCGGCCACGTGGCACTAATGAGAGGGAAGACCGCCGTGTTCGGCGTATGACTGTGGCTAATCGTACTGCGTCTGCAGCTGAAATTCGAGCTGCAGTTGGCACCACAGTGACACAACGAACTGTTACAAATCGGTTACTTCAAGGACAGCTCCGAGCCAGACGCCCTGTAGCGTGCATTCCACTGACTCCAAACCACTGCCGTTTGCGATGTGAGTGGTGTCAAGCTAGAGCTCATTGGAGGACGGAGTGGAGATCTGTTGTGTTTTCTGATGAAAACCGGTTCTGCCTTGGTCGCAGTGATAGCCGTGTGTTGGTTAGAAGGAGGCCAGGTGAACGCCTTCTAGCTACCTGTCTGCGGCCTAGACACACAGGGCCTACTCCTGGAGTTATGGTTTGGGGAGCAATTTCGTATGACAGCAGGAGCACTCTCGTGGTTATCCCACGCACCCTGACTGCAAATTTGTACGTCAGTCTAGTGATACATCCTGTTGTGCTGCCATTCATGAACAGCATTCAGGGGGGTGTTTTCCAACAGGATAACGCTCGCCCTCATACTGCTGTTGTAACCCAACATGCTCTACAGAGTGTCGACATGTTGCCTTGGCCTGCTAGATCACCAGATCTTTCTCCAATCGAGCACGTATGGGACATCATTGGACGACAACTCCAGCGTCATCCACAACCAGCATTAACCGTCCCTGCATTGACCGCCCAAGTGCAACAGGCATGGAACTCCATCCCACAAACTGATATCCGACACCTGTACGACACAATGCACGCACGTTTGCATGCTTGCATTCAAAATTCTGGCGGTTACACCGGTTACTAATGTACCAACATTTCACATTTGAAATGGCTCTTCTCGCCAATGGCTCTACCTGTGATCTTGAAACTTTAATCAATTAAATATGTTACCTAGACAAATGTATTGCTGAAATTTCATTACTGTACAATAATTTTTTCTTGGTGTTGGGATTTTTTTTTCCATCAGTGTATATAGTCTTAAGATCCTATTTGCACAAGTTAACCACCTAGAGTTACTAAGAGAACCAGGATCTTTCACAGCGAGATCTGGCGCACACTTCCTGTCTTGACTGCTCGATAAATATTAAGTAAATATTGTTGGTCCTTGCTTAAGTCAGTTTTGTCACATTTATCTCCTCACTATTAATCGTTTCAAAATTAGCAACAGGGAGTTTTTCACAGTCAGTCAACTTCTTGACAACGTGTGGGTCCTGTAGTATCACCATCTACACTTTCAAAATGTCTCAACGGAAATTATTTGAAATGTAATAAACATATAAGCCATTGTAAAGGACGACCAAGTTTAAGCTCAAGGTTGCGAATAACACCGTTTTTCCATCCTGTGTTGGTCGCTGTTCCGTCACATCCAACTGCAACAAGCTTAACATAACCAAAGTTATTGTTTTCTAAATAGCAAAAGATACTATTAGTTATTTCACTTCCAGTGGCCCTTGGAGGTGTCAAATGTCCCAGATACTTTCCTCTAGGCTCTAAATAACTTTCTTAATCTGTAGTACTTATTATGGTAATCCTTTATCAATTTAACAATACGTTCATGACTGACCGTTGGTATAGAAGCTTTACAGTGCCGTTCTTCTATTCAGAGCCTGGTTAAGGGGGAAGCACACATTATCTCCGCTTTCACCGGAATATTTTTACAATTATTTTTTACTTCATGTCATAGAAATTCCACGCTTTGACGAGTAAATATTTTTTATAAAAAATGAACGGTGTAAAACAATCCAATATACTCACCGTTATTAGACACCAGAATTCTTTTAAAATAATTTTTAATGAGAATTTTCTGTTTATTATAGGAGGAAAGTATTTGTTAAAAAATAACGGTGTAAGTATAAATAATGTGTGCTTCCCCCTTAATCAGGCTCTGCTTCTATTTGAGCAGCAATGCAATCTGAAATCTTTGAAAAAGATTCGTTTTGTATAGATTTTGTTGTTTCTTCAAAACAAGCTAACAAAACATCTGCACATGTGGGTAAAACACTCTGACTTAACGCTTTTGGTGCACCGAAAAACGGACAAACACTTAAGCGTTTGACTTAACGCTTTTGATGCACCGAAAAACGGACAAACACTTAAGCGTTTAGAAGTTTTCGGGGGTCTCATTATTTATTATTTGGAGAAAGGAGAACAATATAACAAGACTTGGCATAAAAATCTCCAATAACTTTACAAATTAATCTACTCAAACCAAAATACGCTGCACCTTGTGATTCACTTACAGTTACAAATTAAAGATACTACTTGCTTAGCGGCTACTAACTGACCGACAAAGTGAGAGCAAAGCCTTCAAACTATCTACTAGAATATGTCTACTGTCTAGACAAGTCGGCGGTGAAATAAGAATATGACTGCGTGGCGCGAGCTTAGCGCTTGCCGGTCAATTCCTGTTCGTGTTCAGTTTTTGACATTTTTTTTCAAATTTTAAGCCTCATGCGCGAATAGAATATATCATCTAAAAGTTATAATTTTTTGTTAAGTTGAAATTACGCTATATACTAACATTTTATGGCTGTTGCATTATAAAAAATTACAAAAAAAACTAATTTCATTATTTTTTGAAATTTTCAATTTTTAACATATTTTTTCAAACTTTCAGCCTCATGCGCGAACTGAAGATGTCAACTTAGAATTTTTTTTTTATTTTTCCCCAATTGAGGATACCAAACTACAACTTTTGAGAGGTAACGCGATTCTGAAATAAAAAAATCGATTTTTTCGAACCACCCTTTTACACATGTTGTAAGTCAACGTAACATGAACCCTATTGATTTTGGGGAATTTAGCACACAGTTCTTGTTACAGGAACACAAAGAACTTTTTTCATCATTATGGCCTATGGGCTCAAATTATTTAAAGTGCGATAGTGTCTAAATGATTTATTCAAATAAACTGAAAATTTATACACATGTTATAGGTCACTGTCACACGAACTGTATTGATTTTCGGTAATCTAGCACTTGTGATTTTCTTACAGGGACGAAAAAAAAAATCTTTATCAAAATGGTCTATGGGCTTGCCGTATCCGTTTGAACTGAAAATTTATATACATGTTAAAGGTCACCGTCGCACGAATTGCATAGATTTTGGTGACTCTAGCATTGCTAGATTTTTACAGGAACACAAAGAAAAATTCTTTATTATTATTGCTTATAAGATCAAATTATTTAAAGTGCGATAGCGTCTAAATGCCTTATTCAAATGAACTGGAAATTTATATAAATGTTACAGGTTACCGTCACATGAACTGTATGACTTATAGAGAGTCTAGCACTTACAGTTTTTTTTTTAACAGGAACACAGCGAAAAATTCTTTATCATTATGGCTTATAGGCTCAAACTTTAACATATAAAAGTAAAATTATGAAACTTCTACTGTGTTTTAGGATTTAAGGGAAAAAAAAAAAAAAACATTCTGCAGAAGAATATTTTTTTTGTGTTGTAAAATATAGGTAGACAATCTTTTAAGAGGGTGGCTTCACTCATACAGCTGAATGGGGTACGGAGGGTCGCTACCATGGTTAATAACAGTTTACATTTATCAAGTCTTGCTTTTACTTGCACGCGTTTTGCATCTGAAGAATAAAGGCCACATCCTTTCGAAACCGGTAGTGTTCTTTCATTAATTTTATGGTGTGTGAATAAGTTTTTAAGTTTAAATATAAAATAAATACTCTCGAAGCAGTTAAAATTTTTTGAAATACGACATTTAGTTCGCGGCCTTCAGATTGTACATTTATCAACGATTGGTAAGCCAGATTTGATCCAGGGACCTCAGGATTAGAAATAAAAGGGCATAGCTCTGAACAAAAGGTTAACTCACTGTTTGTCGCTAAGCTCTGATAATTTATACGAGAAACAGCAACCGCTACATTTATCATAAGTTTAAATTGGTATGACATGTAAAAGAAAACATGTATTTTTTAAATAAATTTTTCTCAATTGTGTCGTGAGGACATAATTTTTAGCCACACTGGAATTTTTATATAGGAAGTAAAATTCATAAGACACATTTATTATTTATTTTTTAAAAATAACTTACAAATATTAAAAAAAAAAAAATCGATATGTATTTGCTCAAATTCTATAGCTAATTTCAAAAAATATAAATTATGTATAATCATAATGAATTAAGTATAAAGTTTCATCAATAAATTAATTATTTTGTTTCATTACATGTGATTTTCAATATGCAATTCTCTCTTTTTGGCAAATATCATTAAAATGTGCTGAAATGTTTTTAAGGGGATGCTAAAATGACGAACCGAGCGGCAAATATAAAAATTATCCTTTTCATATTTTTGCGTTTCAAAACCACCCCGCTATTTAGTGCATTGGACGACTCATAAGCATGATGAGACCCAGTGATAATGATATATAAATTCGCATAATGTTATGTAAATTATTTGAGATTTTCTTCTCTTGCTCGTTTCATCAATAATATATTTATAACAATTTATAAAATACATAATAAAAATTATTAAATGTATAAATATATAAGTAATATTATACAAATATTTGTGACATGATTTGGTTTGAATTAATTATATAGTTAAAAGTTAAAAAAAAAAAAAAAAAGATAAATTTTTTTTTTCGAGATTGCCTCTAATTTAGTTAATGCTTTGATTATAATTTAACGGTTTATAGCGTGGGGCGGGAAATAAACTGGCCAAATTGCCAAGTGGTGGTCTACATAACAGAGTAATATCCATTTTTCTCAATAATATAATTTAATTTTTAAAACTCTAATAATTGAAGGGATCAGGGTAAGAAAGAGCCAAGCCACGTTTTAAGCAATTTAATTCAACACTATAATATGTTGCCTATTATTCAGTCACTCGATGGCAGCTTACACTGTAAAAAATAACGGTGAATGTTATAGTTTGTTCACTTTTAAAAAGTGAAGGCGAATTAACGTGAAACGGAATATAATCGATTTACCGTAAAATGTACATTTTGCCGTATAATGTATGGCAAAACAAAATATAAATATACGATAAATAATGTATAAAAAAATACGTCTTACTGTAAAATTTACAGCTGGAGATTGGCAGCGAGGTTTCCAGTTGTGTTTAGTGTTTTTTTTTTTTTTTTTTTTTTTTTTTTTTTTTTTTTTACAGTGTATATAAAATGTTTCGTTTTTGCCCTAAACGTTTCTAGAACATTTTTTACAGGAAAAAATAATAAATACATAATAGCAATATCATTAAAGTAATGTCATATTGTTATTCAGAATATCTCATCATGTTACTAAGATACTGCCACAAAAAAATTGTTATATATTGCGATTTGAGTATTTGATCTAACTTTTACATCGATATATCTCAAAAGTTCACAAATATGGCTTAGCACTCTCTTGCCAAGACACCTTCAATTGTTTCAAGAGATAACGTAAGATGATAAGCAAACAAGTGCAACGATATATATATTTAAGAATCTAGAGCAAGAAGTTAAGATTTTTGGGGTAAAAATGATATTATCAACTGATGAATACTACAACTTTTACACTTCTCACCACTGTTCAGAAAATCGAAAACAATACTTCCTTGCAAATAAATGTGTACTAGTCTAAAAGGTCATAGACTACAAGCAAAACCACTGAACTATAAAACAGATAGTTAAGGGAATATTCTCTGTCGGGTAAAAAAAATCTATGAGAAAGAGGATTATTTCTTTCAGACAGAAGAAGAAAAGTTGTCACTTTTTTATTAGGTAGTAGATTCGTTGTTGTAGACTATCTTAACTAAAGTAGGATGGTGTAGCCACATCAGTTAAAAAAAAAAAAAAAAAGACCTGTCGTCCATAATTAAACTATTTAATTTTGTCCTTTCTCTCTCTCTTTTTATTTTATTTATTTATTTAAGTTGTATTGTATGTTTGCGCGAAACTAACATATATGTATTTGAATTCAGAAAATAGTTTTCAAGTATGTCTTTTATTACTTGCTAGTAAATAGTAAATAATGAATTAAATACATAAATAAGTTATTTGTAAATTTATTCTGTTTGAAGTTGACTATTTTAAGTCTGCCCTTTGGATAGATACAGGTTTATAGTTCATTACATTACAATATATATATATATATATATATATATATATATATTCTTTTTCTTTTTTTTAAATTTCTTTTTGTTAAAGCTCGTTTAAAATATTCTTTTCAAATTTTGTATATAGACAGAATTTTAACACACACACACTGTAAATAGAAGCGTCTTAAATTCAGACAGAAGTGTGTCTGAAATGTCAATTCAGACACATGAATGTCTGAAACACTTACGCATGCAAAATTTCAGACGCATGTGCTGTCTTAAATTAAGACACGTAAGTGTCTTTTTTATAAATGAGCTGAGATAAGTGTCTGAATAAGGTCTATATGTCTGAAATTAAGACATGTAACATTTTCAGACACATAAAATTTCAGACATTTTACAATTTATGCACTTAAAAATTCAGACATTACAAATTTCAGACACTTAGAAATTCAGACATTTGTATTACTTAACAAATTTTCCATATGGAATCTACTTTAAGCAGCTTGCATATCCTGTTTTAACATTTTTTTAAAACAAATAAATTTGACATTATTTTATGAAATATAAGTAGTTAACTTTTTTAAAATACTTAGACACGGATCTTATTCTGTTAAAAATTAAAAAACTAAGTTAATTTTTATTTAAAATTCTCACATGTAATAAATCAAAAAAATATTAAGATAAACGAAGCATGTAACTTGTAGCTAAGAAAGCGAATTCGTAGCTAAACAATCTTAAACAATTTGTGCATAATTGATTTTTTTTTCTCGTTTTAAAAATTAGTTTATGTTTCCCTATACTTCAAAATGTAAAAGAGCATTTTTTTTTTTTTTTTTTTTTTTTTTTTTTCATGTATATAGTTTGTTTTCTTGCAAATACCAGTTAAAAAAAAAAAAAATCTTTTAAAATCCATAGGCTACTATTTTTTTATATTTATTACGCATTTTAATATGTTTTTCGGATACTAGAATATATTTCGTTATACAAGCAGAGTACAGCGTGAGCACCGATGGCTTGATTGGAAAGACACTCGACTTTGAATCCATAGGTTGTCAGCTCGATTCCCGCCGGGGGCAACGGGGACTATTATTGTAAAAATTATTTATATATATATTCTATGCTCTAGGAGATTCTAAAATCTGTTTCTCACAGGTAAACAGTATAAAACGCATCTTTTTATTTATGAAAAATATTCACTTCAGACAGGATCAAAGATGGCGGAATTTCAGGCGTTTCGAGTGTGAAACGATGTGCCTCTTAAGTCACTTTTTAGCATCTTAAAATTGAACACCCGTTTCAGACACAATTTGTCTGAATTTCAGACACTTGTATTTACAGTGCACACACACACACACACAAAAGGAATAGATTTTTTAAAATTATAACATGCAATGTTTACTACATAAATTGACACTTTTCATAAAAAGGAAGCACTGTTTTATGAAAATGTTTTAACAATTTATAACAAAATGTCTTTAATTTATTAATATATATATATTTCTTTCTTTTTGTTAAAGTTCGTTAAAAATATTCTTTTCAAATTTTGTATATAGACAGATATTTAACACACACAAAAAATAATATGTAGATTTTTTAAAATTATAACATGCAATGTTTACTGCATAAATTGACATTTTTCATAAAAAGGAAGCACTGTTTTATGAAAATGTTTTAACAATTTATAACAAAATGTCTTTAATTTTTTTTTTTTTAATTTCTTTTTGTTAAAGCTTGTTTAAAATATTCTTTTATAATTTTGTATATAGACAGATTTTTAACACACACACACAAAAAGAACAGATGTTTAAAAATTATAACACGCAATGTTTACTACATAAATTGACACTTTTCATAAAAAGGAAGCACTGTTTTATGAAAATGTTTTAACAATTTATTACAAAATGTCTTTAATTTATTAATATATATATTTCTTTCTTTTTGTTAGAGTTCGTTTAAAATACTCTTTTCAAATTTTGTATATAGACAGATTTTTAACACACACAAAAAAAGAATATGTAGATTTTTTAAAATTATAACATGCAATGTTTCCTACATAAATTGATATTTTTTATGAAAAGGAAGTACTGTTTTATGAAAATGTTTTAACAATTTATAACGAAATGTCTTTAATTTATTAAAAAAAAAAAAGAATATATATATATATATTTCTTTTTTTAAAATTTCTTTTTGTTAAAGCTCGTTTAAAATATTCTTTTCAAATTTTGTATATAGACAGATTTTTAACACACACACACAAAGTACAGATTTTTAAAAATTATAACATGCAATGTTTACTAAATTGACACTTTTCATAAAATGGAAGCACTGTTTTATGAAAATGTTTTAACAATTTATAACAAAACGTCTTTAATTTATGTAAATAAATATATATATATATACATATATATACATATATATATTCTTTCTTTTTGTTAAAGTTCGTTTAAAATATTCTTTTAAAATTTTGTATATAGACAGATTTTTAACACACACAAAAAAGGAATGTGTAGATTTTTTAAAATTATAACATGCAATATTTGCTACATAAATTGACACTTTTCATAGAAAGGAAGCACTGTTTTATGAAAATGTTTTAACAATTTATAACAAAATGTCTTTAATTTATTAAAAAAAATTATATATATATATATATATATATATATCTTTTTTTTTTCTTTAATTTCTTTTTGTTAAAGCTCGTTTAAAATATTCTTTTCAAATTTTGTATATAGACAGATTTTCAACACACACGCACACAAAAGAATAGATTTTTTAAAAATTATAACATGCAATGTTTACTACATAAATTGACACTTTTCATAAAAGGAAGTACTGTTTTATGAAAATGTTTTAACAATTTATAACAAAACGTCTTTAATTTATTAATATATACATATATATATATATATATATATATATATATATATATATATATATATATACATATATAGTTCATAACAAATAATAATATTCTTTGCAAAACAGATAAACAAAACTGGTAATGTTAGTTTCATATTATCTGACAAGGACTAAGGACATTAACTGAATTGCATAGTTACTGGTTAATTTTCTCACTAGATATATTGATAGCTGACATATGTGATTAAGTATTTACAGTAAGGTTTCACCAAAATTTCATCAATAAATCAAATTCTTTATGGTATGATTAATAAACGATGAGAAAAATTCTTGATAACAAGTTTATGAGAATAAACATAACATGCAGTTTTACAATGAGTTGAAAAAGATACATATTTAGTATAAAACGAGAAAAAAAATGTGAACTATATTGCAATAATATGTACCGTATAGGTTATTGAACTTTTGAATTAGCCCACATGTTTTTATAATTGTTTTTTATTTTTATTTATTTATTTTTTCCAATACTTAGAATAGGTATTCTTGAAAACTCTTAGAATAAGAACAATCTATTTATTATTAAATACTTACATTGTTTTCCTTTCCTATCCCGTACTTCTTTCTTGTTGACTATCATCAATTATTGGACTTACTTAAGGTAAGTTCTAATGAATTACCATTTAAATATTTTTAACAGATACAAATATATTCAACTAGTTTCTTGAGCAATCTTCCTGACTAAGATATTACAATTTTATATCAAATTTAAAAGTGTTCTTGCGTCGTATAGCGCATAAGAAAGCATCTTTAAGTACATTAAAGCAACTAAATAAACATTCTTTAAAAATAAAAATTACGCATTTTTTTTCTCTCTCTCTTTCCCTAACATTAACAACTTTTTTTTCTTTCTTTTACAATTTTTCAGGTTTCTTTTCTAGCGGTTTATTCTTTTAAACATTTTTTTAAGGGCTTTTATCTTTTCCTCATTTCTCAATTTTTGGGAACTACGCAAGCGTAACTATTTTTCTTTTGTTTCCCTATCGAATGAAAACGTTTCCTTTAAGTTGTACACTCGTTTCTTTCTTTATTTCTGTTTTAACACACACTCTCACTTCGCACTGTCACTGTTGGGTGTAACACTTATAACAACAATGCTAATAAAGCTCTACTGGATATTCTAAAACAAATTTACAAATGTACTTGCAAAGTTGATAATTTACACTGTCTTAAAAATAGCTTTCAATTAATTCAATACATAAAATCGCTCGATTCAATAGACAATATTATGACTTTTGACTTTCAAGATCTTTTCAATAATATTGAGTTATCAGATCTTAGTAATATCATTTACAGTCTTTTTCAAGAATATAAAGCTCAAATTAATCTTCCTTACAATTTTAAAGCAGAAAAATTTAAAACTCTTCTTAACTTTGTTATCCATAATAATTATATCTTCCACAACAACGCTATCTATTTGCAACAATTAGGCATCCCACAAGGAGGTTGTAGCTCCAGTATTTTGGCAGATCTCTATCTTTATTATTATGAAAAGCAAATTTGCAATGATGATGTTCGATTTTATCGTTACATCGATGATATTATTGTATTTTATCTCAACAAGAACTCACAAAATGGCTTTTCCTTCAATTATCCACCTAATTTAAAGCTAACTCAAAATACTCTGACTAATCAATCAATTAACTTTTTAGATCTCAAAATAATCATCGATGGTAATAAACTTTACACAGATATCTATGACAAACGGCAAGATTTTTGTTTTAATGTCAACTTATTTACACATTTTAATTCATGTCTGCATCTTTCGGTATTTAGAAACATCATCATTAACCATTTATTTCGAATTAATAATTTATGCTCTGCAAAGTTTAAAAACAAGAATATTAATAAACTGATCACAGCCACTGGTAAAATGGGTTTTCCTAAAAACTTTGTATTTTCTATTTTATATCCTTAACCATGTCTCTGTCAGTACAAAAAAAAAAAAAAAAAAAAAAAAAAAAAGCTGTGTACACTCTTGTGTATATCAACAAAAAAATTATAAAATAATAAAAGACAATAAAAAAGGTGGCGGTTGGGTGGGCAGATGTTTGATTACGGAGGTGGGGTGGTGTTGTAAGGCTGGATGGTTGGGTGGGTTTGTGAAATTAAATAAAAAAAAAAAAAAAAAAAAAAAGTAGAAGGCTTGTTGCATTTGCTTTGTATTACTATGCAAACTTTCATTTTCCAATAAAATTTCAGATTTTTCCTTTTTGAGTTGTCAACTATATTTAATGTTCTAATTATACTGTTAAACACAATGTGATCAATCGGTGAATTTCATTGTGGCTTCGTGGCTTCATTGTTGTTCATCTGCTTTGAAATTTTGCATTTTTAAATCCATATGGTTCCTGTTCTGGTTGTGGCAGGCTGGGGGAGTGTTGCCGGCGTAAAACTAGTGTAACCCCACAGGCAAGTCACAAGTCTTGCCGCCTGCCTCCTTCTTCCTATCTTGTGTTTCTTGGGTTGTTTTTTCATTAATTTTGATAAGTTTATGGTTTTAAGTTAAGATTTGTTGTTTTATTTTATTGATTCGTTTGTTTTGCAGACTGTTAATTAATAGATCTGGTTTCTTTACCTTAATGTATTTCATCCACTGACGATTTTTTTTTTTTTTTTTTATCTTATTGGTCATTGGTGTTTCAGTGATCTTGTATCTGTTGCTTGGCTTCTACTATGCTTAATAGATCATCTTTATTATATATATATATATATATATATAGAAAGAGAGAGAGAGGGAACACTGATTCAATTGGGATGTTTCTTAAATATGTTTGATGAAAATGTGTCTAATAGATTTTTTAAAATTAATTAAAATGTGATTATTTTCAGGCTACTTTGTATTGATATTTTAAAATTTTTGAGCTGATAATCTTCCAATTTCCAATTCACGTCAGATATAAAGTCTGCGAGCTGGTATTCTGCCAGTTTCTGAATTATGTTAAATTATAAATTAAGATTTTTGGATTAGGCTATAAAAATACCTTAAAAAAAAATGCGAATTTTAAGCTAATTTAAACATATGTTACAAATCTGATATAAATAATGATTATGAGTTGACAGTCTAAAAATCTCGAAATTCAGTTGAAAATTAGAGATTTTATATAGATTTTTTAAAAAATACTTAAAATGGGAGTTTTTATCAGTTGACTTTGCAAAGAAGTTTTCGGATTTGCCCGATTTTGATAAAGGTCAAAAATTATTTAAAAATAATTATTATTAGTTCATAGTAAAAAATAATTAAATTGTTTTGTAAAAATTGTTATTCGCAATCTAGGTTTTATCATTATTATTATTATTATTATTATTAGTAGTAGTATTACTACTTCGATTCATTTCTCTTATTTAAAAATAATCATTTTATTCATTTTTGCTTATATTACATTAATATCATACGAATCTTCAACTTAGTTCTTTAAAATTACTGTTGTCTTCCTGTTTCCGCGTATTAGACAGTTGCTAGGAGAAACTAGAAATTTCAGAATTAACTGAGCAGAATTTCGAAATAAAAGAGATTTACGGCTTATCATTTCTAACGGTGTGCCACCTAGATTAAGTGAAGTTTTGAACGGGGTGTGGTTGGTTGTATGGATATTTTTGGTATTTTTTGTCCAAGTACCACGCAAGCCTTTGTGCACTCGTGCGTGTGGTGTTAACCTTACAATAAATGTTACTGACATACACGCCCATGCCGAACTTTGGCAAAATGCCTGCATAAATATTTGGACCGATTATTTCGTAAAAGAAAAATAAATACTTAGCTTAGATACTTACGATTTTCTGAATTTTGAAAATAACTTCTAGATAAAAAAGACGAGTTTAATATAAAGTGTCATAGATGTAAGGTATAATCAATTTATTGTCTAGTGATGAAATGAAATGGTTTGGTTAATTTTGTAATATTTGACAACGAATAATTTATTACAAAAAAAAAAAAAAAATAAATACTTCAATTATCTCTTTTAAAATTAACTGCATGTTATTTTAGTTAAAAGCAAATTAAAAAAGTCATCGAAAAAATTAAATTAGACACTATGAATTAACCCGTTAGCGCCCAGTGTCCTCATTTGAGGACAGCTAGTAAAATGGCACGTATATTTTTTGTGGTTTCTTGGAAAGATTTCTGCTTTTTTAGTGACAGTTTATAGCGTCACTCTAAAGGATCCCTGAAAGTTTTATGTGCCTACTATTAATTATTATTTCATAATTTGGATAGTCATTTTATGATTTTTCATTCGTCGCATATATATTTGCTTTTTGTGCAGGTATACTAACTTAAATCAAGTTGAATAATATTATATATTATTATAATACTTTACTTTCGAGGTCTTTGTCAACATATAATAGAAAATTAATCTGTTATCTCAAAGTTTTTCTATCTCGAAGTTTTCTCACTAGAACACTAAACGTCAATAAATGAGGATAGGCTTTAAATTTAAAACTATCAAAAGAATTATTTAAGTTAATATATTTTACTGTCAGTTGTCTATATTAATTTAGAAGTGAAATAATCAGCTAATAATATTTTGCAAAATTAATTCGGGCGTTAACGATTTAAACAAACATTTAGAAATTAGAGTTAAAAAAATATATACACATTTTTGCGCTGCTACTGAAAAAGGGGAATTAGTGACATCATAAGAGATATCATCGGAAAAGCACTTTTTTAATTTTTCACTTGATATTCCTCAATATCAGATGTGTAAAAAGTCATAAAAATATCTAAATAAGTTTTCTTAAAGATTTCCTCTTTTTCAGGGATTTTTTTTTTAAAAGATAATCCAAACAAAAAACAATTAACAATTGTGTTTTCTTAAATGTATATGTTATTTTTGAAAGGTAAATATACTTGTATGGTCGTATCAATGCCATCCAAATAAATAACAACCTCATTAATAATTTCGGTTTTTAAATAAACATATATATTGGTAGTTTGGGGTTATACTCACATATAAAGTGGTTCATATTAAACTAACTGTGTTTGGAACGCTCTAGCAAGGGCAGTGTGCGTGATGCCTTCATAATTTGAACATATTCAATCAGGCCAAGGGAAATTATTTCGTTGACTAATAATAATAATAAAGTTTTATATATCTAAAGATCAATAGGTGAAAATCTAGTTCTGTAGTTCTGTGTTCGGTTTAAAGCAAAGGAAATGCAGTAAACACGACGTTACCAATAAAAAATGAATGCGAGGTGTCGGTAGTTTATTTTATTATTATATATCTTTACACACAATCCGTGCAATTTAGGTGATGATTTGAATATTAGACTGCACGAGCAATAATCCTTGTGTGCTGTTACGTTACTATGTGCATGTTTTTTGTTTGCGCCGTCACCAACATTTCTGTGAAATCAATAGTTTGTGTATAAAGAACTGTAATAATAAAGTCAATTAACGACACCTCGTATTTTTAAATTACCGAAAAATTTCTCTTTGCTTGATAAGCATAACTTCAAAATAGAAAGTTATTACGCCCATTTCTTCTCTTGTCAGGGCATCCCAAACAGGGACACTTAAATTTGAACCACTACGAATAGACAGAGACACTTATATATATTTTTAATTTTTCTAAACTTAGCCTAATTTGAAGTCGTTATCCTTATTGCTACATTATTTTTGAAATAATAAAAACGTTTTTGTATAGCCCGATAAAAACTTCTCTTCTCTTCAATATTTCAGGAAACTATCAATGTGTAATTTTTCTGTCAATTTTATTTTAACCGGAGACTTATTAGTCGTAGTTTATTCACATGATATAATGAAAAATCAATTTGTACTACGATTAATTCTATTAAAAATATTCTTAATGTACATAAAAGGCCCGCAAAGTGATAATTCACAGACAAGCAAGCAAACCTATAAAAATATTTATTGTCAATATCATTAATTATGATAATATTACGATATTGTTAAAAATACCCATGCCTCGACCAAGAAAAAATACTTAGTGATTATTTTAATTTTTGGACTACGCCTGGGAAGTCTGACACAAGGATGTATTTGTGAATTCTTTTGACAGTATTAATTAAATTATTATAAAAACAATTTGAAGTTAATTTAAATTTGGAAGATATATATGAGATGATAATAATGAAATGATACTGAAAATATCAGCATATGGCTGAGAAAATAGTAACAGAGGTCATACAATATATTGACAAATTTAAAATAATGTCATTTCGTCAATTATTCAAAACAACAAAATAAAATACTGTTAGTGCTTGAAACATATTGATATTGATTCATTCTAAAACAGAAATATTTTATATTTTACTTAGTTATAGTTAAATAACAATAATAATATCTTTAACTGCCCAATATATAACATAAATATTTAATTACACTGTAAAGAAATACAAAAGAATAAAATACAAAACTTGTACTGGCAACTCTATTATTTTTTTCTGACTTTTTACGGATTACTTTATAATTCACTTCAAGATTTTTTAAAGATTTCATGGAATGTAGTTAGTTGGTTTTAGTAAGGCCGAATAACTACGCTAAGGTCCTAGGCCTATAGGTGGAATGCCCACCGTGGGGGCCTTTCTAAGGGGCCCTAGCCCGCATTTACGCGAATTTCGGAGAAGATCACGGAAAACTCCGAACGGCTAGGTCGATGAGTGCGACATGAGATCGAACCGGCACCTACCGTCAACCAGCTTTGAGCGCAGGGGGGGGGGGGGGGGGTTCTTCATGGAAAGAATGAAACAAAAAAATAACCAAATAAATAAATAAATAAATAATAATAATAATAATACTGGAATTTTAATTACCCGTACAATTTTCGCATTTTCCCGATTTATATTTTTTCATTGTGTAGCTATATTACAGTGCGGAATAACTATAAGAGTTATTAATTTTTTAATTCAAACGGTGTAGCCCCGATAATTTTGCATATCACTAAATATTCGTTGAGAAGACGTAATGTAATAGGAAAAATATAACATGTAAATTAATTGGCCATTTATATACCAGGTAATAATGACGTTCAAACTATGGATTTCAGCCAGATATAGACTATTTTATAGTCATCTTACATGTTTTGAGAGACGTATAATATTCATTTTATGGAGTAAATAGTGTTATATTGAAGATGTTAAAAATTAATACAAACATTATATTATATTGCTACAATACCTTTGCATATATTTTGTATAGCGATCTGCTACGATAACTGTTCATATCACTAACTATTCGTTGAGAGGATGTAACGTAATAAGAAGAATATAAAATGTAAATTAATTGGCCGTTTATATAACAGGTGATAATGACGTTCAAACTATGGATTTCAGCTAGATATGGATTATTTTAAAGTCATCTTACATGTTTTGAGAGACGTATAATATTCATTTTATGGAGTAAATAGTGTTATATTGAAGATGTTAAAAATTAATAAAAACATTATATTATATTGCTACAATACCTTTGCATATATTTTGTATAGCGATCTGCTACGATAACTGTTCATGTCACTAACTATTCGTTGAGAGGATGTAACGTAATAAGAAGAATATAAAATGTAAATTAATTGGCCGTTTATATAACAGGTGATAATGACGTTCAAACTATGGATTTCAGCTAGATATGGATTATTTTAAAGTCATCTTACATGTTTTGAGAGACGTATAATATTCATTTTATAGAGAAAATAGTGTTATATTGTAGACGTTTAAAACTAATACAAACATTATATTATATTGCTACAATACCGGTGTAGTTGAAGAAAAATTCCATGATTTCATATGACATTTTTTTTTTTTTTTTTTTTTCAGTTACACCGGTATTGTAGCAATAAGCTAAATAAAGATGAGAGATTTTTGAGAATACATTTCTGAAATAACACTATCTCAGAAAATTAGTGTAATAATAATCTGATTGAAAATTTTTACCAATTAAAAAAGTACAGAATATGTTTATTTCCTGCGTTTTTTTTTTTTTTTTTTTTTTTTTTTTAGTTTTAGCAACATTAATATATGATATGAAGAAAAATCAATAATCAATAGTGATTAGAAGGAAATGGTAATTAGACGTAGTAATTACTTAAGTCTTGTAAGTATATTACTGTACGTTACAGCACATAATTATTATCGTGCAAAAAAGAAAAAAAGTTTCAAGGTTAGAAATCTAATTAATTTTCATTAAATTTTAGCTTTTCCTTTTCTCTAGTTATTGTTCGAAAGTATTTTCACTTTTATTAAAATTTTTATTATTTTTTATATGATTTTTTTCATTTACATTTTTATTAATAAGGCTTTAATTTTGACAATACCATTAGTTTTTTGACAGTCATTTTTTTTTTTCATTTGTTAAAATGAAAAGAATTTAATTGGATAAAAGGAAACTGAACAAAAAATTTCTAATAATTCTCGATTTTTTTCCCTTCTGTAATGACAATAATTTTAACATCTGTCAAGTAGAATCTTTAAACATTCCAATTAAAACTTAAAAGAAACAATGAGAAATTTACTTAAAAAAAAAATACTAACATTTTGAATAGCTTAATTTTTTATTTAAATCTAATGGCGATTATGCATTTTTAATTTTTAATGTTTTTACCTGATGGACTACTCTAATTGCATTAAATGCATTTTAAGTCTTAATTGCATTCGTATTTGCATTTTAAGTTTTCTCTATTTACTTTTAAGGCTACGGAATTCAGTTTAATGATTTTAGTGTTTTATGATGTCTTGTTTTCGTAGGATAGGCAAAGTAATGTTTTCAGATAATCATGCTTACATACTTTTGCTTTTAATTTCAGATATTTAAAATTTATTTTAAAATTTTGCGCACTTTTTCAAGTGTACGATGAAGTGAAAATTATTTTTTACTTAAGGAAAGAAAAAATAATAATACAATGAAGAAAACTAGGTGTAAAATTGGTGTAAAGTTTTTATACTAGCGGTTAATTTTTAGCCATACAGATATTATTAATTAAGATTTTTTTTTTCTGTTTGAGTTTGTATTTTTGGGGTTTTCCTCTACGGTCACTTTCCGCATATGAAAGATCATTAGGCTGCAACCTATGGCTTGAAATGGAAACTAAACCCCTATGAAAAACCATGTGCAAACCGGGATTAGAACGTAGCACCTGGTAACCGACAGTCGAATCTTTTAATGTTTGTAACCAATATGCAATGAAAAAAACTTTTGTAACCAAATACCGTGAATTTTAAATTGGTGTTATGCAAAATGAGTGTTATTTTAAGGCTCTTGCTTATGAAATTCTTATTCTTCTTATTTTTTTTTATCATTTAACATTTTTTTTTTTGGTGTATTTAACTAAATTATACATTTGGTATATTTTACTGCAAAAGTAAAATCCCCCCCCTCCCCCAAAGAAAAGGGGGGGGGGGGCTGCAGCCAACTGTTCTATTAAATTTCACCATCGAATAAGCATTACTAAAATGGTAAAATGTCTTAAAATTCATACTGCTATCTTCTCTGCTAAATTTATATAAATTATCTTCGTAGAAGACAACTTCATCAGAATTCTTTTTGATGAAGTTGTAAAGCTGTTTCTAAATGTTCTACACAAACTTTGCTCGTACGTGATCAATTTTTGTTTTAACATGTGCCAAAGTTATGCTATTCAGATTAATTTTAAAATCGTTAGAAAATGTTTACCAAAATTTAAAATATAACTTTTTGTGTGTTTGTGTATTATTGTTTTTGTGAACTATTGTTTAAATAATTGTATGCAAACGTGATATTACAGTCAAAAATACAATGGTCAAGGTCCTAAAAAGCGGATACCTTTAAGAACTACTTCCATACTTAAGTTCCAAATTACTTTTCCATTTAAATTACTTTTAAATATTATTATTAATAAAATAATTGCCATGAGATTTTCATAATGTTCACAAGCTTTTAATCGAGTAATTCTGTATTACATTTTACATGCTTTTGTTCCTAAATTCACCTAAGCATTAATTTAAATATATATATATATATATATATATATATATATATATATAATGAAGGTCAATTACAATTTATGGAAACTATTGCGAAAATTAAGCTTTTGCATATTAAAAACAGATTTCTTGCAACAATTTACTGCTATTTGATAGCCTTAATTCTTAAATATAAATTCTAGTTTATATGCTTTTGTTCCTAAATTCACCTAAGCATTATTTTAATTTTTATATTTATACTTATATACTGCAAGTCGATCACATTTTATGGAAATGATTTTGGTTTATATGCTTTTATTCCTAAATTAATCTAAGCATTATTTTAATTTTTTATATTTATACATACTAGTATCACCCAGTGGTTGAATTTCAACCACAAATTTATTCAAATATCAGAATTCTTTTGAGTAAACATTTAGAAAATTAAATTTAGAAATTTAAAATTTCTGTATAAACAATGTTCTTTGTAAATGTTCTGTCGTCTTTAGCTAAATGGCCTTGTCTATTGTGTTCTGAAATATAAAATTTCAAACCATTTCAAAATGAATTTAATAAGTAAATAAATAAATATGCACACTTTTTGTTGCCAAAAGACAAATGAAAAGACAAATGAATGAGAACATTTTAAGTTAAAAAATAAATAAATAATTAATTAATAAACATTATTTACATATTAAATCACAAACATGAAATTTATCGTATGGCTAATATCTCTTTAATTTAGAGCTGACGTAAATCATAAAAAAAAAGAAACAGAAAAGAAGAAACAGAAAAGAAAAGAAAGAAATTAGATCATAAATAAATTAGAAAAAAAAAATACAACTTTCATAAATCAAATCCTTTTTTAATTTGAGTATATGTTTAATAGTATAAAATTTTGAGCCTTTGCTATAAGAACGCAGACGATTGAAATAAAAGGAATTTTAAATACAAAAGATTGCGGGTATAAAATGAAAGTGCATGAAAAATAAATGTATTTTTTATGTAATAAAAATACCTTTTTCCCATTGTAAGAAAAATAATTCTTGTATTCTGCAACTCTCGTTAATTAGGCCTTTAGAACCATATCAGTTTAAATCCCCAACTCCCTTAGTTAATATGTTAAAAATGTACGACGAATTTTATGCTTGCCTATTAATATATTACTAATGGTCGATCAAGCTTTATGGAAACGATTGCGAAAATTAAATTTTTACATATTAAAAAAGATAGATTTCTTGCAACGATTCGCTGCTATTTGATAGGCATGATGTTTAACTATAAAAGTTCTAATTTTTCATAAAAGAATTTTTTTTGTAACATAGTTATATTATTTTATCTCACATCTATTTTTCCGTTTTTAAAGTATCTATATAAGGAAATTATATGACAGTTCCTTTATGGGTTTTGTCGTTTGCAATTTGTTAAAACAATCCTTTGAGAAATGGAATCTACACTGAGAAAAAAAAAAATATACTGCTTTCATCTAGAATGAATAAGTGGCCATTTTCTAAATCCCTTAACTAGAAATATAGATTTTCGAGCTATGCGCATAAGGCACGCCAATAAAGTGAATAGTCGAATTGATCGATAATTTCTAGTCGACACATTTGTAGATGGTGAAACAATATTCTAAATATTCTTAATCTTTTGTATGGCGGGAAATTCTCGCATAATTATCTAGAATTGAGTCATAAACCAAGATTATAGTTGCTGAAACCCGCCTCTTGTGTTCGCATTTATTTGGAGATATTTTAAAATAGGTTTGACCTCCATAATATAGACAAACTCTCTAGAATTCTAATAGGGGTTTCTAGAATTCGCTTTCAAAGGGGACTAGAATTTATAAGGATGACATGAAACTATTTTTTTTTAGAGCCACAATGTAGATTCTAGATGTCAGTTACAGAATTTTTTCTCAGTGTAAAAACATTGAAGGGATTTCGAAAACGGCAGAATAGATGTGGGATAAAATTAATACAACAATATATATATATATATATATATATATATAGATATATATATATATAATACTGTTATGGAAAATTTAAGATAGAATTTATATATTAAAAATCAAAATTTTCAAATGGAAGCAAAATATTGTAGGAAATCTTGATACGTAAAAATTAATTTTCAAAATCGTTCGTATTTCTATTATAATCTTAATTTCCATTTTATTTGTATGATGTATAATTATAAAATATGCTCTAAAGCTGATATTTTGCTAAAATTATCTTACATGTATTATTTCTTGTTTTACAGGTATGTTCTGATATTCTTACAGATTGGATTATAGTGCAAGACTATGCATTAAAAAAAAAAACTGTCAATCTTGAATTAAACTACTCTATTCAGCACTCTAAAATGTATGTAAAATTAAATGTATAGGTAAGAGATAATTTATTTTTACTCTTCATTAATAGGTAAAAGTTAAACAACAGCTGACAGCTACTTTTATACGAATTGTCATACATCCTGTCATACATATCATGATAAATATTTATTATATTTTATAATCATAATTTCCTCGTAAGTTTTCTGTCGATTCTTCATGACGAATTTTCCTTCCGTTCTTTCTAATTTTCCTTAATGAAAACTTCTCATGTTATTTAACATTTGTTAAAATAAAAATAAAAAAAATAAAATAAAGTTTTCTCATAAATTTTATAAATTACAGAATATTTAAAAATAAAATGTTTGATAATGTTTGATAATTTCAGTAAGTGTAGTAAATTTTTTTTTTAAACAAAATATGCAAAGGATGCGATGTCTTGTGAAAGATAATTTTTTTTTTTTTTTTTCGTTTAAGTGACTGGTAGACAAAGATAATTATGCTATAAATTTATCTATAAAATTTAATTTATTAATTTTTAGATTTTTACAATCAAGCCCAAATTTTAATTTGTTAATTTTAAAATAAATAAATGCTTAAAAAATTATTAAGTTTTTATAATCTCCGAAAATGGACAAGAATGATAATAATTTCCGCATCTATAATTGGTAAAATTTCAATAATCTCTGAGCATTACTTTAGCAGATAATCTACGCTACATTGAATTTTAAACTGCAGTTTAACTACTATACAAGAAAGAGTAGTAATTTAAAAATTTAATTTTTAATTTTGGAAAATTATCCAATAATAAGTGAATAGGGACAAAAAAAAAGAAAAAGACAGCAAGAACAATAAGAAAACGATAAAGTAAGAGGAGTGGTGGTTTAAAATAAAAACTTTGCAAGTCTACACTATGAATTGCAAAACACGCAACATTTCTTTCGGGTCAAAATAATTAAGCAACGCTTTTCAATAAACAAACAAACGAAAAAACGGTAGTACAAATGCAGCATAAAACACCCGTTTTAAGTGCAATTTTCTAGGCCAAGAGAATAGTGGTTAGAACAAAGTGACCACATATATGATGCGTGTTTCAAACTAATTTTTTTTTTTTTTAAAGTTGAAATACTCGTACCTTACTTTTCTTGATAATACTGTTTTATTCCTTTATTTCTTTTTTAATTCAACCCATTAACGCCCGAATTAATTTTGCAAAATTTTATTAGCTGATTATTTCACTTCTAAATTAATATAGACAACTGACAGTAAAATATATTAACTTAAACAAATTCTTCTGATAGTTTTAAATTTAATGCCAATCCTCATTTATTGACGATTAGTGTTCTAGCGACAAAACTTCGAGATAGAAAAACTTTAATATAACAGATTAATTTCCTATTATATGTTGACAAAGATCTCGAAAGTAAAGTATTATAATATATATACTCTATAATAAAAAAAGTGACGTACCAAGGAGTAATGCAAACTGGACACAAATTGACATACATACAGATTTTGATGGAATCAAGCACCAATTCATCATTATCGTCGATCCTACGTGCGATTGGTACTTCAGTGACTTCAAATACCCTTAATAGGCGGCTCAGTGCGGTTGTGAGCTCAGTCCCGGGATCTCTCTTCCACTGAGGACGTTTGGAGCATCACAAAAAGGGTCCTACAACTAGCTCGGGATTTTAGCAATCTAACGCAACAATTGGACAGAATTTGGCACGATACTTCACAGGAGCACATCTGCCAACTCTATCAATTAATACCAAGCCGATTAACTGCGTACATAAGGGCCAGAAGTGGACCAATGCGTTATTGACTTGTTTACTTTGTGAGGCCCTTTCTCTTGATTAAATCATTCAAATTTTCTGAAACTGTAATCAATCGTTTTTCTCCACATGTACATCACATCTACCAATTTTTGTCCCCACTTCTTGGTGCGTCGTTCTTTCTTTGTTATAGAGTATATTATTATTCAACTTGATTTAAGTTAGTATACCTGCGTAAAAAGCAAATATATGTGCGACGAATGAAGAATCATAAAATGGCTATCCAAATTATGAAATAATAATTAATAGTAGGCACTTAAAACTTTCAGGGATCATTTAGAGTGACGCTATAAATTGTCACTAAAAAGCAGAAATCATTCCAAGGAACCACAAAAAATATACGTGCCATTTTATTAGCTGTCCTCAAATGAGGACACTGGGTGCTGACGGGTTAATGAAATGAAAGTAATAGCTGCATAGTAGCTTAAAGAGCACTTTAAAATTTCTTTAAAAATAATATAAAAGTTTTCGTTCAAGGTTTTGAATTAAGGCCATGATCCATACCTAATAATTTTCATCGCGGCATTTCTAATTATAAAATTTTATTATTCTCTCCATTTCAGATACACTTTTCATGTTTTCGTACCATTAATACCAGGGTAAATTAATATTTTCTAAAAAAAAAAAAAATAATAATAATAATAAAACACCAACAATAATATAAATTATGGTGTAAGTAATTGAATTGACCGAGAAATAAAATAAAGTTGCATTAGACGTTAAAAAAAGTTATTAGAATAACTTCGTTATTATGAGCAACGCAAAAACTTTGTAACCTTCAAAGTACAAAAGTCATTAACTTTGCTATTGTTCGTAAAATTAGGCGAAAAAAAAAATTACTTTACAATTGTGAAATGATGTAATGTGAGTTTTTACGAAATCAGTTTCATTGGTCAATTACTTATTCTTTTTGCTTGAATTTATTTTTAATTTATGTACGTTAGAAAATAGCTCTTCAATAAAGTTTGCATGTGTTTTCCTTATTAAAAAAGATTACCTTGCATGTGTAGGCATAATTTATTGCAATTATTATTCAATTTTGTTAAAATTGCAAATGTTATTTTTACTCATTTATAAAAAAATGAAGGAAATATTATGTTTAATTCTACATTAGCCCATTCACATTTCTAAATAATATTTATTAAATTTTACAACCTACATTTCCCTGTAAAATTTCTGCCAGTTTTTTACATATCTAAAAAAAAATTACCGCATGTTAAAATTTCTAATTTTTAAATGAATATTCTTAGTATTTATTTAAATGCGCCTAAACTTGAACTTTATAAGTAATGGGAGCTCATGGACAAAAAAGAAAGAAAAAAGTCATATCATTAAAAATAATTTTACAATTTCAGTAGGTTTATTAATGCATTTGAACCAAGATCCAATCATATTTACGATTATTGTTTGCTGATTTTATATAATGTCTTTTTCTTTCTTTCTTTCCTTTTTTTTTTTTTTTTTACAAATTAAATAATACGGATAAGCAATGGTATTTATGTTATTTTTTTCGATGCGAATTAATTAGCTAATATGAGATGATGGTGATTCAGTTCAAACCTCATTTAACTAAGCCGTTTACACGCCAATGTTCCATAAATGGAACATGGAATTAAAAATTCATTTAAAAATTAAATATCATGAATACTGACTTAAAAAAAATTATCAGATACAATAGAAAGATGACTTGATTTTTTGAAATAGAAATTACAGTTCAATCATAAAAGGGGGAACGTACAGAAAATTATAAAAATGACCTATTTCATCATTTTTCCTTTTACCCCACAGTTTAAAAATTCAAATAATTTAGAAAAATAAGAAAATGCTTATAAAAATAGGCTGGCATATTTAAAATAGCTTACATTATTAAAATAAAATAAAGTAGAATAATATTGAAATATAACAACATTAAATTAATAATATTAAATATAATAATATTAAATATTATTATTATTATTATTATTTACACATTTTAATGATAGAGTTCTTTAAACTAAAGCATTAGAAGGCAAAATATGTAAAAAACTAATTTAAATTACACCCGGATCTGAATGCGGCATGTAAAAGGTTAATATTAAAATAAATAACTTTCTTAAGAACATAAAGTTTTGATAATATCAGAAAAAAAAACAAACAATAATATTAATAATAATCATATCTACATGTGGCAATAATGTAGCATAATTGTATGATTTTACATTTTAGGAATGTGTGTAAACTGAATATGATAAAAAATTTGGCAGATATTATCCATTTTGTTTAAACATTCACTCATTGGTGAAGATAACTTTCTAAAAATATTTGCCACAAATTATCAAATTTTCATTCGTAAATTTTTGATCTGTAGTGCTTGTACACGATGTTAAAATAGCCGACAGTGAATTCACTAAATTTATACTATTAAAACTGTTCTCTGTGTTTTCGATAGTTTTGCTATGACCATTATAGTATGTATTCAGAGAAGAAATTTCATTATATATATATATATATATATATATATATAACTTAATAAATAAAACACTTTAAAACACGTATAAAAGTTTTAAAAACATATATTTAATTAAAAACTACATATTTCTAAGCTTTTCGCCCTGCAAAGCAGGGCATCATCAGGAAATCTACATGGTTTTGTACAGTGTGCAGCTGTGTTACAAATATTTATACCATAAATCATGTTAAAGCTACAGTTACATCGCTACTTTAATACAAAACATTTTTAGTTCATTGGTTGGAGCCATTCTACATTGACACTGAGGCAACACTTGATTACTGCAACTTGCGTTGGAAGAAGTCAGTTTTGGATGGCTATTGGAAAGCCTGGCGTGGTGGTAACATCAAGGTGAAGAAAACTTGTCGAGCAGTGGTTGAGTCATTCTTTTGGAGACTGTTACCACCACGCCAGCCTTTCCAATAGCCATCCAAAACTGACTTCTTCCAACGCAAGTTGCAGTAATCAAGTGTTGCCTCAGTGTCAATGTAGAATGTCTCCAACCAATGAACTAAAAATGTTTTGTATTAAAGTAGCGATGTAACTGTAGCTTTAACCTGATTTATGGTATATATATTTGCAACACAGCTGCACACTGTACAAAACCATGTAGATTTCCTTATGATGTCCTGCTTTTTAGGGCGAAAAGCTTAGCAATATGTAGTTTTTAATTAAATATATGTTTTTAAAACTTTTATACGTGTTTTAAAGTGTTTTATTTATTAATTTAAAACGTTACACGTGTTTTTTAAAAGTGTCTCTAAATGGGATATATTTTTTCTATATATATAACGTTCTTCAGAAATTTAGTATTAACAGTTGCTCAATATTTAAGAGGAATATACCAGTAACTGTTAAAGATATCATGAAAAAATACTACATCACATATCATTAAATATAATTCTTGATATCAGATGGGGTCCATGGAGAAAAACCCGTTATTCTCGAATTTCAATTGTTATCTGTTTCAAACTTATAAAAACCATTAACTATTTTGGAATAGAAGAGTATAATGTTATCGAAATCTTTCACAGTCTTCACAAATAATCATATTCTATAATTTGAAAAATCCTATTATTCAAAGCAGAATTATTTTTTCTATTATCAAAGTATCAAAAAAGGCAAAATCAATTTTTAATATTTCGTTATAAAATTCTAACCAGTTTTCATTAATTATTTATTTATTATTACTTTTAAAGATGGTTTTTGAAATATGTATTGTTAAAATGCGCATAATAAAGTTTAATTAATCATTCACATCCCATTTCAACCTACCAAAAATTGGCAAAAATTGTAATTATAATTTATTATTATAGTATGTGTTGTTTAATGTAATCCAGAGCTTTGAGTTTTGATAACGATATCTGATTGACAACAATAAGTAACTTATGAAAATATTTAATAGTAACATATCTTTGTACTCCTCAGGGGATTTCAATGCCGTTTTTTTAAAATGAAAATTTGGTCCATATTTAAACATTAGACCCTTTAAGTAAAAGAAATATTATTTTACGAAAAAATAAATATTCTAATTACATCTACAATATTTAGTATTATTTAGGAAATAACAATTTAATTTTGATGAAATAATTAAACTTAAACATGCTTAGAAAGCATATATTAGAGTTTTTTCTTTGTTTACAACTCTTTCTTTAAAGGGCATTAATAAATTACTTATACAGTAACCGCCGCTTATTAAATTCACCGGTTAATAAAATTAGCCGCTTAATGTGATCAAATTGCTAGGACCGAAATCAAATCAATACAAAACAAATTTAAAACCGCCGCTTAATAAAACCAACATCTTTATTGAAATTTTATTTTTCCGACTGAGTGAAAATAATGCCTGGACCGGGAGTCGAACCCCGGATCTTTGACTTACAAGGTCAAGGCTCTACCAATTGAGCTATCCAGGCCGACATCCCGGTCAGCATTACTCACTCAGACAACCTTTAGGCAGAAACATCTCTGGTCTATCATTTAGATAGCTCAACAGAAATAAGCCGCAGGAAATGGAAAACACCATTAGATAATGGGAGAAAGAAATACAATTTTTTATTAAAATCACACAATCATCTGTGGAAGAAAATCATATTTATTGAAATTTTATTTTTCCGACTGAGTGAAAATAATGCCTGGACCGGGAGTCGAACCCCGGATCTTTGACTTACAAGGTCAAGGCTCTACAAAAAAAAAAAAAAAAAAAAAAAAAAACATCGCCGGTTAATAAACTAAAAAAATCTCTTGTGCAGCAAAAATGCCATTTATGCATGCGAAGCAAAATTTTTATGTACACTATGACTTTTTGTTGTTGAAATGAAATAGAAAATAAAATTCAGCAATCTTTCTTTGTCGAAAAGTTTACATTTAAAGCATACTTTTAGAAATTGAACACGCCCGTCATTTGTTTTAATAACAATTTCATGGAATGTATTCTTCAAAGCGCGGTAATAAATTACAAATTTGATTTGGTTCAAAAGTGAATTTTTTTTTTTTTTTTTTTTTTTTTTTTTAAATTTTTAATTATTAAAAGACGATTTCTAGTTCTTATTCTGAAATAACTAAGAAGCAAGAGGTTTAAATGGAAAGATTTTAAATTTAAGAGAACAGTGTGAACTTTTGGCAAAGTAATGATGATTTTTCTCAAAGGAAAGCATTTCGGAACTTGGGATGTGTTTTATTTACTTATTTTGAAGGAACAATTAATTAACTATCCGTCAAAAATTAATTAATTTTGTTTATTAATTGCATTATTTGGTACCTTTTGAAATTTCTTTCCAAATTCAGGGAAGTATTATACTTTTCTTGAGTGCAGGAACGTTCGCCGCATATAAAAATCAGCCACTATATAAAATCACTTTGGCTAAGAACGAATGTGATTTTAATAAGCGGCGGTTACTGTATACTGTTTTAAAAAGTTGTGCAAAAGATGGTGTACCCACCGACTTATACGATTTTCACAACGTTTCTCTTTTACGAAGTTGTAGAAGGGTTTTTAATAATCTTGGTGTTTTTACCTTACTAATAATATTCACCATTATTTTACGATTTTTCTCACACTTTTTATTAAATCTCAGTTCTTACAAGCTTTACAGCTACCAGAGTTGATTGTGTTCAGGTATTTAACCTGATTTCAGGTATTTTTTCATTCTGAATCACAAAATTCCAATTTTTCTAGGTAATTAAATTCATAAAATAAAAATAAAATACCAAATTCATACGATTGCTAAACCTGATTAAAATGAATATTTTTCATAATACTAAGATTAGACTTCCCTGCAATAAATTATATGTTCATTACCTGTATGAAAACTTTCTCGCTAAAATTTCAGGTATTTTTTCATTAATTCACAATCACCCCTGAGCTAAAGTAATCGAGTGCTACCCAGGTATAATCTGCTTTTTGGAAACACTTTTCGAAGTTATAAATTCATTTTGTCTATCACGTTTTTCGTTTTTTCTGATAGCAATTTACTGTATGTTTTTTTTTTTTTTTTTTTCTTTTATCGAAGTCATCCTTTGAACGCTTTTTGTAGCAGAAATTTGCTACTGGTTATGTATTTTTCAAGAATTGGTCACCAGTAAAGGGAATAGTATTAAAAAATTAATGAATACAAAAGCGATTCTTTTAAAATACAAATTTAAAGTGAAGTGAGTATAGGTAGTTGACTTGGTCACTTTGAATAACATTTAAATTCGTTTTTTACATATTTTGCCTTCTAATGCTTTAGTTTAAAGAACTCTATCATTAAAATGTGTAATTTAAAAAAAAAAAATATAATTTAAGATTATTATATTTAATATTATTAATTTAATATTATTACATTTAATATTATTAATTTAATGTTATTATATCTTAATTTAATTTAATTTTAATAATGTAAGCTGTTTTAAACATGTCAGCCCATTTTTACAAGAATTTGTGTATTTTTCTAAATTATGTGAATTTTTAAACTGTGGGGTAAAAGGGAAAATGGTAAAATAGGTCATTTTTATAATTTTCTATACATTTTCCCTTTTATAATTGAACTGTAATTTCTATTTCAAAAAATCAAGCCATCTTTCTGTTATATCTCATAATTTTTTCAAGTCAGTTTTCATTATATTTAATTTTTAAATGAACTTTTAATTCTATGTTCCATTTATGGAACATTGGCGTATAAAAGATTAAATAACATTTTGCTAAGATTATCCGTGGGTGCATTAAGGGTCCCCACTATATTAATATTTATCATTTGAATACATGATTACATAATAAACTTTTAACCATTTAATTATTTATTAGTTTTTTTTAGATGATTGATGAAATATGTCATTTATATTTATTATAATATTTATATTTTCTCAGTCATATCCTTTTGCTATCTTCCAAAAATTAGCAAGAATTTTCCGATCAAACTAGTAATATTATAATATTCTAATACTATAATACATGTTGCTCAATGCTTATTAAAAAAAAAAAAAAAAAAAAGATGCTTTCATACTAGCTATCAAAAAATATTTTGAGAAGACCGTTCCTTAATTTTTAGTTTTTATAAGTTTTCCAGTGAGACAAGATTTAAAAACAAAAGCCCCATGATTTAATAGTTTTATAATAAAACGTTTTATAATATATAAATATTACACAATGCTTATAACCAGTGTTTTGATTTTTGGCACAAAATATATTTTATATTTTTAAATCAAAATTCCATGTTTAGTTCATTGAGTACCCTTAAAAGTATTGATTAAATTATTAATAATAATAATAAAGTTATTGAAGACATATTTACGAACAATGCTGCTTTTGAAAGCCTATTAAACGAGTGTATTTAGTTACAGATTGAACTTAAACTAACAGCATCAGATAATGTACACCGCAAAATATAGTCACGAAAATCCCGATTCTAAAAACACATTAATTTGTCGAGTAACGTACAGTCGGTACCAAAAGTGTCCGAACACTAGAAAAAATTCTTATGTATAAAAAGTACACTTCATTCGGTTTTGTTAAATAAATCCTTGTCGATTCCTGTCCTTAGTCAGTGTAAGAGCATGATTCGATAAGGATTTATTTAACAAAACCGTATGAAGTGTATTTTTTTTACATAGGAATTTTTGCTAGTGTTCGGACACTTTTGTTGCCGACTGTACCTTTATTTTTATTTATTTATTTTTGACAATGTGGTTATGTTGACATATGCCATGACTTAAAATATTCCATGACATTTATGGCTTTTAAATATATTTTTTCTCAATCTGAAATTGCTCGAGCAGTTTCATAATACCTGGTTATTTTATTATTTATTTAATAATGTGGCTACATTGACATTTACTCTATGGCTTAACTATATATATATTTTTTTTAAATAAAAAAAATGCATTATTTACTTATTTATTTATTTATTTTGTCAATCGGACATTATTCGAAAGCATTCATAATACTACTAAATTATTTTGCGGATCAAAGTTTTACGAAACATTTCGCACAATATTTCTGGGTTACTTCCTGATATTTTTTCGATTATTAAGTGTTTTCTCACTCGCTCTCTTTATTTTTCCGAGTTAAGCATCATTTAAAGATATTAGCAAAACCTCTAAATTCCTTTACAGATAATTTTTTTTTTCTAAAAAGATGTTTCTGATGGTGGATGATAAAATATAATCCATACAAAAGTTATAATTTCATTTCATTGAACCAGAAACATTGTTAATATTTTCCGCGATCTTATTGTAACTTTGGTCATTTAAGTATGACGTTACGCCCACCTCTTCTTAAATGAATCGAATCAAAAGTTATCCCCAATATCTTTGAAGCCTCACATCACGCGATATTACCTTTTAATAATGAATCGCACTTAAGAAGACGTCGATTACATTTGCTCGAGGTCTATATTTATAAATGTTAGTGGTTTGAAGTTTCATTCAAGCATTTTATTTGTTGAAATGTGCAACATTGTATCTTCAATTTCACGACCTGCTTGAAACTTGATACTATCTCACAAACAACATTAAACTAATTGGAGTTTTACAAAGTTTAGTCAAGCAATACAAGATGTAGCCGCTTAGGAGAATGTTTGTATCATTTAATGTCGTTATTGGCAACTTTTTCGATTTTTTTTTCTTTTTCAGTTGCAGCATAGCACATTTTTGATTTGTCGACTTTTGACACATTTTTGACATTTTCGATACTTATAAAAAGTGTATCGAAAGTTCATACTATAGACTTCGAATCGTAGGAGTGTTTGAAGAAAATTAATCCACAAACAATAAAGCCAGGTTTCACTAAAAAATAACTTTGAACTACTTGGAATTTTGAAAAGAGCGTTTCAAGATTCAAGTAGAAAACTAGTTCAATGAAAGCATTTATTTTATTCATTACATTTTCTTCGCATTTTGCAAAATATTTTTATACGTCGGAAACAATTTAAAATAAAAACTTTATTAAATCCACAATTCAAAGTTCTTGAGTTAGGAAATATGATTCACTAGCTATGGTTTTTGCAATTTTTTTGTAACGTTTTGAAAAAGATATATATATATATATATATATACAGAGCTGCCAACCTAATCCGGCAAATCGTTAGTACCGCCCCTTTTTGTACACCACTAAATTTTTAGAGTAATTCTCTTCAAATATATTTACGATGAATTAAGAAAACAAATACTCTAAAGATTAAGTGGTGTAGGAAAAGAGGCGGTACAAACAATTTGCCGGATTAGGTGGGCAGCTCTGTATATATAATCATTTTTTTATGTAAGAAATGACCAAAAATAAGTGTAATTTCCCAAAATGTTCCACAATTTTTTCAAAAATCCTTTTAAGGAAATTCTGACGATAAAATAATAGACAATCATTTATTTTAGAAAAGGCATTCTATATTACCTACAATAAAAGGAGAGTAAAAAGAAGATTTTAAAAATAGAATGCTCTTACAGAAACACCCTAAAAAGTGGAAAATAAGAAAAATTTTGGAAAATTGTGATCAGCTTGAAGAAAAACATAAAATTTGAAGAGTATTCAAAGTTGAGCAGTGTTTTCTTGTTCAGGAGTAAGCTTTTCCTTTGTCACTAAATGTCTGCACATTTTCTAGATATGCTAAGTATATCATGTTTAGCAGATAAGCTAAGTGATATATACATGCTAAAACTTCTACTCCTATTAAACTTTGAAGCTTAAATCCGCAATTTTCACTTCTGCAATGCAGTACCTTTGAATATTGTTACGAAAAACTTGTCAACTTTCTTGTGTAAGAAAGTACACTCCTGCTCAAAAGTTTAGCAAGATTTGCAAACGATCAGTTTTTTTCAATTAAAAAACTTATCTCTCGTTGAAATGTTTTCAAACACAGGGTATTTAAAGAATTGGGTCTTCCTCATGTTTTTCAGTGAAGATTGGTTTAAGACAACATTTAGGGGGAGGGGAGGGGGGTCGGTAACAAATTGAGCAAAATCAATAATGTTTGTGATCACCTCTGTATCGTTAAGCGAACGAAATGAACTGTAACTTTGGGATAATATGTTAATATAGACCCAGTTCAAATTGTGGATGATATTGTGTGGCGATAGCATATTAAATAACGGAGATATAAGTATTTATTTAAAAAAAAAAAAAAAAAAAAAATAAAAATCAACGTGTTTTTTATTTATAATATGCAGAGTTTTTAACGAAATTTATTCCCACTTTCAGATAAGTTGAAAAAACACCTTTAAAACAATATGCGGCAATCGGAATACAAATATCTTAAATATCTCATGAAATATGAACATTTTTATGAAAAACGTTTATACTGCGCATGTGCGAAATATAAAATATTTTTTATTGCATAGGTTGAAAGCTAGATGTATTGGGCAATTTTTTTTCAAAGTGGATTTGAATAGAATAAAAATTAAGCGAATTGTACGAAAAAGAATGAGCTAGATTTTAGATAATTTCCAAAAGTTGAAATTTCTTAAGAGGTTTTTCACATGCCGCGTAATTAATTTGAAGGTCCAATTATTTCAACCACGCTGCAAATGTACTTTTTTGTGAAAAATCCCTTATAAGCTTGTAACTCTAACATATTTTTGTTTATTTACTAAGATTTGTGAGATGGTAAGGGGTTTTTCACAAAAAAGAACTTTTGCTAAATGGTTACAATAGTTGGATCTCTAAATTAAGTACGCGGCATGTGAAAGACCCAGTTCTTCAAACCAACGTTTGAATACATTTCATCGAGAGATAAGTTTTTAAATTGAAAAAAAAAAAAAAAAACTGATCGTTTGCAAATCTTGCTAAACTTTTGAGCAGGAGGGTAGTTCGTAAAGAAATACTCGAATCTGTACAACAAAACTTTTATTACAACGAATATTCTCAAAAACAGTCAACAGTACTGTTGATTCTTCGAATATTCTGGAAACAATCCAATAAAGCTGTGACGTCTACCGCAAAGGTTATTATTCGATGAATGTTCTAGAACACTTCAAAAAAACAGTCTCTTGTTTCACAGGAGTAAAGTAAATAACGTCAAATACTCGCAAAACAGGCATTCTCGCTACCTCACGAACGAAGTTCGGTCGCTAAGAGTACGATGTCCAAAGTACAATCGCTCAGATTAGCTCTCTGAACAATACTGACTCTCAGTGACTTCACTCTTCTCTTGCAGAAGTCAACTCATTCCTATATATACATTTGGCGATGGGGGCTTGACCATCAAGAATCCCATAGAAAGTTTGAGATCTAGACTCCCGTGAGTCGGAGAGCTTCGAAACTTTGGAAACCCTGAACTACTATCATTCGCCAAATTTGGTAGCTAGCTAAGTCGCGAAATTCGTCACCAAGCCGCCAAGTTTCTCGCCAAGGCCAAACTCACTGAAAGTGAATGAATTGCCGATTTTTCACTTTGCCTGTAAAATTACTTTCACTGCAACAGAACAGTTGATGTAGAGAAAAAGACTTAATTCGTTGTAACAATATAATAAGTAAATTTTGGTAACTTTGTAACAATGTATTAAGTAATAGGTATCGCCCTTGTAAAATTATGGAACCATTGTTAAGACAGATTGTTAAATACGATTGTAAATGGGTTTGTACTGATTAGTTTTGATTTAAAAGTAAGAAAAACTGCACATAATCATATGTATAAAGGGTCATCATAATATAACTTGGCCTATTCAGAACACTCTGTAGTTTTAACTAAAAGGAATACTGAGTCGAAAATTTGTATATAGACATTTCAAAGGATGCGCTTTAGGGATCTGCAATAAATAAATAAATAAATAACAAATAAATAAATAAATAAAAAATAAATATAAATAAATAAAATAAATAAAATTTAAAAATTCCCCTTTGAGGGGACATACATCAAAAAATCAAACAAGAATTACAGTCAAAATGCCTGAAAAGTTTTGTAATAAATAAATGTGGTATATTTCAAGCCATATCGACATTTAAAATTGCTATTCTTACCTTTTGGTAAGATTTTTGTTGCAAAATTTTACAGTTGATAGAGTGATTATACCCGTTCATTTTCTACTACATGGCCGGCATGTCCCCTCGGACGGGAAATTTTTAAAATTTTATTATTTATTTATTTCAGATCCCTAGAGCGCATCCTTTAAAATGTCTATATACAAATTTTCGACTCAATATTCATTTTAGTTAGAGCTGAGTGCTCTGAATAGGCCAAGTTTATTTATGGCCACCCTGTATATTTATTTAAATATAATAATTTGGACAGTTTGTTTTGCGTGTTTATCTAAACTGTATTACCTGTGTTTAAATAGAAGCAAATGCGCAGTTTTGCAGATGTATAATCACTAATATTCGTAAATAAAGATGAAGGTTTTTTTTTTTTTTTGTGAGTCTTAGGTTTATAAGTAATTACTTAAAATTTTTTTTGCCATTTCTAGAAAAATGTGCTCTTATAAGGGTTAATGCATGAATAGGAATTTAACAAACAAAATTAATATGTTATAAACAGAAACTATCATATTAAAGTATTTCTTTAGCTAAAAAATTTCCAAATCCATTAAGCTGTTTTGCATTAGAATCATGATTAATTTAATTAAGTTAACTGTTGAATGAGTTTCATGTACTGTTTGTAAAACAAATATATTAAGGCATAACGTTTTATTTTGTTTAACGCATGGGAAAACTTGCTATATATTATGTACTGAAGCTTATCTTTATAGTTAGGTGTCTTTTTTTTTTCTAAAAGAAAAATTACACACCTTAATGTTTCTAAAAAGTATTTTGGCGAACTGCCTACATAATGTTGCATGAAAGAAACTGAAAATTTGTTGTATGTCCTTCAAAGATGCATTTTTGCTTTCTCTCCGAAATCACCCAAGCAAGAGTAATTCGACGAATAATAGCAATAAAATATGGATAAGCGTAGATTGAGTTATCGAAGAAAAATGCTCTTTTCAAGGTTCCCGATTCGGATTTCCCTGGCAGCTGCATTGTTCTCTATACTAGTTTAATTAAGTAAGTGTGAATTTTCTTTTCACTAAACACATGCCTATACCGGATCTAAAAATGATACAGGACTTTTTCACTAAGCTTTGGGGGTTCTTTATGAAAAATATAATAGAAAATAGTAAAATATTAAAAATAGAGAAAGTAAATTTACTATTATTGTCTGTTGAATCCTAAGGTATAGTACTTTTTGAAGGACAAATTATGTTTAACTGTCGCAGTGTTAAAACTTTTAAAATTTATGTCACTGCAAAAATCTATAAATGTAGAATTTATGTAATTTAAAATGTACTACTATACTATATTTTAATGTCTATTTATTAGTAAAATATAAATATTTGTAAAGGTATATCCCCCGTTGAAATCATAAAAGAAAAACCTTTCTTTTTTATGAAAACCCCCTTGTGGGTTTGTAACTCTTAGAAAATATGTAAAATAGCTAACTCATTCTTTTGACGATTATTTTTCTTAATTTTTATTCACTTACAATTTTTTGACATAAGTTGTCCTATACATCTAGCTTTCAACCTATGCAATGAGGAAAAACATAGCAGTTTTTCCTCATGCACTGTAAAGATTTATTTACTACAAATACACTGTATCTCAGACAAAATTAAATGTGTGTATTCTGAATAATATTTCTCTAACGTTTTATCTACTTTTCTGCAAGTTTAGTAAAATTTAGATAAAACCTCTTTCTTGTTATAAGCAAAAAATTTGCAATAATAATAATGATAATACTCGTATATATATATATATATATTAATCTGTCTAAATATCCGTGCTTTTTATGTAAAAAACATATATTGCACATAGTAAGTGAAATCACGGTGTTTAAATTAAGAGTCATTTGTAGCTTTTTATGATATAGGGTAATCCAAAGTATTTTTTGTTTTTCTTTATTTTGTGGTTGGTCCACTAATTGCTCTCGTAACTAAATCATTCATGGAAAGTGTGAGTCTAAGAATGTTCGTTTCTTCTGTGAAGTTCAAGACCTTTTCGTACTGCATTTCTTTAGAAAATAGAAAAAGATAACGCAAAAAAATGTGATGATTTTGACAACTTTTTGTGAAAATTGGGGAAATTAGAAGTGAAACATGGAAAGAAAGAAGTGGGACAGGAAGGCCGTATCATGAAAACGGTTCTAACGATTTTCTTCAAAGTTGCTATATAAAACTCTTTTTTAGGTGTTCTTTCGTATATATTAGTTAGTTATTTCAGGAAAATTTAATAATGTTTTTAATAAACTGATCAGTTTTAAGTTTCCCAAATTCGTTTCTTAAAAAATGGCTCTACGGATTTTCTTCAGACTCGCCATATTAACACCCTTTTAAATGTTCTTTTATTTGTAATTATTGGTTTCCGGTGAACAAATATGTTTGACAAGATTGTAAAAACAGAAAATCGGTACATAAAAATTTACTTTAACGACTTTATTTAAACTTGTTGTATTATATCCTTTTTAGATGTCCTTTCGCACGTATTACTTTGTAGTACAGGAAAATTAACATACGCTCTGATTACTCAGTCAGTTTTAAATTTCGGAAATAGGTGTCTAAAGACGGCTCTACCAATTTTCTTTAAACTAATATAAAGTATATTTCAATGGTGCTTACGTCGTATATATTAATTGGTTACTGCAGGAACATTATGTGCGTCTGTTAAGTTAAGCCAATTTTACGTCTTACGAGCACATTATCTTAAAAAAAGAATTTTTAATATGTGTAATTATGGAAGTCGTGTGGTTGTTACGCATCAGATTTTTTTTTTTAATCTAACAAAATTTAATACAGAAATCAGAATTTTACATACACTATAAAAAGGAAAGAAAGCGTAACAAAAATTGGGAGACTTAATCCAGAGGTTGCACTGGGGGCAAACTTTAGTTCAGTTATTTAAAGAAAAAAAAAGTATTACAGAATGTTATTATAAAAGGTAAATATAAGGCAATGTTAGTGCTGAATCCTGCACCCAGTTTAATTCCTGACTTAATCTTACCGTGGTAAATCATTTTAATAAAACAACTAAGAACCGAAGGCACTAAAGTAAAAAGCACTCACGGTATAAACAGTGTAAACAAAAACTTTTCTTGGTGAAAACTGCCTCTAGCATTTCATAACAGCTTGTCAGCAATCTGTTAATCACACATTAAAGTTTTTTTCTGAACTTTTTTTTTTTGTCTTGCATTTTCTGACATGTGAATTTTTTTTTTTTGTCCTTTTATAAGAAAGTGGGATATGAAACAATGCTACATCCATTGAAATTTCGAATCCTTTCGAAATTGCGTTTTGAAAGCACGGACTTAGATATGTTATGCGTATTTTTCCTTTCATTTGAGATGAAAGCGGTTTTTATTGTTTTTATGCTAATTTAAAAGGTATAAGCTTTGTGTTTATATTCTGAAGATTTCGTTTGCATGCAGAATTCCAATTTTGACGAAATTAAATAATAAGAAGAAAAAGAAAAATTTTCCTCCATTGTCCGCCTACCAAAAACATATTCAAAAGTTTAAAAGTTCGCCATAAAATTTGTTGCTTGGAGGAATTTCGGTTTATAATTTTACTCGAGTTTTCATGCATTTCAAAATAAAATTCATTTCATTAAATATAATTTTTACGCCATATATTTTAAAGAGCTTTCTATTATTGTAAACGAATATGTAAAACTAAAAAATATAAGGAAAGGGAAAAAAAAAAAAAACCTGGTACAGCATAATAAAGCGTTAATTTTACATTTTTTCTTTGGTGTTTTTCTTTCTTCTAATTTAAATAAAAAAATAATCTGGTGTGCCACTCACACGACTCTCTCTTACTCTGAAATTTAATAGTATAAATACAAATTGGAGATTAAGGGGTAAGATAACAAGTACTGTTATGCAAACATATGTTAAAACAATTCTAATTACGCTTAGGAACAGCTTTATTTGACAAGTAATTCTGTGTGAGGGGGCTACAATCCCCTCAACCCCCCGTTTCATTACTGTACCTACATTTATATAGAATTCAAATCTGTTATTAAATTTAAAAGTTCATGTAAAATTATTCAGACAATTTTCATAACATTCCTTAGAACTTATCAATCTTAATCAAACTTTTTTAATAACAAACACATTAACTTCAAAATACAACATTTGGATCGCCTGTAATTATTCGTTTTTAATTTACTCTAACAGACACAGACAAAGATCAAACGCTAAAAACTTTACTTCGGTATTCAAGAAGCCCCAGAACGTCTAAATCTACAAAAAAAAAAAAAAAAAAAAAAAAAAAAACAAGCGATGAATATTTAACTGGGGGAAAAAAACATTATTTACCATATGGGTCATTCTCACATAATGGTAAATTTTGTGTCCTTGGCTAAAAAATGTTACTTGAGCAAGTCAGCTATGAAAATTAATTTTTTTTTTCAACAATTCTCTTCAAGCACTACACTGTGCAGTAATTTGAATACCAAAAAAAAGTAAAATTTCAATATTTAAAAAATTTTTAAAGTTGTAAATGTCATTACCAAGGTTTGTCCCAAACTCCAAACTTTTTATTTGAACCTTTATTTTAAAGAATTGAAAAAAACTTAAACAAAGCTAACAATTTGCTAGGTATATTTCACTTTTCTACTTTTAATATCTTTGGAATTTTAGGCATAAAAAAAAGAAATCTATTAATTATTCTTATTTAAAATTTGTCCCTAAGGGTAATTGTCATTACCAAGGTGTGTAAGCTTTTTTTCAGTACCTCACTACTAGATGGTGCTGTCATAATTATCAACCTGTCAAAAGTAAAGTGTTTCATGCCCTTACAAGCAGACAAGTTTTTTTTTAGTTTAAGTAAATACGAATTATTTCATTTTGATGTTTTTGTTCTAAAATTATAGTCAGTGTACTTATTGTGTGTCATTACAAAGTCCATTATTACGGAAATACACAATTAATAAATTTGAATTTACTGAATGATTTATAAAGATCTTTGGGACCACATACAGAATAAATATTGCATTAGCTTTTAATTGCTGTAATTTAGCCATAAATAGGCTTAACATTAATAAAGTCATTACCAAGGTCATCATTACCAAGGTGTTCTGAAAACATGGTAATGATTTCTAGGAACATGGTAATGATGTCTAGGAACATGGTAAGGACTGCTGGGCAGTAAAGTGTAAATCACTTTATGTCGCCTGTTAAAACAGACAGCTTTAGGATTCGTATAGTGAAAATTATTTCAAAAAATCTCACCACTATATATCATCTAGATATTTTAATATTTCTGTTACAAATTAGAATGATAAATACAGCTATCCATAAATAAATATGTAATTATTTGGCCATTGGTCATTTCTGTGGTTCTGCCTGTCATTACCATGTTCACAAATGTCATTACCATGTTGCATTGGAAATTAAAAAATTAATTAATCTGTAATTAAGGCAAACGATCTCTCTGTTTTTCCTCTATAGCAGACATGGATAATTGCATTAATGTAAAAAAATCAAGAATCCAAACAATTTTTTTTTAAATTTTTTTCTGAAACCAATATTTACCATTATCTGAGAATGACCCATATGGCGATGAGGAATTAATTTCAATTCTTGAGCAGCTTTCCTGGGCATGGTAAAATATTACAGTAATGAGCTTCCACCAACAATATAAAATAACGTTATGGATTAAATATTGGTAGATCTGTATATAGTCTAAAAGTTATGTACACATCACATGGTGGACATAAATATAATCCTATATTAATAACACACGTCACAACCTGAAGTACATTTCCATCAGTTTTCAAGTATTGTCGCACTATAATCTAGTTCTTTTGTGTGGCCCTGTAAACGAACAGTGAATGATTTATGTACTAAATTTTACATGAAACATATTTTTACTTATATAAAATATACATATTCGTTTAATTTGATTTAGTGCAGTCTATAGATGTTAAACTCTACTTACCTGCAATTTTCTTCATAGATGTAATGTATTTGAATTCTCTTGGGTGTCCCTGTACACGAACCATTTGCTTGATCTCAACGAAAAGTTTTGTGTAGCATCCTTATATCATACACATTTAGAATACCAAGTTTGAACTTTCTGCTTTCATTTGTCTTTGAGATATGCTAATAACTAACAGACACACACACAGTCAGACCAACAGCTAAAAACATAATTTTTGGATTCAGAGGACTTCAAAACGTATAAATATATGAAAAACGCAATTTCAAAAATTTTACCCCAAAACTATACTTTCTCTACCTTATGCCTAAGAGAAAGTAAAAACAGTTAAGTACTTTTATAAATAATGTAGTTTTTTTTGAACAATTATGACTTATAGAATGCGAAATTTATTTCTATTGTATCTCTTAGATTCACGCGCTGATGAAAGATTAATCACAGAATTATGTGTAATTTTCATTTTCAGAGTCGTTTGTTTATCAGAGAAGATTGTTCTCTCTTATTAAATAAATCAATTAAAACATTTTTGCAAATCCAGGTAAAAATATTTCTTAAACTCATATTGGAAAAAATCTTTTCCAATATGAGATTAAGTACTATCTCAGCTTATCTCAGGTAATCCACAAAACTGGAGACTTTTTTCATTTTTTTGCGTTGTGTGTGTGTGTTAATCTACACACACACATATTGAAATAGGCCTGGAACATATAAATGCATATACAAAATATATGCATTTATATATAACTAAACTGCACCCTCCACCAGCATACATATGTATGACATACATATATGTGTGTGTTTGTTAATTATACATAAATGCATGTATTATATAATGCAAAGTCGTGCAAAAGAAAATGCAGAATTTTATAAAATTGATTAAAAGTTTTAGAAAGTTCAATTTCAAGGATTACAAATATTTAATTTATATTTATATATGTGTCCTTCCCCCCACCCCTCCCTCCGATAAAAAAAAAAAAAAAAAAAAAGAATCAAATGGGTGAAATGTGCCCTACATACTTTGTACAAAATTTCTGCAATATACTTTCTTAAGAGTTTTTGCTTTCTTTAACATGGAATTTTTTTCAATCACTTTTATTAAAAAATGTCGCTGTTACTTTCTTTTATATCTATCTATCTATCTATATATATATATATATATATATATATATATATACAAAAAAAAAAAAAAGAAAAGAAAAGAAAAAAGAAAAAAAAAAATTCACGAAATTTTTTGACCTTTGGTTTTCGATGGATTTACACGTTTTGAGATGTCCTGAACACGATTTGACAATTTGACAATTTTTAGAAAATGTCTTTCAGAGTGTCTCTATATAGGTGTGCTTGCGTCTCTATGTGTGTATCAAGCATTTTGTGGACGTTGTATCTCACGATTCACGAACCAATATTTGGAATTTTACCAAATTTCATATAGAGTTGAACCTTAACTGAAATTAGTGCTGATTGCATTTGAGGATTAATTTTTAAAAAGGTGGCACTGTCATTCATCCCCCCCTTTTTTTCATAATTTTTAATATGCAGTACGGGACATAATTTCGTATAAACGTATCTAATGAGAATTATTTTTAACTTTTCAATATGAAATAAAAAAGGATATGATGGTAATAGTTAAAGAGAGAGAAAATATATATATATATATACATATTCTGAGGGCGTAGGGCCATCGCTTCCTCCCCCCCCCTCTGGGAAACAGGACATACCTTCCGCGGGATGTAAGTTTGTTTACATTAACTTTGTTAAAACATATATCTAAAGCTTTATGATACAATGCTGAAATTTTGTACGTCATTTTATTAAAGCATGGGACATATTTTACTTAGTGGTCTTTTTTTTTTTTTTTTTTTTCTTTTTTTTTAATGGGGATTGCATACAAAATTTAAATTTTGTAATTCAGGAAATTGAATCGTTTGTACTTTTTTATGTATTTATAAAATTTTGTAACTTTTTTTTTCGCGCCTTTCTTTTCTAATTTGTTATGTTTGTCTAAAATCACTATTTAGAAAAAAAAAAAAAAACAGAGCAGAGGTTAATTTTTTTTCGAACATCCTGTATACGTACACACACACACATTCATATATAGACACTAGACAGAAAGAACGAGAAAGAGAAAGTGAGAGATTTTTATGATTCAATCATAGTCTACCGCCTTGTAAACAAAATCTATTAATTAGGCAAACTTTATTCTGTTATTTTATTGTTTTCTTTTTAATCTACAATTTGTAAAAATATTTAGAAGTCTCATAAAATTTAATAATATAAAATAGATAATAATATAGATAATAATAATATAGAAGTCATGTACGTTCAAAAGACACCGAAAAAATTATAGCGTGACAGTTTTTCTGTACGATGTAGCACATAACTTACGCTGGAAATTTTTTTATTTAAAAAAGTGTAACTGGATTCTTTTAAACCTTTTAACTTTCATAATATATTATATATATTTTTTTTTAAATTGCTAAATTTGTTTTAAAAATGATTATTAGAAACATAAGTGGTCCTAAGTAAATAAATAATAAAAAAAAAAAAAAACACTCGCATTTTAAATTTTCAAGAAATTTTTGGTTTGCAGCATCTGTATTTTAACCTGTTTAAATTCAAATAATTAGTAGTTTAATTAATAAATAACTTTGTAACTAGTTGTTTCAAATTGAAATAATAGCGCAACCCTTTGAAGGGGAAAAAAAAAAAAAAAAACCTAGATGAGAGTGCATAATCAAAGTAGCAAAATGAATACTAAAAAAATTAAATTGACTTCTGCATATGGTTTCCTCTGCAACATTGTTTGTTAAATTTCGGAGTAGCGCTGCTATCTATCAAACAGAGAAAGAACAAAAGTTTAAAAATCTATTAAAACAAGGGAAAATAATCGAAAAGTTGTTCCATAAAAAATGTTTTAATTGTGAAACTAACGAACATTAAAGGGTTAAATTTGTTAAATACGAGAAAAGCATATTATATATATGATCGTGGTCCTCGTTGCATTTCATATTTTTCATGTTCTTTTCCTGTCATATTATCGTTTAAACCGAATCCTTATTCATTTTATCTTTACATGACTTAATGTGGTAAAACCTATGCTATCAGTGTCACATACCATATTACAATGCTCTCGGTATTCCAGACTATTTTCTATGGTTTCCAGTATCTGCATATGAAATACATCTCATTCAACATGAATGACTATGAACAGTGGAATATCGATCGAGCTGGTTATAAATAAACTACATTCACAAATAATTGTTGATGTACAAGCACCGTTCATTAACAAATTGTTTTTCGAGTATTCATTACTTAAGTGCAATCAGTGTAATGAACAAAATAAAGCTTTCATATATTCTTAAAAGTAAAATGCTTCTTTTATTTTTCAATGTTTGCATTTTATAGAAATCTTTAAAAGAAGTTCTTTCTTTGATATGTGGGAACACATTTATGTCGTAGCGATGATTTTTGATGTGATATATTCAGAGTCCAATTTAATGTATATTTACAGATTATAGTATAATTACATTTTATTACAGTTCGAAAAAAAAAAAAAAAAAAAAAATCTGGAGTGACTCCACTCGACTTTCTGACCATTTGAGTAATTAACAGTTTTGTAGATAAAGTAAAGAAAGAGGAGTTAGTTGTTAAACAAACAAAAGAGAGAAAACCATAATAGAGTGTTTGAGTACTTTTCTCCATATATTACACGATGTTTTATTTAAAGCTACTGAACTTTGAGCCCATGATCATAATGATAAAGAATTTTTCGTTGTGTCCCTGTAAAAAACTATAAATGCTAGATTCACCAAAATGCTTATATTTAGTGCAACAGTGATTTATAATATTCATATAAATTTTCAGCTCAATTGAATCAGGCGTTTAGACGCTATCGCTCTTTTTAAAATTTGGTCCCATAGGCCATAATGATAAAGAATTTTTCTTTGTGTCCCTGTAAAAAAACTGTAAGTGCTAAATTCACCAAAATCTATACAGTTGGTGCAACTGTGGCCTATAATGTGTACAAATTTTTTGCTCAGTTTAATAAGGCGTTTCGACGCTATCACACTTTTAAAAATTTGGCCCCATAGGCTATAATGATAAAGAATTTTTCTTTGTGTCCCTGTAAAAAAACTATAAGTGCTAGATTCGCCAAAATCTATAGGGTTCGTACTATGGTGACTTACAATATACGTACAAACTTTCAGCTTATTCGAATAAAGCGTTTAGACGCTAGCGTGTTCACTCGCATACATACACACATACATACATACACACATATACACACACATACATACACACACACACACACACACACACATACACACATACATACATCATCGTAAAAATAGTGGAAACGGACTCAGGGGACCTCGAAACGTATAGAAACATCAAAATCTCAAATTCGGATTTTTCACATGATTACAATACTTTCCTCACTATAGTGTTCGGAAAGTAAAAAATAGCATAAGTCAACTGTAAAAGCATTTACTTTGATAGCTTGCAATGTGTCTGAATTCTTCTAAGTAATCCTAGATATAAATTATTATTATTTTTTTTTTCTAGATTTGAGAGACTTTCTTTCGAACCTCAATTAGAGATTTGTTTCATGGGTTTTGTAGCATAAAGAAGCGTAATGTTAAAACACATAAAATTATTTTCGCACTTGATGAAATGAATTGATTCGGAAAAAATAAATATATGCAGTACACTTAAAAAAATTTCACTTCTATAACTGTTGAATTGCAGTAACTTTTAAACTTATTTTAAACAAATTTAAAACACTTTTAAGCAAATTGTTCAAAATTTAATTGTTTTTATTAATAAACAAATAATAAAATAATAATGCAGTTACTATTGTTTTATCATTTGCTTATTCATGATTGAATAAAGCCCTTAGAAAACTGTTTATAATTTTCTGGATGTAGGATAAACTATTAAACTATGAACTAACTAACTAACTTTATATTCAAACATGATAAACGTTTTACTGAATAATTTTAACTCCTGTAAATTTAAATTTTTATAAATTTTTATTTTAATTTCATTATTAATGTGTAAATAAATATATTTGTTTTTGTGTCAATAAATAATTAAATAATAAAAAAGGAGAGAAAAAGTCAGTTCGTGGGTTTTGTTGTATAAATAAATGTCACACTAAATGTAAAATTAGTTTAGCAAAGGATCAGATAAATTCACAAAGAGGGAAGTAGGAATTAAATATATGTAGTGTGCTGAAAGTAGTTTTCACTTCAAATATGCTTTTATTATAGGGTGTTATAACACTATAATGTATTATAATGTTATATATTGAAGCAGAAGGAACTTTTTATAAACTCGAAGTAACATTATTGGAGACCATAAAAATTTCAATAACTCTCATTATAAAACACTTAATTATATTGCTCATAAGAAAGTGTTTTGTCATGGCTGCCAAAAGGAAAAATTTTTATCATTAAAAAGTTTCGTATTGAAATATTTAAATATGACCTTCTGCCAGGTAAAAATAAAGTTACAAATATATAGTGATAGCAGCAACGTATGTTGATGTATGTTATTGCTGCAATGTGCTGCATTGTTTTGCAAGAACTGTGTGTATTTTCATGAGTATAAGAGTTCTTTTTACATGGGATAAAAAAATTAAGTCTTATACATTACGTCCTGTGGACGAAGTACGTTTTTGTTATATTAAACTATTCAAAGTAGAACAAAATGGATATATGGAATATTGCTTTGGTAACATTTGGTCATTAAGGGAAATGTGCGCAGCACTTTTTTTTTTTTTTAATTCTTTTAAATAGAGAAAGATAGAGCTATTAACGTATTATGTCTTATGGGATCCAACTGTGTAAAAGAATTAAATTGCTCAAAAGAGAATGGAGCTTATATATATATATTAGATTTAGGTTTAAGATTTTGTTACATCATGGTCATTATCAAAAACTGGGTACGCTCAGCATTTACACTTCGTTTGTAGAGACTCACAAAGTAATTTAGAAACATAAGAACTTGCGGAGAACATTCAAACATACTATTAGAATATTTTTCATATATTGAATTATAATTCATTCAACTTTATTTAAATGCCTTATAAATCAGGTCGACATTTAAAATTTTGGCTAATTTTTATGTTTTTTGGTGTGTGGAAACCGAAACTGAAGTCAGTTTTTCTCTATCACGTATAGATTTTTGTCAATACCGGATATCTACCGACAGAATTTCTTCTACGACTCTTTCACCAATATAATTATGTGGTAACTTATGATATGTTTCCATGATTAATTATAATTAATCCTAAAAACATACTAGAAACTACCGTAAATGAAGAAATTATGTCGGTAGACTCCCTGTATTGACAAAGTACTATACCTGATAGAGAAAAACTGGCCTCAGTTCCGGTTTCAGAACACACACACACACACACACACACACAAAATGTCAGCTAAAATTATCAATTTAAATTTTGCCACCATTATTTTTGTAGACCTGCGTAGTTATTAAATGTTTGAAAAATCAACTGGAATCATTCCTTAATTTTGTATGATTTATCATCTCATAAACATGTATTATCTTATGCAGAATACTTTGAAAATTATCCTTTTCTTTAATATTATGAACTCCATTAGTTCTTCCCTAAATAACAAGTGTTATATTATTTAATGCCGTTCGTGAATAACATCGCATTTGATTTATACGGAACATCTAGACCTGCGTAGTTATTAAATGTTTGAAAAATCAACTGGAATCATTCCTTAATTTTGTATGATGTATCATCACATAAACATGTATTATCTTATGCAGAATACTTTGGAAATTATCCTTTTCTTTAATATTATGAACTCCATTAGTTCTTCCCTAAATAACAAGTGTTATATAATTTAATGCCGTTCGTGAATAACATCGCATTTGCTTTATACGGAAGCTCTAGACCTGCGTAGTTATTAAATGTTTGAAAAATCAACTGGAATCATTCCTTAATTTTGTATGATGTATCATCTCATAAACATGTATTATCTTATGCAGAATACTTTGAAAATATCCTTTTCTCTAATTTTATGAACTCCATTAGTTCTTCCCTAAATAACAAGTGTTATAATAATTTAATGCCATTCGTGAATAACATCGCGTTTGATTTATACGGAGATCTTGCATGCTGTGATAACGCATTTAACAAGACGGTCTAAGACATTTGTTCTACTATAGAATATATTTATAGCTTTGTTTACTTATAGATTTCAAAAAGACTGAAACAATTGTACTGCAGAACCATACGAAATTGCAATTGAACTCTTTCCATTGAACTTATTTTGCTTGTGAAATTGAGTGTAAAGAATATTGAGGCTATTTTAGCAGTTTCCGAAAGTTCAAATAGAGTAATTTTTATCAAGCATGAATGAAAAATTAATCAATAAATTGCATTTGCTAGCTAGTTTAAGACTAGTTGTATCTAAATCACGTAACTTAAATATAAATAAATTTAGTAAGATTTTTTTTTTAATTCTCAATTTTGTTTATTTAAAGCACATATGAATTCAAAGTAAAATATACTCTGTATTGAACAGATTGTAGTAACGAAATTTTAAACATGTAGACATTAAGCAAAATTTATTTTAAAATATTTGTTACAAAATTGTATGGTATAATACAGTTTCATATATATTTTGTGATAGTTGTAACAATGTGTTATTATCAGTTTTATTTTTGTTGTGTTGGTATTGACATGTATCTATTAAACGCTAAAATATTAAGGTTAAAGTTTATTAAGATATCTATCATATATATATAATAAATTTTCGTTTATTTACAGTAGCTAGGTAATATAATTCCTTGCATAATCATTTTTTAAGTCTAAGAAATTAAAAGGGAAAAAAGAAAAGAAAAGAAAGAAAATATTAATGCACAAAATGTAAAATCTACCGAGCAACTTCGGTATATTAAGCTGTGCGTAAACTGTACCGAACACTGGTATTGAATGATGAAAAAATATAATTTTGCAAAATAAACACCATAAAATGTAGAAATATTCCAAAATTGCTTCTGGTCGAAATAATGAAGCATCATTTTTCATCAGGGGAGAAAACTAGGCACGTGCGTAGCATAATAGCACCAACGGATATTTTTTTCTTCTTGATGAAAGATCGTTTTTAATACTCTGTTTAACTTTCAGTTTAAAAAATAAAACATTTTACAATTTAAATGAAGTATACGTAAAGTGAATAAAAGCAAGAAGTAAATTTAAACACAGAAAAGAAGACCTGAAATATATATAATACCACTGCTACTACTAATAATATTAATTCATTATAACAAGAATGAAACGCCAGGAAGGAAGACTTGAATTAATGAATAAAAAATTACGTATGAAAATGAAGCCTTATATACAAGGCAAAAGATATTGAAAAAGTTAATATGAGTTGTTTATGAGATATTAATTGATCACATATAACAAATATGAACAAAATATAACTAAAAGAAAAAGTATGTATATATTAACTGATCAAGGGGCAGAGGCCATCACGGTTTAAGACGGATGGAGTGGATTATTTTGGATTTTTACGTATTGTAGAATTATGTTTTCTTTTTGGTTTAAAAATAATCCAGTGCATTATGGATAACGTTTACGTTTGATATCCACAAGACTTTCATATAATTCTTTTTCATCCCTTTCTAAATCACCCAATTTAATTGCTTTTGAATTCAAAGGAGAATCAAACAGTAAAAAATGAAAAATATATCAAATTTTGATCGGTGCATTGTGGTCTTAATTGCCCACATAATAATTATCTAAACCAAATCTATTCATTTGTTTACAAGTAAATTAGCATAATGGACGGTGTTGATTAATCGAATGAGTCAGATTACTGAATGGTGGATTATCAAAACAATTAATATTCTAGATAACCACATGGATGGGAATATGAAGTATAATCAATTGTTGTGTTGTTGCTCGGTAATCTTTAACGAATTCCTTCTTTTCATGTCGCAATCACAATAATCATTTAAACGAAATCGAACTCTAACATTATTTAAAACAATTATTCACATTATTTAAAATATTGTTCTGCATAACGCGATTCATTCTCCGCGGTTCAAACCTAGTTGTTTTTCTTTTGTTTCGTTTCTGTGAGATTTATTTCTTCATAATTGTTAGCAAGTAATAGAAAAAAAAAATATATTGGAGGTAAAAGGTAGTGGTAGTATTGGGAAAGAATATTTTTTAATGTATGCTAATCTCAAGATTTTTCTTTGTTCCTTTAATCTCAGGTAAGAGAGATTAATCAAACCAATTAAATGCTTATTAAATTTTATATTTTTACTTCTGTTATCCAAATACTGCAAATATTGTTTTCGATCAAAAATTTGGCTATTGAGTTTTTACTTGATTTGCATGTTTTAAGGTTTTTTTGAGTACAATTTTTTTTTTTAGGGATTGGTCAGTGTATGTGCGCGGGGGGTGGGGTAAGGGTGAGAGAAACCTTTTGATTGTCATATTACCAAAAAGAAAAAAGATTGAACAAAGAAAACTTTTATAAGATAGGTCCAGAGTACAGATGAGTTTGCCTATTTTAGTGAAGGTTGGAAAGCCGAAGTAGGTCCGCATTTAAATTTATGTTCTTATCTCGAAAACAGTTTTTAACGACTTTCTTCAAATATGATTATAAACCCTCCTTTTTAGATGATCTTTTGTATGTGTTAATTGGTGATTGCTGAAAAACTGGTAGGCGCCTAGATTTGGTAGGCTAATTTTAGGTCTCGGAAGTCGGTGTCGTGAAAACGGATCTACAGGTTTTCTTCAAACTCGTCACATACTCCTTTTAGAGGTCTTTTCGTACGTATTAATTGCTTTCTGGTGTACAAATGAGTTTGCAAAATTTCAGTGGAAATTTGATGTGGGACCGAATGTCAGTATTTCAAAAAAGTTCTAGCGATTTTCTTCAAACTCGCTACACAAAACCCCTTCTAGATGTTCTTCTGTATGCATTAATTGTTTAGTACAGGGAAATTGATAACCATCCTGATTAAGTAGGTCAGTTTTTGATCAGGGTACTGGGTGATTCCTTACCTCTCTCCGAAAAAAGGCTCTACTGATTTTCCTTAAATTCACCATATGCATATGTACTCTTTTTTAGAGATCTTTACGGCGTATATATTATTTGGTATTTGGTTACTACAAAAAATAGGTATAGTATGTCTGATTGGTTAGGTTACTTTTATATCTTTTCCCCACATTATCTCCAAAAAGAGTATAATATTTGTAGTAGTGAGTAATGGGATACGTGTGGTTGTTGCACCACAGATTTAAAAAAAATAAATAAAGTTACTTTCCTTAAAAAAAAAAAAAAAAAAAGAAAAAAAAAGCGCTTTATAATTCTTAGAGAATAACAATTACAAAAATTTGAAGGACCAAAAATTAATAACATTTTAATTTTAGTCAAAATAAAGTTGTATAAGTTTGTTTCTATATTTAGAATTCTTGAAATAATTTACCAATATAATGAAAACATAAATAACCATAGCATCTAAAATCAATATTTCAAGTTAATTTTAGCAGCAGCCAAAAATAGTTAAATAAATAATATTCATAAGAAGCACGAGTTTGTCTTTGTCTTTTTTAGCCTTTTCATTAAAATAGTTATTAATAAGAGAAGACTATTTCATCATCTCCGTTATTTAAATATTCCCTTTTCCCTGAAATAACTTGTTTCTCTCAGATTTGGTTGTAGGAAAACAGAATTCCCACAGGAAATGTTTTAATTATCCATCCGCTTTCCTCATTAATTAAGTAAAATAATTTGCGAAGATAATTGATGCATTATTTATATGGGAACGCCGATAAAACTCTTCTTTATGTATGTTATGAATGAAAGATTATTAAAGTTAGATTCCTTTAAAAAGTCCAATCGCGAACAATTAAAAAAGTAGATAGGTTAAATGATAAAATTTACTGAAATACTTTTGTCATTTGATTCCACAATTTATTTTCTAGTCACATTTTTTTGTGAAACTTTTAAAATTATGTGCATATGCTTTCAACTTTGCTCATTAGCGAATAGAATTACATCGTGTTTTAATAGATTTTTAAAATTACATTTATTATACAGGATTTTCCAAAAGCTTAAATGGAAAACTTTTAAAGATACTCTTAGATTTATAAAATCAAGGAAAACTACAACGGCTAGAACGCCAAAAAGAAAAAATTGGGAAGCAAACGGATGTTTCGATAGCATTTAACGTACCGTCTTCAGTGCATAAATAAATGAGAAAACATTTCTTTGCACTGAAGACGGTACGCTAAATGCTACCGAAACATCCACCTGCTTCTCAGTTTTTTATCTTTGGCCTTCTAGACGTTGTAGTTTTCCTTGGTTTTAGCAATCAAGCGCCAAGTCTCCTTTTAATACTCTCAAATTTAATCTCATCGTAACTGCCACGTGACTCATCGGCAATTTTTTTTTTTTTTTTTTTTTTTTTTTTACCTCGTATTCCATTGATGGTGCCGTTTAAAAGTATTGTTGCGTAGAATAAATAATTAATGATAATCGGCAGATATAAAAATATAGTTAAAAGCAAATTAAAAAAGCAATCTAGAAAGCAGACATTAATTTTGGTTATTAATACTGGTAAATTTAATGAATATGTGAAAGGTATAAAAAAAAAAAATAATCGTAACCATTTAAATTTATATGACTTAATTTAGAGAACATAGTTGTTGTTTTCACTACAAACAACCATGTGTATTTTTTGAAAAGGCCACCAAAAATTGACTTGAGACAGTTATTTGTAAATAGGCATACTTTAGCCAAAATTAGTTCGTGTGAATTAGCAAGATAAAATAGACTTTAGATTAATTTCTTAATACAGAGATCGCGACAACACAGCACTGAAGTTACTTTTTCATGCAGGATGAAAGAAAATCGAAATCGAAGGCCATATGTATTCTCAAAATAAAATAAAAGTACCAAGTAACAATATCTTTTTCAGACCCATAAAAATTACATAACTTTGAAGAAATTATGAGACGTGATCGAAGATTTCGCTTCTGTTGCATTGAAAATAGATCCGTTGTGAAAGAAAAAGAGAAAACATAAAAATTTAGAAAAATACATTGATTGTGTTTGAATTTAAGTTTTTATTCATAGGTTAAAATAGTCATTTTATTATATTTAAAATGGTTTTTATGATTGTATAATTTAATTTATAGATTTACTTATTTAGAATATTTGCTTACACTTTAGTGAGAAAATCAATTTTATAATGTGTGATAATTTACATCACAAATGAGTCACCACAGCAAAGTTCACATTTGTGGTAGGTAGCATATATCATTGGTGGGCTACCTTTTCTATAGCTTTATATGGGAATGTAAATTTTTTGAGTCAGAATACATGGGAATATAAATTTTGGCAATCAATGTGTCGGCAATCAACGTGTTAATGTTAGATTTAATAAATATCCACACATAAGTTTGCAATCATTTTCTATTGCATATAACTGGGACTTCTAACAGAATGTTTCTTTCAGATAATAGGAATCAAAATACATGGGATCTTTGAGCTGTCTGATTCGAGAATGTTTCAAAATGAGATCGCTGAACTGCTTAAAATTATTTGACAGAATAGACATAATAACATAACAGATGGGAGTTAGTTAGCAACGAGGTTTACTCTTCCATCTTTTCGATTTTTTTTACCTTGACTGTTTCCCTGCCTTTTGTGATCGGTTTCAGTTGATTTTTTTTCTTTTCTTTAAATATTTGTGTTGCGCAATTTTTTTCCGTGTTTTTTTATTTTGCATTTTTGATCCTCTCCGTGTTTTTGCTCACGCAAAAAAGTGGTAGCCATACATCGTGTAATTAAACTATACAATAAGCTTGGTAATACTTTTGATGGATTTCACCAGTCGATCGTGCACTGAAAATCACTGAACAAAAAAGTTATTCAGCAACAAATTCAGCGAAATGAAAAAAAGTTTGGTTAAAAAAAAAAAAAAAAAAAAAAAAAAAGGAAGTGGCAGGATTAGAACCAACAAGTTATTTGTAAGTCGCATAGTTAGAGGCCAGCTGGGTCCTGGCTCATATATTAACATAGTGTATGGAAAAAAAAGTCTCAAAAACGAGGCAAACATCTTAAAAGATTTAAATCGGAACGTTTCATATAAATCATTTTTATCGATGAGATTTTATTTATTGTGTAGCTTTTTTTGAATCGCCCAAATGATCAAATTATTGCCACAGACATTTTTTCCGCTAAATATTCCTTATTGTTGAAAAGATAGCTGTCATCCTAAACTAATGATGATTATATGGGAATGTAAATTTTTTGAGTCAGAATACATGGGAATATAAATTTTGGCAATCAATGTGTCGGCAATCAACGTGTTAATGTTAGATTTAATAAATATCCACACATAAGTTTGCAATCATTTTCTATTGCATATAACTGGGACTTCTAACATAATGTTTCTTTCAGATAATAGGAATCAAAATACATGGGATCTTTGAGCTGTCTGATTCGAGAATGTTTCAAAATGAGATCGCTGAACTGCTTAAAATTATTTGACAGAATAGACATAATAACATAACAGATGGGAGTTAGTTAGCAACGAGGTTTACTCTTCCATCTTTTCGATTTTTTTTACCTTGACTGTTTCCCTGCCTTTTGTGATCGGTTTCAGTTGATTTTTTTTCTTTTCTTTAAATATTTGTGTTGCGCAATTTTTTTCCGTGTTTTTTTATTTTGCATTTTTGATCCTCTCCGTGTTTTTGCTCACGCAAAAAAGTGGTAGCCATACATCGTGTAATTAAACTATACAATAAGCTTGGTAATACTTTTGATGGATTTCACCAGTCGATCGTGCACTGAAAATCACTGAACAAAAAAGTTATTCAGCAACAAATTCAGCGAAATGAAAAAAAGTTTGGTTAAAAAAAAAAAAAAAAAAAAAAAAAAAAGGAAGTGGCAGGATTAGAACCAACAAGTTATTTGTAAGTCGCATAGTTAGAGGCCAGCTGGGTCCTGGCTCATATATTAACATAGTGTATGGAAAAAAAAGTCTCAAAAACGAGGCAAACATCTTAAAAGATTTAAATCGGAACGTTTCATATAAATCATTTTTATCGATGAGATTTTATTTATTGTGTAGCTTTTTTTGAATCGCCCAAATGATCAAATTATTGCCACAGACATTTTTTCCGCTAAATATTCCTTATTGTTGAAAAGATAGCTGTCATCCTAAACTAATGATGATTTGGACAGTAGAGATTGACTGATCTCGTTTTAATAGACCCGGAAGTTAAGAATTAATAGCAATTTCTACATAAGGATCAATTCTCAATTTTATGGACGATCATATACATTTCAGCATTATGGTACTGATACATCATATACTAGCAGGCTACGCCCGCTTCGCTGGTCACTAAATTTAAATGAATTTAAAAAAAAATTGAATCACTATTTATTTTTTATATCAAATTTTGGGCTTTCTAACATAATTAAAAATATTCTTTTAAGGTCAAAAAGTCAAATCAACATATTACAAACTAAATTAAATAAAATATTTATTCCGTTTCGCACTCGTTTTCCAACAATGCTCTATGATCTTTTGTGTATGATTCTCCAGTAGGAATCAACAATTGTTTACAAATTTAATGGATTATGTATGGGAAATAAGTACGCTGTAATTTAAAAATTACAGCTCTTAGACCTTGAAAGCTGATAATTAAAAAAAAAAGTTATTCATTATTCTTTAATATTAGACTGTTTATTGTTTGATATTAGACTCTTATTTTAAGATAAAAGCTATCGAATGAAATGATATCGCGTTGTGAAACTTTGCAACGTAATATCTTGAAATCTAAATAATTTGATGTATATAGTGTCCTCACAAAAAACGAACAGTTTTTAGAGCTCTTTTAAAAAAGTATAACATCAGTGCAGTATCTTAAAAAAATAAAAAAAGAAAAAGAAAAGGAAAAAGAAATCATCAGTTTTTACTAAAAAAAATGGCCGACCTTCATCAAAAGCAATTGAATGATATCGCGTTGTGAAACTTTGCAACGTAATACCTTTAAATCTAATAATTTGATGTATATAGTGTTCTAAAAAAAAATGAACAGTTTTTAGAGCTCCTTTGAAAAAGTATAACATCTATGCAGTATCTTTTTAAAAAATTCATCAGTTTTTACTAAAAAAAATGGCCGACTTTCATCACCAAAGTAGTTAAATCTAGACCAATCAAAAACAGGAGTGGTCCTCCCGGATGTGTTCCGCCGATAAACCCTTTGCTTTATTTATATACATTTTGTCTGATAAAAACATAAATTAGTAATATCAATAAATTTGTTTTCCACATTTATATCAGTTATGTACATTTCCCCTTCCTTTAATTGTTTCTTATTTAACAGTTTCAATATCTTTAATCAAAAAAAAAAAAAAAAAAAAATATATATATATATATATATATATATATATATATATATATATATATATATATATATATATACACATAAAATTTATTTATTAATCGTAACTCATGTATTATATTTAACACAAAACATAAACTTATTCTGTTTTTTTTTTTCTTTTTTTAAACTCATCATTAACAATAAAAACTAATTTATTTTGATAGTTAAGGAAATTTTTGTTTCATCTGAGAATGTCCATGTGTACAATACTTCTTCTTCTTTTTTTTTTTTTTTTTCTTCTTTTTTTCTTAAAGAACTGTTCCATATGATTTAGTTATTGTGCAGTATTTTCGATTACTGGAATACTGATTATCTGATTACTTTTTTTATGATTATTCGAAATTTTATAAAATATAAGGTGTAATAAAATCCCTAATGAAATTTCAACTCTGGAAAATACCTAAAATCTAGGTCGTTCTTTTGCCAACAATTTGCGTAATTTTTGTTCTATTCAAATGAATATTTGACAAGAGTTGCTCAATATATTTAGCTTTCAACCTATGGAATAAGAATTTTACTATCTTTCGCACATGCGCAGTAAAATAATGTTTACACTAAAAATGCTCATATCTCAACCAATATTACACGTGGGAATTTTATGTTTCAAAATAATGTTTCTCTAATGTTTCATCATTTTTTCAGTAAGTTTTGTAAAACTTTATGGAAATCTGTTCTAGTTATAAGAAAAAAACTTGTAAAAAAAATTAGTAATTTTTGAAAAAGAAAAAAAATATATTTGCCTAAATAATTGCGAAATTCCCTCACTAAAACATACAAATATTGTACATAGTACGTGAAACAATGTATTAAAGTTACAAGTCATATGTAGCTTTTTGTGATACAGGTTGATCAAAGTATTTACACTATTCTTCAATTTGTGTTTGATCCCCTAATTGCACTATGGACTAAATCGATAGTGGAAAATATGAGTTTTTAATGTTCTTTGCATGTATGAAGTTTCAGGCCATTTCGTCCTGTATTTTTTTAGGTAATCGGAAAAAAAAAGTCTAATAATTTGATCACCCACTGTAAGTTTTAAAAGTTTGAGTATTTGAGGAAAAAAAAAAAAAAAAGATTTTTAATTTAACATTTATTTGTGTAAGATATTTGTATTATATTTTTAATAGTAAAATTGACATGCTATGAGGCTGAATAGGAAATACATTTATAATTCTGTATTAGCTCCATGTTGGAAAAAAGAAAGATTTTTTTTTTTTTTTTTAAGGAAGTATATATATATATATATATATATATATATATATATATATATGTGTGTGTGTGTGTGTGTGTGTGTGTGTGATGAAACTTTGTAACCTGGAAAAGATTTTATTAAGGATTAAATTTTTTTACAAAATGCATTTTTTAAAATCGAGTATTAAGGTTATAGATTTTATTCAATATATTTATTATTGTTTTTTATAATATCGTTAAAAATTTACGATTTTAATGCTCATGCAGAGGTCTCTTAAATCTTGAAAGACGAAATATATATATTTGAACTTTAAACGTGAATGTTACCTCCAATATGACTTATTATTGGCGAATTTATTTTAAATTTTATGAATATACTACAGTATATGTGTAGTGTAATGATAAGTCATCTTCAAATAGAAAGTTGTATCATATCTTCTGAGCAGATTCTTTCAATTTACAAAGTAACACGTTTGTTTTTTTGAACATGTTGTTGAAAAATTTTGTTATTCATGAATTCATAAAGGCATATATAACATCTTTAAAATGACTTTTGATTCACATCTGTTCATTCACTGCATTGTACGCACGCCATTCACTGTATTGTACGCACGCATCTTTCATAACAATACCATTGTATCACTCTAGTTAATGAACTTGTAAGTCTAATTTAAATATAAAACACATATTTTATGCTTATTTTTTTGGCAAACTGATAAGGAAAAGAAAAAGTGAAAGTGATTTTCATCAATACGTTAAAGATATTCGGAATTACAGCATGGAATGATAATGTAGTCAAAGCTCTCTGAAGGTTCCGATGGTTCAATTTAGAATATGTAGTTTGTTTAAAAATAATGATTATTTCTTTATCTACCTATGCAGTTCATTCAAGTATTTCAGGATATAAGAAAAAACCCTAATATCGCAATATTGGTTAGAGCACCTTATTGTTTTTCTGTTGTTGATTTTACTTGTGAATGTGAATTTCAACTTTTTGATTTAAATCAGCTTATTGTTTTTTTTCGGATATAAATAGAATTGCATAATTTAAAATATCGCAATCTCGGTATTTAGGGTAAGATGAGGGTAAGATGCCGCGTTGGACAAGATGCGGTGTCACGTGGTTCTCTTGTACGCAAGCGTTGTAGAGAGACGCCAGCCATCACTCATATGAGAGGTACATTAGTAATGAGACGAATGTTACTTTTTTGAGTATTTTGGGGAATTTCTGAGATTAGACCTATAATCCATCTTTTTTCATCTGGCAAATGTTAAAAATTTTTATTTACCTATTTTTAGTTATTAGTTGTGTAAACAGTAGTTTAAACAGGGAAATAATAATAATAATTCGGATAATTCTTAAAATTAAATGTTTGTCCTTCTCTCGAAACTTATGAGGGGCACGGGGAATTTGGACATATCGAGGGACAAAATCTTGCCGGGCAAAATATCGCGTGGACTTGAAAAAAAAAAAAAAAAAAATAAAAAATAAATAAATAAAAGAAAAATCTATTTGAAAATTTGAATTTCTGTCACGTGTGATCTCTGGCGGGGACTATAACGCCCCATATATATATATATATATCTCATAGCGAGAAATTTCATTATTTTTTCTATATTTAATTTAAAGTTATTTTATCATTTGCCTTTCACCATTCAAAATACATTTTAAAAATATTGTACAACACTGCTGACATCAAATCTGAACACTGTTCACAAACCTGAATTAAAAATTATAAAATTTATAAGCATGACTGAATTCATTATAACTAATCTTGGCAAAAGTTAATAAACATAGTCTTTAAACTCTTTTAAGCAAAATTCATAACACTTTTTGGGATGGGTTTGTCTGTATGTCAGGTGTTCTGAATAAGGTAAATATGCATGTGTTGTCATGAAAATTTATATAATATTACTAGTATTTACCAACTCATTCGAATAAAATGTTGTAAAATGTGCCTTTTTATTTGTATCAAATATCAAACACAATCATCACTCACGTTATTTTGCTTTCCATTCATTTATGTAGGCGATATTTTGTTCGCGCGATACTTTTTCCCCAACCAGGGGGACGGTGTGTCTTGTCTTGCAGCATGTGTTGACCGAACTCTTTTTATAAGTTAATAAGCGGACGTTCAACATTTTGAATAAGATGATGAAAATTTTTTCCGGTAAAATGCCGGTAATTTTACATTGAGGAAGGATGCTTTTTTTTTTTTTTTTTTTTTTTTTTTTGTTGTTGTTGTTGTTGTTGTTGTTGTTTTATGTTATATCTGTTCATTAATGTTTGGAAAATATTAAGTAAGATAACAGATATTTTTTTGTTTTAGTTTTGTCTGTGTCAATTATGTGTTTCAAAACAAATATAAAACATTTATAAAAACGCGTATTTTACATTAAAATCCCATAAACCAAATTATTCCTAAATAGACAGCCGTCTTACCCCAAGATTGCTCTAATTTGATGAAATCAAAGCGTTAAGGAAAACTTTCATTTCAAAGCTTTTATAATATTTTTGAAGTTAAATATATTTTTAATATCATAGTATTCAAAACTATAAATTTACGCAAGATATCAATAAATGAGAAATACAACCAAATGGGGATACTACAGAAATATTAAACAAAATCTACGACGCCTTTTTCCAATCTACCCTACTTTTAAACTGACAAAAAAGAAGAGAAAAAAAATCTGCCATTTTTAAGTTCTAAAGCACAAGTTCTTGAGAAAACTAGTGTTTGTTTAAGGAAATTTTGTTAAAATTTTACCGATCGTTAACAAGTAATATGATTGAGTGTACATTTTTCATTTATTGCGAATAAAAGACTTATGTTTTCAGCTTGACAGTGTACTTTATAATGTATTTTCAAGTAAAAATTTGAAAAATTGGACAAGTTTGCCTTGTATCATTCGCGCTCTATACATGAACTTTAAGGTTCACTTTCAGTAAATGAATTTACTGTAAGCTTTTGTTTTATTTTCAACTATTTTAAGTGGTTTAGAAAATTGTGTAACGTTTGGCTTGAAAATTATGCAAGTAAAGGATTATTTATGACAAAAGTCTGACGTCACTGTAAGTCTTAAAGATATTTGTGAAATCAAACTATCTTAAATTATTAAATAGGAGAATAACTTAGACCATTTGTACTTCAGGTTTTTGATAATTAATTAATTTTTACAACAGGGAAGAGTGACCTCTGGGTTAACGTCAAATTGTGCGGGTCAGATATCGGCAGGGTCAATTCACATGGTAGAACATTGGGACGTTGACCCAAATATCCCTGATTTGAATTCTGGACTAGTCATTTTTTTCTCTTTTAAAAATTATTTCGACCAATCCATCAAAAATCAAATAAAACGGATTAGAAAATCAATCACACTGAAACTGTAGATGATAAATAATTCATTTCTTACAATTTATGATGCTGTTTTAGACTACATAAGTTTCAGTATTTAAAATTAATTGCTTAAGCACCATATTCATTTCAGTGATAGTATAGTCAATATTAGATTATCAGAAGATTGTATTCTGGACGTATGATGTACGTATACATACTGCAATTTTAAAAAGATACTTTGATGACGTACGTAGTAAATCAAATAAGTCTTAAAAGATTAACAGCAAATTCGGAGAACCGTCAAAGTATCTGCCGAATATTTTAAACTTCTCGCGTGAAAGAAGCCCTCATAGAGAAAATTTTCTTTTCCCGCACAGTCAGAATTGTGTATTTTAATTCAATTAATTTGTACAGAGTAAATAAAATTTCTAAGAAATACATTAATAAACATTTAGTAGAAAAGATAAATATTAAAACCACAAAATATGTAAACCACATTCTTTTTATCTGACTTCGAAATCAGTTAAAAATATATGAGAATTTATTTCATCATTTCAGTTTGTTCCAATTTATTGCATACTTATTGGTGACTTGAGGAATTTTAGTAAATATTACTGTTTTGAGATAATAATTGAAGTGAAGTAACTAGTTAAATTTATTAAATATATGTGAATTTGATAGTTTATATTACTTTTTACGCACTATAGCATGCACATTTCTGAAGCTTTTAAATCGTATATAAAGAGTTATAACTTGATTAATACGGATGAGATTAACTTACATCATTGATTTAACCCTACAAGGCACCCAGTTCCATACGTAGAACATCGACTTTAATCGTTCCTATAGCTATAAAACTATTAGTAGCGACATCTCTTGACATCTTGATAGAAGCTAACTGACATTTAGCAATGTAGTAATACGAATCTTTACCTAAAGATGTCGTTCGTGTTTTTGTTATAGTGCACTCAGTGTGAAATTTAAATGAAAGTGATACGTTAGTCGTTTGTCTGAATTCAAAAATAAAAATGAATAGTTATTGAACAGTTTTGACTCGGAAAAAAAAAAAAAAAAAAAATACTGTGTGTTATAACGAAGTGTATATTTTCCAGAGGTAAGTTGTTTTTTTAATATTACAATAGTAAACGTATTAGTAAATCATATTTTCATGTATGTTCCACATACGGTAAGTTGAGCTAAAAAGTTGATTTTCCCGTAAAATATGGTTTTATTTTCCCTATCTTCTGATCACTAATTACAACCTATATGTTTTTGTCGCGCACTAAAAAAAAATTGAGCCTTGTAGGGTTAAAACTTGAGAATAAATTCTTGATCTAGATTACACATAGGAGCTATTAAACAATTTTCTTTCGAACATAAAAAACGATTTTTAATTTTTCTGAAAATACATTTGCCACTTCTACAAAGAAAACATTGCTCTACATTAAAAATATAAGATTTATATAAACTCGGACTTACACATAGAAGTTGCACCATACTCATATATACCAGTGGGAAAAGGAAACAATACTTCAGTGTTCATTGAAGCGTATACAACAAGAGAGCTCTGACCTTTTTGTAATCACTAACGAATATTTTAATGAATGTAATAAACTCTGAATCTCATATCTCAAATGTAACCATAAGTTCGCTAACCTGCATATGGAAGCAGAATATTTATTATATTATATCAGCCAGATGCTGATGTGAAATCTGCATGATTCAGTTCGTAAGGTATTCCATTTCACATATATACATTTTTGAAAACCTTGGCATCATTTTTGAAAAGGTGTAATGTTTCTTCATTGAGCTGGAATCGTATATTTTCCCATCATGTTCGATTTTTTTTTTTTTTTTTTTTTTTTTTTTTTTAAATATAGATATTGTTTAGAAATTATGCTATTTTTTACTTAATTTTTTTTTTATTAAATAAAATTTAAGTTAGGTTTCTAAACCTTTTTTATTATTTAATAGTGAAAAAAAATTAGATATTAATTTAAAGCATATAATTTTGTCTACAGGGAGATGAATTATGTATAGGGGAAGAAATGATCCCCTTTAGGAAAAAACTTGTGTAAAATAACATAAGTGTTTAAATAAAACTTTGGCCCTTTGCTAGTATGTTTTACACTATATTTTGCATTATAAACATATTTTAATAATGCTTTAAACTCAGATTGAGTAATGATTTATTTATTTTATTTATTTTATTTTTATTTTTTTTAAAGTTTTCAAAGAATCATTTTATTGTCACCAAAGAGAAAAATGATCCTTTATTTAAAAAATAAGTGCGTAGATTGTTTTATGTCGGCAAAATAAAGGATATAAAAGTAATTATGACAATACATAATAAAAAGAATGAATAAACCAGGTCATATTTCTGTACTTGACTGTATATCTAAATAAATAGAAAAGCTAGTGTTTACCTTATGACAGATGTTCAAAACCCACTTTTTTTACTTTCCGAACACTATAGTGAGGAAAGTATTGTAATCATGTCAAAAATCTGAATTTGAGATTTCAATGTTTCTATACGTTTCGAGGTCCCCTGAGTCCGTTTCCACTATTTTTACGATGATGTATGTATGTGTGTATGTCTGTGAGTGAATACGCTAGCGTCTAAACGCTTTGTTCGTATAAGCTGAAAGTTGGTACGTATATTGTAAGTCACCATAGTACGAACCCTATAGATTTTGGTGAATCTAGCACTTATAGTTTTTTTACAGGGTCACCAGAAAAAATTCTTTATCATTATGGCCTATAGGGCCAAATTTTTAAAAGTGCGATAGCATCTAAACGCTTCATTAATCTGAGCAAAAAATTTTGTACACATGTTATAGGTCACAGTTCCACGAACTGTATAGATTTTGGTGAATTTAGCACCTATAGTTTTTTTACAGGGGGACAAAGAAAACTTCTTTATCATTATGGCCTATGGGGCCAAAATTTTAAAAGTGTGATAGCGTCTAAACGCCTTATTAATCTAAGCAAAACATTTGTACACATGTTATAGGTCACAGTTGCACGAACTGTATAGATTTTAGTGAATTTAGCACTTATAGTTTTTTTACAGGGACACAAAGCAAAATTCTTTATCATTATGGCCTATGGGACCAAATTTTTAAAAGTGCGATAGCATCTAAACGCCTTATTCGATTGAGCTGAAAATTTATATGAATATTATAAATCTCTGTTGCACTAAATACAAGCATTTTGGTGAATCTAGCATTTATAGGTTTTTACAGGGACACAACGAAAAATTCTTTATCATTATGATCTTATGGGCTCAAAGTTCAGTAGCGTTAAATAAAACATAGTGTAATATATGGAGAAAATTACTCAAACACTCTATTATGGTTTTCTCTCTTTTGTTTGTTTAACAACTCTTCTTTCTTTACTTTATCTACAAAACTGTTAATTACTCAATGTTTGGAAAGTCGAGTGGAGTCACTCCAGATTTTTTAAATAATTCTATTCAGACGCATAATATTGCAATCGCTTGAATACCGTCATTGCTTCTTCTTGACTTGGTACAACTAATTTGTGTGTTACCCCGTGGATAGCGCTATCAGTCTGAAAGAAAACATGTGTGGATCATTTTTCTCGATAGGATAATTTTAGGCCACTTTTTCTTATATAACTGTAGTGCAAAACTGACGTCTCAGGCTACAAAAATATCCTATTATTATAATATCATCTTTTATTATAATACTTACTCGGACATCCTAATTTTCAACAATATTAAAATAAATAAAAAACAGGCTTACTGCCTTTTATCGTTGCAATAGCAGTGTTTTCTTATTGTCTTTGTCTTCAATGGTTGCCATTAACAAGAATTCTACATCACGTTATTTTACATAAATATTTGATGCATAAATGTTTCTTCTCGGTGAATTTAATTAACGGTTTTTTAGTGGTAAAGCAAATATAGTTTTTTCCGCACAAATAAATGCTATTGCGGTTTTTTCAATTTTTTATGGTGCATTCAACAAATGTCTCATTTTTACACAATTTCCAAAAATAAATAATAGAATTCACCTTATTAAATTTGACAAGCATTTTTAAAGCGAAATTCTTTTTAACACTAAGATTTATCAAATCATCGTTTGCCTGCTGAAGGTCTTGTCAGTAACAATTAGGTTATGACGAATCCTGCTGTAAATCGTCAAAAATTTGCTATAGACTTTAAAAGTGTTGCAGGAAAACCAGACGACCAAATTAAAAATAAATAAAAATAATAAAATTAATGCTTTTTTTAAATAGAGCAAATTCTGAACATTAATAGTCTTATGTGAAAAAAAAAAAAAAAAAAAAGAAAAGAAATATAATTTTCATATTTATTCAAAAAGTGATACAACACAAAAAACATGTTCTTCGATTTAGTAAACCGAGTGTGAGATAGAATAACGAACCACCTGTCATATAACTTAGGCTAGATATTTTTGGCAATGAAAATGATTACGCCTTACATACAGACGGAACGCTTGCAACTTCGATGACGTAAATTCTGCAAGTTTTTTGCAAATACAGTCGGCAGCAAAAGTATCCGAGCACTAGCAAAAATTCCTATGTAAAAAAAGTACACTTCACACGGTTTTGTTAAATAAATCCTTATCGAATCAGGTTCTTACACTGACTAAGAACACGATTCAACAAGGATTTATTTAACAAAACAGTATTTAGTGTGCTTTTTTTATATAGGAATTTTTGCTAGTGCTCGGATACTTTTGCTACCGACTGTAGTCATACATTTGGAACGCTTGCAAATGGCTGCAAACGGCTTTGCAAACGGAAGTGTTTCATTTGTATGTACCCCTAAGTTTTACTAGCCGCCTTCAGCGAGCAGGTTGGTTGGTTGGTTGGTTGGGTTTAACGTCGCACTAGCACTGCGCTATGGGTAATTGGCGACGGTATGGAACGCACCCCTAGGGATGGTCCGGGGACATGCCATCACAATTTTGATCCTCCACGGAGGAGATGGCTTCCCCTGCTACGGTGATCCCCAGAGGTCTTTAGCGAGTAAATTCCTACTTTAGGGCACCTGAGGCGCCCTCAACCCAGTGTATTGCTTTAAACAATTATATTAGGGACAAACACTGCTATGCTGTTCGCGCCCGTGGAAATCCTGGCTTCGGCAAATATTATTCGCAGGTGCTTGCGTAGAATTCTCCTCTTGGTCACCATCAGATTGTTCGTGTCTCGTGAAAAATCTGACGGGCCAAACTCACGCTTGCTCTTTCTCATAATCCAATGTGTTACAGTAAACATTGTGCTTATTTACTATCTGAAACAAAATTATTATTAGTAACTAGGGGTGGGAATCGATTAAGAGTCTTAACTGGGTTAATCGTAGTTCATTAATCGATTAATCGGTCGATTAATCGGATTTTTAATCGGTTTTCATTTTTCTTTATATAATTTTATTTCAATGATGAATAAAACTCTCATATTGTATATATATATATATATATATATATATATATTATTCCTAAGTTTGACTGAAAAAAAATTGTCTAATCAATTCATAACTGAAATTCTGTTTCATAACTGAAATTTAAATCCATTTTCAGAATAATAATTGGTAACTTAAAGTGTTCATTTCATATAAATATTTTAACGTATTCATTTTTTTTTAATGAATTAATTTTTCGATTCATTTTGAAAGAAACAATAATGAATTTATACATATTTTAGTTTTATATTTGCAGGCCTTGTCCATCTCGCTTGTCACTATTTTTAAATGAATTCTCAAAATTCCATATCATTATCATAAAAATCTCAATTTCGTACATTTTAGTTTTTCTTTGTCACTTCGGACTAGAACACAGAATGTTATTTTCTGTTTCTACTTCAATAGTTACCATCAGCAATTCTAAACAGACAATAAACGCTTGAAGATACTGTGAAACTCTGTTGACATTTCCCCCATCAGAGGAATAATAGAAATCTCAATCTCTCTCTCTCTCTTTTTTTTATCTTTACATTTCTATTTTTTTAAAGCTTCTTGTTTCTGAGAATACTATTACCCTAGCCAACATTTTCTGTAGAAGGTAACAGACAGGTGGTGTTGCTCCAGCATGCACATGAAGCAGCATTTTGTTTAATAACTGTCCTCCCCATTTTCTCTATCAACAAAAGTGCAACAACTTTTTTTGAGAGGTTTTATTTTTATTTATTTATTAGTTTTATTTTATTTTATTTTTTTATTTTTTGCTTTTTCATTATTTGATGGATTTTTCTTAGAATGTTCGTTAGCAAAATATGTGAAAAAATATTTTTTAGGCAGAACAACATTTTTACTTTAATTCGTAGTTTGAAAATTTTAATCGAATTTTGAAAATTTTTAATCGAATTAATCGATCCGATTAACTCGATTAAAAAAATTGATCGGGACTAAGCATTGATCGATTAACCGAACCGATTAATCGATTAATCGGCACAGCCCTATTAGTAACGATAAAATATTTAGTATCGCTAAAGTTTTAGTTTTCCGCCTGTAAAATTTAGCTGCTTTTTAATTATTTTATAGCAGAAACTGAATGGTTAAAGATATTTCAGGTTTTATTGATCCCCTCTGTGGAGGATCAAAATTGGAATGGCACATCTCCGGACCATTTTAGGGATGAGTCTCAGACCATCCCCAATTACCCAGTGCGCAGTACGAGTGCGACGTTAAACCCGACCTACTTACATTGACGTATTATTTAGGCAAATAAACGAAACATTGCACTTAGAAAATATAATCATCTATAAAATAATTTATGATTTTTTAGTGAGGGAGAAATTTAAATAAAATGAATGTGCACGAATTTAATCAATTCAAATTCAGCTGTGTAATTCGAGAACAAGAATCTTAATTTATACCAGTGTGTGTTCTATGATTTTTCCTCTTTATCTTTTGTTGCACATATGGCATAGAAAAAGTACTGATTTCAGATCGAATTTCCGAAATTGAATTGTTATTTTTACACATTTTGAATATGTAAATGTAATTTTAGCGGTTGGTTTGTGTCTATGTCTGTGTCTGTATATGAGTGTTATCAGCACAATTCACGAACAAATATTATCAAAAACTCCACACTCATTATTTTAAATCTATATCTTACAGGGATGTTGACTTGCAACTTTTCGTTGAGCTTGGACAAAAAGTTCGTGTACAGGGCCTTACAAAATTATGCAAATACATTACGTCTGTGGGCGAGATTTCAAGTAGTTACAGTCCAGCATCCATAGAATGCGCTAAATAAATGAAATTTACAAACATGTTTTAGATGCGTAGAAGCATATTTTACATTGAATATGATGTAAAAAGTATTTATTCTTCGTTTACAGGGTGCGACACGTAAGGTTTATGATTTATTTGTGTTATGTTTGGAAATTGCTCTAACAAGTACAGTCCAAGTTCTGTAATGATTTTTTTTTTCCGGTGCTAAGTTTATGTAACCCCCTTTTTCTTCCCCCACCCCCACACGCACAGAAATGTGTTTAAAATAAAACTTTCTAAAACAATTTTCGATTGTCATTTAAAGATGTTTAAATGTTACATACGTAGATTACACATACACAGAAATTACATTAAAATACATCCATAGACATATATAGATCTTGTATCTTACTTTAAACTATAAAAAATGTTTATTTTAATGCAGAGTAAGAAAAAGTAGTGTGAGCACCACACCAATTTTTTTTCTCCTTACACGAAAAAAAAAAAAAAAAATCTGTTCTCTAATAAATTTTATTGCACACATTTTGTGAAATAGCAACCAGGTTTACACTACAGAAATTATTGATTTTCAATATTATACAGATAAAATTTACATATTTATTTGCACTAGTAATAGAAAATCATTTGAACTCTAAGTAAGCTATGCAATTTGTACTTATTGATTTTCCTTCCGTAAATTCCCATTGTAGTAACTATCGATTTTTTCTCTTTTTTCCTATGTTGAGTTGGGTACAATACGATCCTCATTTGAAATATAAGTGTGTCACTCGGACAGCGGTAATAAAGTCAGCAAAAGATTATTTTAATGGTTTCCATGGTATCTTACGTAATGTTGCCAACATAGATAAAGTTAGTCAAAGAACTTTCCGAAAAGGAAAAATAAAAGCTTTTATTTCCTTTTCACAATAAATGATTTTGTGTATCCTGCAAAGAATATTTTAATTTACTCAAGTCTTTGATTCCTAGCTATTAATTGAATTTTTGAATTAAAAACAAGATATTCATAATTCATATCTACAGAATAATTAAAATTTCTGCTATAAAAAGGATCTTGCAACTGAAATAGGATAGAGTGTCGCCTCGAAATTCGTATGTAGACAATTCAAAAGATGCTCTCAAGGGATTTTTAAAATGGCCAATAAGAGGAGCTTTGCATTAAAAGGGAAAATATGACTGAGTAAGTGACAGATACAGAATGTGAACAATTTGAACATTTATTGATTGGTTTATGAACTCCTGAAGGTTTTTGATCCCCATTTGTTAATTACTACCTTTTTCTATGTACAACTCTAACTGGCGGACATTCTTTGAAGTAAGAAGATTTTTTTAAAAAATTATTTGAGCGCATCTCATGAATTGTCCACTTACCAAATTTGGTGGCAATCCACTAACGCTTTCAGCTGCAAGATGCTATTTATAGGGGAAGTTAAACTGTATAACCATATAGCATTAATAATAACAGGAGACTTGGCGTTGGAATATTAAAACTCGAATAAACTGCTACGTCAGAAACGCCAAAAGAAAAATATTTGCGATGCATACAGCTGTTTCGGTAGCCTTAAGCGTACCGTCTTCAGTGCAAAAAGAATTCTGAATCTGGAGAAGTGCTCGTATATATAGGAGAGGGACCGAATTTAGTTCAACCAATTGGATTACGGGAAAGGTGGAGTGTGTGGAAAATAGGAATTTAGGAATGTTAGCTGTGTAAACAGTAGAAAAATTAAGAAAATGTGAATTGAATGTAAAATTTCCAGCAATCAGACAAATAGGGAACAGCGAAATCACAATTTACATGTTTTTTAAAATTTTTATAAATATGAAAAGTGATAGATGTATTATCATCTCCATAAACTTTTCATTTATTTACTGTCATTTATTTCAGAACTATAAACAAAGTAATATCATCTATAATTAAATTTGACCTTGAACACCGCGAGTGAAAGATTTATAGACTCATAATAACTTTTTCTTCTCTCTAAATAAACATTTTCAAACCATTATTTATTTTACAGAACTATTAATTTCAAACTTTATGGGAAATCATGTTATTCTAAATTACTGTTTTATTTCTTTCAACAATGTAGTTTAATGATATTGTATAAACAAAATAAGATATTAACTTTTCCTTTCAAATGTCATAATATAATATAATATAACAATTTATGATCCATAATGATATACTTAAAAATTGTAATTTAAATTCTTCAAGCAGTCTGTAACATTTCCTCAACCAGGAAGGATGCATAAAAATGCACTCCTAAAATATACACTAATAAAGCTAATTACAACACAGAATTATTTTCAGATTCATTTAAACAAATTCAAATAATTATTTTTTACATTATTAGTTGTAATATATGCTTATTAGTGAATGCTTAACAACTTTGAAGAAAGCCTTTTTTGGACTACAATATGATGCCGGAGAAAGAAGCTCCTGCTGCACTACTAAATACAAGGTAAGTGAAGAAATTATTATTTTTCTTTAAAGTCTTACCTTGTAGTGATTTATCAATAATAATTTAATTAATAATGATTATGAAGACCGACTTAAAAATCTCTGGCATACAATAATTAAATTCATATTACATAGGCTATTAGTGGTGGAAGTTATTACTGTAAATTAAATTAAATTTAACAATGGCGTCTTATAAAGACAATGCAATTATTGAGAAGCTCAATGCTTCTAATTATGCTACCTGGTCTTTTAAGCTAGAAATGTTATTGATAAAAGAAGATCTTTTTGACGCCATAACTGAAACTCCACCAGAGCCTATCACTGCAGAGTGGTCCAAAAAGGACAGAAAAGCCAAAGCTATGATCAACCTGTTTATTAGTGATGATCAGATCGTGCATGTGAAAGGTTTGTCCACGTCAAAAGAGACATGGGTTAAACTAAAAAATTTACACGAACGTACAAACCTTTCAAGCAAGTTATACTTGCTAAAAAATTTGTATAGCTGCAAATTAGCCGAAGGAGGCAACATGATTAAACACATCACAAACATTTTAGAAATCAAAGAGAAACTTACTGCCATTGGCGAAAATATAAATGATTCTCATCTATCAGCTCTTCTGCTGTGTTCGCTACCTCCGTCATATGATCCTCTTATTACTGCTTTAGAAGCAAAATCTGAAGAGGATCTTACACCAAGTTATATCCAAAGTAAGCTGATGGATGAATATAACAGAAGATCTTGTAATAACAAAGCGTTGCAAGTTGATGATAATGCCGTAGCTTATCAAATTAAAAAACATAAACAAAACTTTCCGAAAAAACAAGTGAATAAATTCTGCACATACTGCAAGATGAAAAATCATAATACCAACGAATGTTGGTACAGAAAAGACAAAAACAAAAAACAAAACTATTCATCAAGTGGCTATCACAATAAAAATAAAAACTTTAATTCATCTTTATGTTTTGAAAATAGTGAACCAAAAATGAAACATGACAGGGATGAATCAAATGCATCCGACGATGAAACTCATACAAGAAATAAATTAAAAAATTTAGCATTCATCGCCTGTAAAGAAAACAAAAACAATTGGATCGTAGATAGCGGCTCCTCCTCGCATATCACAAATAACAAAAATTTATTTAGTGAAATAAAAAATTATGACAATTCAAATGTTGTCATAGCAAACGGAAATATTTTAACATCACAGGGCTCAGGTGATGTAGTTATAACTACCGAAACATCTGAGGGGGAAATAAACAAAATAAAGTTACTCGACGTACTTTTTGTACCAGACCTCGAAACAAATTTAATTTCTGTTAGTAAAGCCACCAAAAATGGCTGCACGTTAATTTTCAAAAATGATAAATGTATACTACAAAAATTCGGAAAAACCTTCCTTGAGGGGGAACTAAAGGGTAACTTATATGAAGTAAAACAACCCCAAAACAGTTCAAATGAACATATTAATTTAACTCACGAATGTAACAATAAGAATTGTATCACGCTATGGCACAAGCGGCTCGGTCATAGAAATTATGCTGACATAAAACACATTATGGATAAGGAACTAGCAGTGGGAATTAATATAAATTTCTGCAAACATGACAAAACATGCGAAACATGCATTAAAGAAAAACTAACAGATTTACCATATCCACAGCAATCTAAATACAGGACTAATAGAGTACTTGAATTAATACATACAGACATCTGTGGGCCATTTCAAACACCCACCATAGGGGGGAAAACATATTTTTTAACTTTCATTGATGACTACACCAGATTCTGCATGATTTATCTCTTGAAACATAGAAGCGAGGTATTAACCATGCTCAAACAATATATAGCATTAGTCAAAAATAAGTTTGGAAAATTACCTGAAAGAGTCAGATCTGATAACGGGAGAGAATATGTGGGAAGTGAAATAGAAAATTACCTAAATCAAATGGGAATTAAACACGAACTTACAGTTCCTTATTGCCCAGCACAAAACGGAGTGGCTGAAAGGAAAAACAGAACACTGATAGAAATGGTGAGAAGTATGCTATCAGAAGCAAATCTAGATAAGAAATTTTGGGGTGAAGCTGTCAACACAGCAAACTATATTATTAATAGACTCCCCACAAAAGGAAATAATAAAAGTCCCTACGAATTATGGAATGGAATTAAACCTAATTTATCTCATTTGAGAGTATTCGGGTGTAAAGCTTTTGCGTACATAAACAAACAAATAAGAAGAAAATTAGACAATAAAGCGCAAGAGGGAATCTTCGTAGGTTATGACTATAGATCAAAGGGATACAGGATTTACACGGGAGGAAAAGGTATTATTATCGCAAGAACGGTTAAATTCATAGAAAATCAAAACTCTAAATTGTCATCACAAGAAAAACCAGAAAATGATATTAGTCAAAAGGAAACTGTAAATGTAGAACTTAATGACACACCTGAAAATAACACCGAACAAACACTTGAAATAAACAATGAACCTAGAAGATCCTCGAGATCTAATATCGGTGTACGTCCAGATCGACTAATTTACATGGTAAAACATGATCCAATACATGAACCGCAAAGTTGGGCGGAAGTTCAAAATCTCACAAATCCCGTTGAGAAAAATAATTGGATAAAAGCAGCAGAGGATGAAATATCATCGTTAAAAGAACACAACACGTGGACATTAGTAGATCCACCACAAGGAAAGAAAATTATCGGTTCAAAGTGGACCTTTAAAACAAAATATGATGACACTGGGAAAATACAAAAATTTAAAGCACGACTGGTAGCTCAGGGATTTCTCCAAAAATTTGGGGAAGATTATGATGAAACATTTGCACCAGTGGTGTCCTATACTACAATACGTTCTTTCCTAAACTCTGCAGCTTACCACAAATTAAATGTAAGACACATAGACATTAAAACAGCATTCCTACACGGTGACTTAAACGAAGAACTGTATATGCAACAACCCGACGGTTTTGTTAATCCAGGGGAAGAAAATAAAGTGTGTAGGTTGAACAAATCAATTTATGGGCTTAAACAAGCTGCTAGAGCTTGGTACTTAAAAATTGGGAGTTTCCTAAAAACCCTAAATTATGTCGAGAGCAAAGCTGATTCATGCCTCTATGTAAACAATACGTCAGACAACATTTCGTTTATTATAGTGTATGTCGATGACATTCTAATTGCCGGAAATAACGGGCAAATTAATGAAATAATAAGGAAATTAAGCAAAGAATTCGAAGTTAAGGATTTAGGAGAAGTTAGTTTCTATTTGGGTATGAAAATAACTAGAAATGATAGAGGGGATTTCGAAATAAATCAAAAACTGAAAATCGAAGAGTTAGTACGTAAATTAAATTTAGAAACCTCTAAACCAACATATACACCAATGGAAACAAATTACTTAAAATTTGATGATAATGATAACCCATTAGAAAACAACACTAAATACCGACAAACAATAGGAAGCTTGCTATATTTGGCTACTGTTAGTCGTCCTGACATATTAGCTGCCGTAAACATATTAAGTAGGAGAAATGAAAGTCCAAGAAAAAAGGACTGGGAAACAGTAAAAAGAGTTGTCAGGTATTTAAATACCACAAAAAATCTAAATTTCGTTATCAGTGCCAATGAAAAACCTAAACTGGTAGTTTATGCAGATGCGGACTGGGGAGGAGACAAGTCCAACAGAAAATCAACATCAGGCAGTGTCTTCATGATAGGAGATAATCCTATTCAATGGATCACAAAACGGCAAAATTGTGTCGCTCTTTCGTCGGCTGAGGCCGAATTTATTTCTGCCACGACTGCTGCGAAAGAAATCATGTGGATACTAAAATTATTAAAAGACTTGCACTTGCCTCAAGAGTTACCTATCAAAGTTTTTGAAGACAATATTTCGTGTATAAAACTGATAGACATTGGTTTTACTGGAAAACTGAAACATGTTGACCTGCAATTCAACTACTTAAAGGATCTAAAAGAAAAAGGTGTCATAGAACTAGAATATTGTCCAAGTGACCTAATGACTGGTGATATCTTCACCAAGGCACTTCCAAGACAGATTCATGAAAAGCACAGAGAAAAATTGAAACTGATTAGTGGAACTTAAAAGATTTATGGAACTGAAGGGGGAATTGATAGATGTATTATCATCTCCATAAACTTTTCATTTATTTACTGTCATTTATTTCAGAACTATAAACAAAGTAATATCATCTATAATTAAATTTGACCTTGAACACCGCGAGTGAAAGATTTATAGACTCATAATAACTTTTTCTTCTCTCTAAATAAACATTTTCAAACCATTATTTATTTTACAGAACTATTAATTTCAAACTTTATGGGAAATCATGTTATTCTAAATTACTGTTTTATTTCTTTCAACAATGTAGTTTAATGATATTGTATAAACAAAATAAGATATTAACTTTTCCTTTCAAATGTCATAATATAATATAATATAACAATTTATGATCCATAATGATATACTTAAAAATTGTAATTTAAATTCTTCAAGCAGTCTGTAACATTTCCTCAACCAGGAAGGATGCATAAAAATGCACTCCTAAAATATACACTAATAAAGCTAATTACAACACAGAATTATTTTCAGATTCATTTAAACAAATTCAAATAATTATTTTTTACATTATTAGTTGTAATATATGCTTATTAGTGAATGCTTAACAACTTTGAAGAAAGCCTTTTTTGGACTACAATATGATGCCGGAGAAAGAAGCTCCTGCTGCACTACTAAATACAAGGTAAGTGAAGAAATTATTATTTTTCTTTAAAGTCTTACCTTGTAGTGATTTATCAATAATAATTTACTTAATAAAAAGCTTCAAAGAAATCGAGTTCATGAATGGATTTAGGTCTGCAAATTATTTTAGCTGAATTAAATTTAAAATTATGATTTTCCTCCCAGGAATGTTTAGAAATAGCCGATTTATTGGTTTCTTGTTTGCGGACGTAATTTATACGTTCTTTTAGACGAAATTTAAGACTGCGTTTAGTTTGGCTAATATATGATAAACCACATTTATAGTATTTCCTGTCAGTGTGGTTTATCATATATTGGCCAAACTAAACGCAGTCTTAAATGTCGTTCTAAAAGAACATATGAATAACGTCCGCAAAGAAGAAACCAATAAGTCGGCTATTTCTAAACATTGCTGGGAGGAGAATCATAATTTTAAATTTAATTCAGCTAAAATAATTTGCAGACCTAAATCCATTCATGAACGCGATTTCTTTGAAGCTTTTCATATTTATAAAATTTTAAAAACCTTGTAAATTGTGATTTCGCTGTTCCCTATTTGTCTGATTGTTTGAAATTTTACATTCAGTCCACATTTTCTTAATTTTTCTACTGTTTACACAGCTAACATTCCTAAATTCCTATTGGCCACACACTCCACCTTTCCCGCAATCCTATTGGTTGAACTAAATTCGGTCCCACTCCTATATATAGGAGCTCTTCTCCAGATTCAGAATTCTTTTTGCGCTAAAGACGGTACGCTTAAGGCTTCCGAAACAGTTGTATGCATCGCAAATATTTATCTTTTGGCGTTTCTGATGTAGTAGTTTATTCGGGTTTTCATATAGCATTAATGTTAATTCACTGATTATTTATAAAGAACAAAAAAAAAAAAAAAAAACAATGATGATATACAGAATAAAGGTTTGATTTCAGCTTTAAGGATAATTATTAAGATTTTTTTTTATATATCAGTGTAATACAGTTGATTCTAAGCAATCCCACTGCATAATGCAGAATTAGTTTATTGAACTTAAAAAAGGCTTTGAAATAAATCTTGAAAAGAATTGTAAAAGGCATTTAAAAAAGTTTTTCAAATCCTATGACCTCAAGAAGGATTATTTTAACTGAAAAGAATATGTAGTTTTTGGAATATTAGCCATTTACTGCATATCTTATGTGGCTTTAATATTTTTTTTCAGCTTTCTCCATGTATAAAACAAACAGATGAAGCTTAAAATAGAAAATAGTTTAATTTTTTGCAATGTTTTACACAGATAATAATAATTAAAATTGCGATTTGTTGCATTTTGTATAAATCTGCGTAAAATTTAAATATGCATTTGTAGGAATAATGCAGTTTTTTCCTTTGACCTGAGTGTTTTTTTTTTTTAGCTCTGTAATTATAGTTACGATAAACGTAAAACAAAATGTCTTTGCTGAAAAAAAAAAAAAAAAAAAAAAAAAAAAATTGGGATGTGAACTTTAAACTAAACTGATTCCTGCGTTATCTTTGCCATCTGAATTTAAATTATGAGCGGTACAGTTACTGAAATAAATAAATAAATAAAGTATTGTGTCTCATTTCTATATTTTTGTTTAGCAATTAGCAAATATTTTAATCATAATATTTTTAATAGCATTAATAATAAAATGTTATTAGGAATTTTTTTCTGAAAGTTTGAAAGTACATCTCAACTGAACAAATTTTTAATATTTTTTTTTGTTTGGAGTTTGAACATTATGTAAAGAAAGTAATGTGATCATTAAAATATTCGATTATGATATTTTAATGTATCTACACGTTTAAAGGTTCAAGACTTCAGTTTTGCTATTTTATACGGTGAGGTATGTATGTATATGTGCGTGACATGTGTTAGTGAACACTATAACGTCTAAACGCTTTGATTGATTGAGCTGACAGTTAGTAGATATGTTATACATCACCGGCGCACAAACTGTGTAGATTTTGTTGAATTTAGCACTTAGACTTTTGTAGGGATGAAAAAAAAACATTCTTTGTTATTATGGCCTATGGACACAAAATATTTAAAGTGCCATAGTGTCTAAACGCCTCATTTGATTGAGTTGAAAGGTTGTAGGTTTGTTATAAGTCACCATGGCACGAACTGTATTAATATTAATAACAGTACAAATTATAGTTTTTTTTTTTTTTTTTTTTTTTTTTACAGAGATACAAAGAAAAGTTTTTCATCATTATGGCCAAGGGACTCAAATTATTCGAAGTGCAACAGCGTTTAGAAGCGTTATACAATTGAGTTAAAAAAATTATTAGATATGTTATAGATCTTCATCATACAATTTTTACAATTTTTGATAATTGATGGACTTTTATTTTTTTTTATAGGGACACAAAAAACACTTACGGACTATAAACTCGTATTATTTCAATGATCTAGTGTTTGAACTTTATATTTGGTTAAAAAACATGGTAGGTATGTTATAGGTTATCATCACAAGAAGCGTACAAATTTACAAACGTGTAAGACTCATGGATTTTTTTTTTTTTTTTTTTTTTTTTTTTTACAGGCATATACAAAGTAGATTTTGTAGTTTATGGGCTCAAATTATTTAAAATTTGGTTCAGTAATTTTAAATTGATTAAATCACACACATACACACATACACAAAAGTATTTATTTAATATTGATAGCTTACTTACCGTTTATTTAACGATTTAACTCATTTAAATTTATTTAAAGAACTGCTAATATCTATGTTCGAGTGGAATATTCCAGGTTTTCTATTTTTTATATTGTTATGAAAGCAAAAATTATCTGTCATATTCCACATTATATTGTATTATAGTAATTGCGACGACAATAATTTTTATCGTCCCATTTCGGTCGAATTTAAATAGCTGATTGCTGTTTAAATTAAACCCTTGATCATTTCAGTGTCTAATATTACATGTTCAAATCCCATAATATGGGGCGTTTGCTGATACTTTTTTGTTGCTAAATGGACTTATTTGGAACTTTGAGAATACGCCAACTTTATATGTTGTTTTTAAACAATCTAAACGATATCTCAGTCTTACAGCAATAATTATATCTCAGCCAATTATGATCTTTTATATTAACATAATTGCTAATTTCTATTTCAAATTATATTACAGCTATGCAATAAATAAGTAGACGACATATGTTGTGAAAAATTAAAAATGAAAAGTATTCTAATATAAATCATTATATCACAAAAAAGTTAACAATGAAATTTATTAAAATTTCTGTAAAAAATTCTGAAACCTTAAGATTATTTTTTTTTAACTTAGCAATGGTTAGACATATATTTTTTCACGCATTATAATTGTCAAAGCAATATCGTTTGGAAAAGAAAAAGGAATAAAAAAAAAAAAAAGTCTATTCTCTTAAAAATTCCATCTTTTTAAAATATAAACTATCTTTAATTGGATGTTTTTTTCCAAGGAATAGTTAAACTGAAAAATGAAATCTCTTAAACGATTTCTTTAGCACAATTATGTTAGAAGAATAAAAAAAGAGAAAGAATAGTAGAAGTCATCGTTAAGTAAAGAATAGTTAAATTGTGTAATTAAATTGTTCATTAAGTTCTATAACTTTTTACAATTATTTTTAAAGATTTAGTTACCTTGAATGAAAAGCAATTATTCAAAGCTCCTAAATTTTTTGTTGCATATTTTTACAAGTTTTTTTTTTTTTTTTTTTTTTTTTTTTTTTTTAAATTATTAATATGCATTTGGTATTATCTCAGATTTTGGAAATTGCTTCATTATTGCGCTTTGTCGTTAATTATATCATTATTGGTTGGTTGGTTGGTGTCGTGTCCATGGGGAGAACTATAGATAACCATGAGTGTGCAAAACACAGCCGGCCAACTCCTTGATGTTATCGGAGTACAGACTCTCGATGTCAAAGGGGCAGAATTCCCCAAGCTGAGCCAGGGATCTTAAAATGACAGGGCAGTCAAAAATATGTTTTGGTGTTAGTGGAACATCATCACAGTTACTGCAGAGACGGTAGGTTGTATATTATATATTATGTATTATGGTTTTAACATGGATATGCCTTTAGTACTCAGGTTTTATCTAAAATCAGATACTTATACTACAAATCAGCTTCTACCCCCCCCCCCCAAAAAAAAAAAAAAATAAATAAATAAAATGAAATAAAATAAAAAATAAATAAATAAATAAATAAAGTAAAAATAAAAAATAAAAATAAATAAATAAATAAAATAAATAAATAAATAAAATAAATAAATAAATATTATTAAAGCTAATAATAACGCCAGTTGAATCCAAAATCTGACTGATATCACTTTTATAATGATATGTACGAATGTAGAAATATGTCTTTTTCACGGTCTTTTTCATCCTAACTTCCGTATGGATATTTATTTTCGTTTACCGGATGTTGTGTCACTGACCGTCGCTGTAAAACTCATAATTTATGCTAGCTGTAACAGTTCGATTACAAAATGGCATAAATTAGCTATTTAACTGATCACGCCAATGTCAAAAATGCTGATATTTCTTTCCTTAAAATATTTTTTTTCGGAAATGTGTTCGTGATATGTCAGTAGATAAGAAACAGAGCTGAAGAATTTATATAATTTAAATTTTCTTATTTCTAATAATAGCAAATGTATTTAAAACTAACTTACGTGTCATTATATCGTTTTTATAAAATACAAAACTTATTTTTCTTTCCTCACTTTTTCTTTAAATATTAACAAAATAAATATTAATTTTAAGACTTATTTTCTATATATTATTTATATTGGTTTTATTCTGGAGGAATTTTGTTAATTTCAGTACAGTCTTTAAGGGCCCTCTTTATTCACCGCCACCGGAAGTCGAAGCTAATGTTGTTCTATGGGAAATTTTTCTTTACAAATAACTTATTAACTAATGCATATTTTTAAATTTTGTTTTCACATTCTGAAAATTCCCAGCTGTTAAATTGACGGACCTTTTTTAAAAAAATATTTTTTTAATATTTTATTTTGAAGCTGCAAAATACGAATTTTCAATATGTAAATTTTTTCCATTTTGCAATTTCAAAATAAAATATTAAACATAAAAAAAATACATTTTTATTAAAGGTCCGTCAATTTAACAGTTAGAAATTTTCTGAATGTGAAAACAGAATTTAAAAATATGTATTAGTTAATAAGTTATTTGTAAAGTTAAATTTCCCCATAGAATAACATTGTCTCGGGCTTCCGGCGACGGTAAGTGAAGAGGGCCGTTAACTTAATTTTTATGCATTTTGTATTTCATCTCATAACTCTTATTAACAAAGAGGAAAAAATAATGATTTATATGCATAAAAACAAAACAGGTTCTTGAAGGAACTTATGCACCAGCTATGATTGTTTCTTAAATTTTAAAATGACCATTTGTCTGACCATCAATATATAGATCACACACAAAACACACACACACACACACACACACACATATGTATCTATCCATCTGTCTATCTGTCTATCTATCTATCTATCTATCTATCTCTCTCTCTATATATATATGTTTTTTTTTTAAAAATTAGTGTTAATGCTAAATTAGGCCAATAAATGTGTATATTTATTTATATATACAATAAGTAGTAAATTTAAGATTTTTTAAGTTCTTTAAAACTTGTTGATAATAAACAAAATACATTTAAATATTTGCGCATAAGCAGCATATTAAATTTAAATGTAAATATAATTTGAAAAATTTAATACCTTTGTAACACTCAGCAAACAAAAGATAGATGAAAACACCAAGATATAATTAAATTTTAAATGAGATATGTTTCGAATAAAATTATTTCCACGGTGATAATTTAATTTGAGTACCACTGATTAGTAAAAACAAGTACTTACGCAGAAGAGAAATGACACAAACATAACACATAAGCCTAACGATGAGATAATAGTTTGCCGTGACAATAATTTTATTCGAAATAAATCTCATTTAAAATTTAATTATATGTTGGTATTTTCATCTATCTTTTGTTTGCTGAGTGTTGCAAAGGTATTAAATTATTCAAATTATATGCAGATATGTATATATATATATATAAGTTTGATTCTCATTTGTTTTTCACATATTATTCTTTCTGTTTAAAATTTCCTTTTTTTGGGTGTTATTGGGTATAGCTTGTTGTAAATGTTGAGCAATTTACATACATCAAAATAGAAATAACACCTATTTTACATGCAATATTCATTCTATACCCTTGAAAACGTAATAAATTTGCATGTTTCAATTTAAGGTTGATATTCGTAATCTTTTTTTGTATTTTATGTATTTTTTCTGTTTTGTCTTATTCAATGTTTCTTGTTTTCATCTATTCAATGTTTGAAAAGGTTTTCAATATATATATATATATATATATATATATATATGTCTAACATGTATATATATGCTAGATGTATCTTAAAAAGTATATATATATATACTTTTTATGATACATCTGACATTCACCAATTTACATTGCATTCAGTTTGCAGTATATTCTTATATATTATGCATTTACAAATAAAACCTCACATCATACAGTTGTAGACAGAAATATTAGGTTGCTTGATAGATATAATACTCGCTTGCTAATACCAGAGAGATGATATAATATCCATGTTGAAATTTTAAAGCTTATTCTAATTCTGAAGACATGCACAAATGTAGTCCGTTTGAATACCGGTAGATATTTTTCATATAAGATGTGCTTTATAATATTGTTTTTAATAATGTATTTCACGAAATAATATGTACTGTTTTGCAAAAATTTATTTATTTAATTTTTCAATTTCTGTGGAGTGCTATGTTATTTTGTCTAAAATTTCTTCATGAATGTTTATTACCAAATGTATAAATTATAAAATCCATTAGCATATAAATCTTGCTCATTATGAAATTTGAAATTTTATTTTTTCGGAAAAGATTATGGTAATTTTAGTAATAATAAATGTTTTGAAAACTGATAGTATATAATTTATATGTATAAGTGAATGGATTTTATATGTCTTTTAAAGAATGTTTTCAGAAATAATTATCTTCATGAATGGAGTATTTTAAAATTGCGCTGAAAATAAACACACAAACAAACAATAAAATCTGCAAATTTTTATAGATTTTTTACCGTTTATAATTTTATAAACTACATGAACTGTTAGTACGAAAATTTAGTATTGTATTGCCCTAGTTTCTCGTGAGACGCATTTGATTAAATTAATTAGCTAATGCAAAAGTTATTAAAAGAAAAGAAGTGTGTAAATAGATATATAGTAGGGTCAGGTGGGAGTAATTACTACCACTTATTACATTTTTCAACTTTGTGAATTTTTTCCCGCCTAATATACAGTCGGTAACAAAAGTATCGGAACATTAGCAAAAATTCCTATATAAAAAAAGTAGAGTTAATACTGTTTTGTTAAATAAATCCTTCTCGAATCATGTTCTTAGACTGACTAAGAACATGATTCGACAAGGATTTAACAAAATTGTATGAAGTGTACTTGATTATGGATTTTGAGATTCCATTATTTCCTTTCTTCTTTTTGGCTTCTTTTTTTTTTTTTTGGTATCATATTGATTGCTCCCAGAAGTTTATATATAAAGTAAAAAGGAAATGAAGGCCTTTTTCATTCAATATGATCTAAGCCTAAGCATTCTAAAGCAGAATAATTAAAAAAAAAAAAAAAAAAAAAAAAACCTTTAATATTTCTGCTGTTACTACGTATTTTATTACAGTGAGGGTCATAATTACCCTACTTTTGAAAAACAGTGGAGTAATTATGATAAAACATTTTAAAACATTCAACTATGTTAAAAATTTTAAAAGCATATCAGAGATCCATAAATACATTGCATGCTTTTAAATATGAATTTTCTGACCTGGAATAGTTTGCTTTTCAACTAAATAATTTGAGTTGTCAAATTCTTTTTCCGAAAATTTTGGTAGGCTGTTAAATTAACACTTGTAACTGTTTTAATGTGTTTCAGGTTAATGCTTTCAGGTCTGTCATTAAACATACTTTATAATCTTAAAAAAAAAAAAAAAGAAAAAGAAAAGAAAGAAATTACCATTTACAGTTTTCTTGAAAATAGCGGTGGTCACAATTACCTCACTTGACCATATATTTTGCATCATGCACTTTTTTTTAAGTAATAGTATATTTCTATTTATTTATTTATTTAAACACATCTGCTTACATTTGCCAAGTACAGTCCATTTTCTCTTCCCCACTCCTATTATTTTATTTTATTATTATTTATTAAAGATTTTTCAAAAACAAATGGAACAAAGCGTGACTTTTTACGTGATGTAACATCACATAATTGCTGATTGCAAATGGCAGTAACTGGTAATTACTTTAAGACTTAAGCCGCTATAAACCTAATAGTTGTACCTTTGTAGAAAGCATGTTAATTAAAAAATGGATTTAACTAACAAAAACTTAAACTCTTTTCACTGTATATTTAGAACGAAAAAGAAGTCACCTTTGTGTTGTTCAGTTGAATACCCTGTCCAAATCATACTTCATTTTTTTAACCGCTGACCGAAGTATTTGCACGTTCTGGCCATTCACCGTAAAACAGGAACCCACGGGAATTCTCAAGTTGGTTTATAATTATGAACTAAACGCAACAAAGGCATGTTAGCGGAAGTTTTTGCGAGAGTCATTGATTTTCAGTTATGCTTCAAGGGAGCTTCGTTGGTTTTGTAGCTTTTTTTCCAATAGCCTTTGTTTGTTTTGAACGTGTTCACTAAGTGTGCGTTACGTGTTTAGCGTATGCATCTAACGCAAGGCTGGATACCGAGTCGGAAATAATTTTTTTCTTTCTTTGGGAATCTTCTGAAAGTATTTTGTATAACTGAAACTGATAGTAATGTTATGGCTTTAAGCTACCCGCTTTGATAGCCAATGGATCGTGAATTGAAAAAATTTTGAAGATTCTAATTTGTTTTTAGTTTTTGTTCTTCCTATCTTAATTCATAAAGAAAAAGAGATTTAGATGTACGTGATGAAAGTTTTATTCTTTGTTGCAATTACATCACGACAAAAAATTTCTTCCTTAATAAGAATTTGACCTGATTGCAAATTAATTGGGAATGCATATAAAGAAAATTAAGCTTCTTTGACACTTATTATCATCACACAAACCGGAAAAGGAATTTCATTGATACGATATTTCGCATTTTCTAAGAAGTTGTAAAAAAGGAGAAATAGAAAGAAAGAAAGAAATTTGTCTTTTTAAAGATTTTAGTAGTTTCGCCAACATTCTCTATAAACATTGGAAAGTGTTTCATGATTTATAAGGGATGCGTGATATTTCTTTCTTGTTTTTTATAAAAAGAGAAAGATTGAATGCATTAAAATAATGTACACTCAATCTTTCTCTGATTCATCCTAACTTTTAATAAAACTGTACCTCGTAATACGGGAAAATATTTCATAAACTATGAGGGATGCATGATTTTAATTTATCGCTTTTTTAAATAATGTATTTACTCTGTTTTTTCTGACTCATTCTTACATTTAATACAAGTACTTTTCATAATACGGAAGAGTGTGTTCTAACTTAGGACTGACGTATAACGCGAATATAACATAACTTTATTTTATTACTATTACTGATAATTGTACAATCGTGTTTAAATAACATATTTTATTTTCATGTTTTTACTTTCTTCAATATTCAATAGAAAATTGTACTGGATTAGTAAAAAATTTTTATTTTCGGTTTTCGACGTATTTATACCTTTTTTGAGGGGTCCAGAATGCAATTTCACCACTTTTAGAAAATGTCTATTTGTTCGTCTGTGTATGTGTTTATCTGTTTAGCAAAAATTTTGTGGCAGCTGTATCTCAGGAAATACTACACAGAATTTCATATAAATTCATATGTAATTGCGTCTTGATTTATATTAGCACCTATGTACTTTTGATGCAAATCAGGTTTACGGGGATGAAAGAGAATAATTTGGAAATCAATACCTTAAATTTCCCTTCCTCCCACCCTAAAGCAAAAAAAAAAAAAAAAAAAAAAAAAAAAAAAAACTACACAGCAGTTGTTTCTAACTGAAGCATTAAAGCACAATCTTTCATAAGGCGAAATAATCTTCCATTGTATTGATCAATTTCTCTTGCCCTGCATTTCTATAACCTCTTCGGACCCGAAGCTATAATGACAACATAAGTTACACTTGAATGCTTTTAGACATATACGTTCACATTGTACATTACAAAAAAGTATAATTTTCTTGCATTTATAATTTAGGGGGTTAGTAATGTACAATACAAATGTATGGCTTTAAACAACTAAACTCTAAATTATTAAGTTACATAAATCTTCCTAACTGTAACACAATTAAAAATTTGATGCCCTTAAATAAATCAATCAATATTAGTTTTCTTTTTATTCTGGCAAGTGTCTAAGTACTTAATAAATAATTCTGGAAATTGCGTATTTTTCTTCGACCTTGTAGTCGACTACTATTTTGAAGTCGTTTTACGAAAGTCGACAAAATAACATTATATTTCAGAAATAAATTTAGTTTCATGCTGCTATATACCAGTACCTTTTTAAAGCCAATTTATTCAGCTTTTTATTAGTTTAGTCAAAATATAAAAATATTAAATGGTATAGATTTTATAAAGGAAAGAATAGAGGTCCACATATGTGGACCTCTGGAGCGAAGAGGTTAAAAAGAGATTATTACACTTTAAGGTATATGGTACGAGCATTTGACAATTTCCAAAGTAAATTAAAAATACTTGAAAAATGTTTTAAATATATAATATTATTCACGGAATTTTCGTTCAGACCACTCTTTTAAAATTATTGCATTAATTTTGGATTGCGCTGTCTAAAAGTCACCACGAACCATATATGCATCAAATCTTGTACTTGAGTTATAAACAGTAAAACAAATCTACAATACAGCTCAAAATGCTCTTCGAGACATTTCAAACCATAACCCTACTGTTCTGATTTCTTTTGCGTAGCCCTGTAGACAAAAATAAATACTTTTCGTATGCTTTTGTGCAAAAATTATATGTTAATTTAATTTTGTTTAGTGCAGTCTTGAAATATTAAACTGTGCCGATTGGAAATTTCGCCCATGTACGTAATGTACATGAATACTTTTCTACGTCACTCTACAAGAACCATTTGTCCGATCTCAAAGAAAAGTTTCGTATAGCATCACCATATAATACAGATTTAGAATACGAGTTTGACTTATTAATATTTGTTCTTGAGTTAGGCTGATAACAGACTACGTATAGATAGTCATATAGACCAACCGCTAAAAATGTGATTTTCGGATTCATATAAGCTGGAAACGTGTAAATACAATAAAAAATAAATTTCGAAAATTTTATCTCTGTGATATTTGAGAAAAGAAGTGGGCACGATTTTGTTTCTTCCTGCCTATCAAAGTTAATAAGTTGATAATCTGCTTTGCCTAATGCTTATTATTTCGGGTTGAAATAACTAATTCCTGTTTTTTCAATATATGTTGTTTAATTAAAAATTTATTCTTCATTCTCAAAGTTCATATTCAATACCAGTTTTTCTTCAATCTTTTTACTGCTACACAATGTCTTATGCGAAAACTATTAAAGTAGCTCTAAAGAAGGAAATGTGCAGGAGTCCACAAGGTGTTGACATTTTAAAAATTCATAACTAATGAATGAATTACTAGTATTGAACGCGGTTTGAGAAAAAATCATTCTCGTGAAGGGGTATTTTTTTTTTTTTTTAAGTAAAGGAAAAAATATAGTTAAATTTTTTGTCGACGATAGTTAGACAAATAGTTAATTTTTTCGCACGGATGTGAAAGACAATTATGCAAATGAAAGTCTTATAGATTGTACAATTTTGCGATTAGAACAGTTTATTTCTTATTTTGCTTCCTACTTGTGCATACATGATATTTTAATTGCGATGCTGACTTGCTGGATAAAGCATTATCGGTGAAGATGTTTTCCCTCAGATAAGAACCGTGACTGAAGCCGCAGTTAGCAGTGTTATAACTCGTTTGCAAACTGTAATTTGTGGTGACGACGGACACATAGAATAAGACTTATATACCTGTAAACATTTGCATGCAAATAAGCACAGTTTTTCATGAAAATGTGTAATGTGGTCACGCACAGCGCCCTCTATCGACAAATAGCTTAATTATTATTATTTCTTTACTCCCCCCCCCCCCCCTCACCACACACACACACAAAAAAAAAAAAAAAATCATCTTACACGAGAAGAATTTTTTCGCAAACCATGTTCAATTCTATCAATTCATTCAATAGTTATGAATTTTTAAAATGTCTACAGACTTATGGGACACCCTGTATATACTTAAAAAAAATATATATATTAGGAAAAAATATAATTAAAAAATGGAAGCCGCCGAATTTCATACCGGAAGGAAAGTGGCCAACATTCCTCACACCTGTTCACTCACTTGTCCAGCAATTGAACGATGCGTGCGCAGCTAATACCCCCTATCAGGCAATCAGTGTTATCTAATGTGATTTCAGATTAAATGAAATAATTAAAAGGCCACATCCTAATTTTTATGCGCTAATAAGAGCTCTTAAAGCACACTCAAAATGTAATGATATTTTGTATGAGAGACAAAATTTGAAATTAGAAGGAAAACAAAGGAAATTAAAGTACTTACACCAAATTGGATGAAAGTATTTCTAAAATTTTTACAAAAATATAACCAATCCTCATACATTAAGAAATGTTTACATGCACTATGATATGTACGTAAACAAAAATTTTTAATAGTTTAATGCTCATTAATTTTGTAAAACTCTAATAATGTTTAACGATGTAATTTAATGTTTAATAACATAGTAATGTGATGGTTAATGTTGTAATTTCATACTGTGTACCCCCCCCCCCTTTTTTTTAAAAATAAATATATGCAATAAAAAGAGAGAGAGAAGCTCATAAGCTGTTATTCACCAATAATTTCAACTCCCGGTCTAACATGAAAATTTGAAAAGCGTATAAAGGTGGGGTGCAAATTTTCAGCAAATTTTGACGTGTTCTTTCCGCCATCTAGCGGTATAGTTATTTTCAGATTTTTTAGGTGAAAATAACCATGGCAGAAATAGTGTGCCAAATTTTGCTAGAAAGCTGTACCCTGCCTTTAGACGCTTTTCAAGTTTTTTGCTTTGAACCGGGAGTTAAAGTTAATGGTGAATACTGCCATTAAACACGCCAGTAATAATTGCTGCTAGTGCTAAACTTGGATAACGTTTGAATTAAAGTTTAAAATATTTAACTTATTATTAAAGTTTCAAACATTTTTACTTTCTGAACATACTATACGTAAGGAAAGTATAGTAATCATATTAAAAATACGACTTTGAGATTTTGGTGTATCTATACGTTTTGAGATCCCCGAGTTTATTTTTGCTATTTTACGATGATGTATGTATATGTGCGTACAGTCGGTAACAAAAGTCTCCGAACACTAGCAAAAATTCCTATGTAAAAAAAGTACACTTAATACAGTTTTGTTAAATAAATCCTTGTCGAATCCTGTTTTTAGACTGTCTAAGAACAGGATTCGACAAGGATTTATTTAACAAAACTGTATTAAGTGTACTTTTTTAATATAGGAATTTTTGCTAGTGTTCGGAGACTTTTGTTACCGACTATATGTGTGTGAGTGAATACGACAGCGTCTAAACGCTTAGTTCGAATTAGCTGACAGTTGGTACGTATACATGAAGAATTCTTTATCGTTATGATCTATGGGTTCAAATTATTTGAAGTGCAATAACGTTAAATTAAACAACATATAACTTCGAGAAAAATACTCCAACATCCCCTATTATAATTTTCTATTTTGTTTATTTAACGACTTCTCTTGCTTTAATGTATTCATTGAATCGTTAATTACTTAATGTTCGGAAAATCGAGTGGCGTTACTCTAAATTTTTAATTCCTGTGCCATTTTTTATATATAAATAAATATATACAATAAATAATATTATAGTTTAAAAAAATTAAAGAACACGCTTTTATAGAAATATGAACTAAAAAGCACAAAATATCTACCTTAGTATTAAAATGCAGGGTAAGAGAAAATCGTGTGAGTGACACACCATAATATTTTAAATCTTTAATTAAATAATTTAGAATTAAACAAAAACCATTTTTAAAAAATCTCCCCTGACTGGGCTCGAACGCTAGACCTTTAGGTTCGTAGCTCGGAGCTTTACCTCACAGCCACAGCGTTCACGTAGGGAAAGACTTTTTTTACAATATAGATTTTTTGTTCGCTCCCAGAGCGGTTACAAACATTCAAACATATATACAGGTGAAGCTAATAAAAGCGTGTTAAAAAAGAAAAGAAAAACTTTTAAATACGCCAATACTAATTGATGCTAGTCCTAAGCCTCGATAAAGTGTGAAGGAAAATTCATTGCATTTTTAGCTATAAATATTCATCACAAATGATAGGGAAAAAATCGGGGTGAATATCTACAATTTTTCTTCCGGGTTGAATGTATACAGGGTGAATCGCGACGACACCAAAAAATAAACGAGGGCAATTAAATTGTGAATAAAATATATTACTGAACAGGTATATTATATCAAAAACAATATTTTTTGAGCTGTAATAGTTTAGAAAAAAGAATATGGAATTAACGAGCTGTTATATGTCAGGTGAATCTTTTTGTAATCAATGAATGGTTTTAGAATTTATGTGTATCATTAACTGAGTTTTTAACATGCATTATCTTTTTTTAATCTTCTTTATTCTGATAAAAGTTTCGTAAAAAGTATTTTAAAGTAATGATTTTTTTTCCTATGTTTTTTAAAAGTTTAAAGTCGTTTAAAACTGATTTTTATTTAATATTAATTATGTTTGAATTTAAAATCGTATAAGTACTAAGAATATATATATATTTTTTCCAGAATGTAATGCCCTCAATACCGGTAACTGGATACGTTTTTGTGCAAAATAATATTCGTAAAGTCTGTAGATGGTAAGTAAACGATTTTATTTTATTAATAATTCCTTAACCTGAATATAATAAACTAGATTTTTATTTTTGTATTACTTTCTTTTGAATCACAAGAACGAAAATCTCTAAAATGATTGTAATTCCTTAATGAGCAAGAAAATGTATTTTTAGTATTTTTTAATAAGCATTTTAAAACGAAAGAATTTCCGTTAGGGATAGTTTTATTTTTTTATTTTTTTATAAGAAAAATGTTTTTTTTTTTTATAAGAAATTTTTTATATACTTTTGCGTATGCCTGTTATCAGTTTAACTTGAAAAGAAATAATTGCAGGCAATTCAAATGTTCTATTTTTGAGTTCGTATGAGTTTTCTACCTGAAAATTTTGATCAATATTGATAAGTTTCGAGAAGAGGTGCGGATGAAAGTTGTCTGAATAATTTAATGTAACATTTTAAGTACTTTTTATCGTAAAATCCTCTAATTTGAAATCTATCTTTCTAAGACTGAAATGCAAGGTAACTAAAAGTCGTGTGAGTGCCACACCAGATTATTCTTTGTTTTCTTTTTAGACACAATTTATTTTTTAAAATATAAAAATATCGTTCAAATGTATAAAAATATTATAAAAAGTGTAAAGGTATGCAAAAATGATATAAAACCCTTTATTCGTTTCTTAAAAACACAAGTTATCTCGATATATATATATAGATGAATATTATAATTTTATAGGAAATTTGGAATGATTCGCGTGAAATTTATAAGTGTATTATACAAGGTGGGTAGCGTAAAAAAATTATCCTGTATTATAAAAAACATGGCGTGGCCATCGGTAAAGCGCAATGTAATTTGTATTACGCTGCCCACGCTTTATGCACATTTGACATTTTGACATTTATTTGACGGCTTTGAGACCTATATAGTGCGACCACGTTTCCTACGACTAGCGGTGAGGACGAGTCCAAAAGTTTAGAGGGATGCAAAATTGGCCGAGAGATAGTTATTTGGCAAACATCCAGTTATTCGGTGTTCCCTTATCGCTTGTTTTCTCTCAGTCACCCCTATTTTAACACTGGACTCGTTCAATCCGCACTTGCGCAGAGGCTTCCATGGTCGCAAGAAATGTGGTTAAAGAATAGTTACAATGACTTTTGTCTCGATTGATCCGTATTACAGAACTGTATAGAAACAAGTGCACAATATTTTGTAGACATCAGACATCACAAACATCCATGCCCGCACCAGAATTCGAACCTGGGACCTGAAGGTCCGGAAGGCAGTGCCTTACCCACCGAACCACCAGGCCGGCACGCTTTATGTAGACCACGATCTCTTTAAAAATAAATAAATATATATATATATTTATTTTATCAATGAATCTCTAGTACATTAATATTGAAAATAAAAGTTAAACATAAAATGAAAATAAATGAATAAATGTTTCGTTTGTTCTACACGTTAGTCTGAAACGTGCAAGAATTATTAAATAACTTTTAATCATTTGGAGGGTAAAAGAGATAAAAGAAGCTGTGAAGGAGTTACAGAAATTTAATTGTCATCCTTCTGTGAACCAGGAAGACAATGTGATCGAAGATAGTTGACACTTTCATTGAATGGGGGAAAAAAAAGTGAACGTGACAATAGATATAATTGGTTTCAGGAAGTGAATTGTCCGATGATGATCTTCCAACAAGATTTATTGAAATTGATGCCCAATTAGATAAACACTGTTGATTAAAACTTCCATTTGTTTATTTATATAAGCATTATTATTATTATTATTATTTTTGCTTGAAAATTGCAGCAACCATTTTAGACGTATGTTATTTTTTTAAAGATACCTAAAATTTCTTAACCCTTTGTATCCTATTAGGACTTTAAATTCCCATAAAATAATTCCTCAATATAGCCTAAATTTAGTACAGGATTTCATTGGACTTCGTAGTTTCTATAATTTAAGCTTTCCCTATAATTAAGCTATAGTTTAAGCTAAATTTAATATGAGATTTTCAGTGTTGCCAACACAAACATTTTTTTCCCGTAAAACTACACATGAAAATCTGCTAAAATTTCAATTGCCCATAGTGTAGCACCAGTGCAATTTAAAATACAATCTACTAAACCTTCATATTTTCCCATTGATCATGCCAAAAATCCACTAAATTTAGCTTAAATTCTTCTAAATTGGCAACACTGGATATGTTTCTCATGCATAGAATAATAATAAGAAGAAGGAGCATGCCAATACTCTTAATGCTTACAAACCGCTTCTAGTGAAATGCCAGCGAAAGCTACTTTTGCTACTCAAAACCTTAAAGTAGGGCCATAGAAAAATAATAATATCGCTGTTTGTTGTGGCAACACAACAGCTTATTAGAAACACTCATGCTCCTTCTTCCTTTATTATTATTCTATGTTCTCATGCAGCAAAGAAATATAATACAAAAATTTCATACTATTTTTCCAAAAATAAGGTAATTTGGGATATAAAGGGTTAAGTAAGTTAACTGTTTGAAATATTATTTACTTTATTTTTTAATATTCCTAATTTGTATTTTAATTAATTACAATATGTATTTCTTCCAAAATTTTGATATTTTTATTTATTGAAAAGTTATGATTTTTAATGGCATCAGTGGTTATATAAATCGTAAATAAACATCTCTCAGTTGCTTTATTAGCTATATTAATTCTTACTCTGCTATTACTCCTATTTAAAAAAAATACTTATATACATTACCTTTGAAATAAATTTATGACTAAATATAAGATTTATTGTTTTATGAAGGGAAAAAATGGAGAATGTAAGGGTTAAACAATACACGTGTTATAAAATGACATGTTTGTATTTATTTATTTATTTATTTATTATACTAAATATCTATAGTTCAATAAGATGTAAGGTGAGGAAAGATAAGATAAGGTAAGAGATATAGAAATTTACATTACTATGTATATGAAAGAACAGCGGACTATCACCAATAAATACATAAATAATGTGTATACATAAATAATGTGCATACATAAATACATAAATACATACATAAATTCATTTTTCAACTGTATTAACTTATCATATGATTTAACCTTCAGTTTAATTTATTCCTCTGATATCACCTTATTTATGAAAACGGGGATGCGGACAGACAGACGAAATGAACTCATCACTTTTCAACTTTATATTGAAAAGTATTAAAAATCACCACACAATGAAGATTAATGAAGATTACTATTAAAAAAAAGTGGCATTTAAAACAGTGACTGTTGAGAAATCTGTATATGTAATAGATTAATTAAAATAAATTTACAGTTTAAGAAACCTACTAAACTAGTATGTTGTGGCCACCCCAAGACTTTCTTCTATATTTTTCTATACAAATTCACTAAGGGCAAATAATTTATTAAAACTATTATTTAATAAAATTATCTAACATGATGAATGCAAATGATTTTCTTCTTAGAGAAAACTAACACTAAATTATCCAAAGAAAGACAGTTTTATTTCTATAAATAACATCTTGAAAAATGCGTTTTTATAATGGTTATCAAGTTTCGTACAGCTATATGCCATACAAATTGAGATATAGCCTTCCTGTTGTCGAGGAATTTTCGAGTATAGCAGAACCATCTATTGGCCTATAAACATCCAACTTGAATCAGCATAATGTTTCATAATGGCCTTCTCACATATCAAGTTTTGTTTGATTATGCGCAATAGAACCTGTGATATAGCCTTCCTTAAATTTCAGAAATCGCTGTGTAGCAGCGCCACCAGTTGAGCGGTTGGCGCCAAAAGTTGATAGGTACTAATTTATGTCATGGTGCATCTACATATAAATTTATATGCAATTATGTGCAGTAGTTCCTGAGATATAGCCTTCCCTTAAATTGCGTAAATCGTTGTACAGCAGCGCCACCTGTCGGCCGATAAGCATTCAAATTGAATCAGTATAATGTCTCATAATGACCTTCGTACATATCAAGTTTCGTTTGATTATACGCAATATAACCTGAGTTACAACCTCCCCTTAAATTACAGAAATCACTGTATAGCAGCGTCACCTGTTGAACAGTTGACACCAAAAGTTGATAGGCACTAATTTAGATAAAGGTGCATCTACATATAAATTTATATATAATTCTGAGCAATACTTCCGGAGATACAGTTGCCACAAAATTTTTGTTACACACAAACGCAGGCAGACATGTTCTAAAAATGGTACAATCGTGTTCTAGATTTCTCAAAACGTGTAAATCCGTCGAATGCCGGAAGTCAAAAATTTTTACGACAATAATACTTTCTTCTATTGAATATAGAAGAAAGTAAAAATGAGATTTTTTGACGATTTAAAGCCTTCTTAATTCTACTACTTACGTTATATACATATCGTTAGCCATTTTACGAATAGTCAATTTCAGATTTTGAGATGAACCGCTCATGGCATCAGATCGAAGTTCTGATTATGTCACACAAACAGCCATATCTCTATTTTTAACCATTCATGAATACTGTTATAAAGATTTCGCGTATCTCACTTGGGTTTATTTCAATATATCACAAAACCGTTATATATTATTTATATTGGCAATAAATTAAGCGAATAAATAAAACTGTTCTAATAAAATCCCTCTAAAAAATCAGCTTAAAAAATTGAAGTCTAGAACCTCCTTTTAAAAAAATAACTCAAAACAAATTTTTTTTATGTCCTGTAAAAGTGGGGTAATACCATTGTGACGATATGATGTGAATATGAAATTTCAGTGGTGCAAACTGGATTTTTCGCTACAGCATTAAAGCCTAGAGTTATCATATGGTTACAGCATACAATGAATTAAATTTATTTTTTCTCGTAGACAAGACCCGTTCAAGCCAGTATGAGGCCCAGGTGCTGATGAAGTTTGGTGCCCCCTCCCGTAGGCTATGTGTAAACTCATAAAATTTATTTTCAGAATTCCAAATCTACAACAGTTTTCACGTGGAAAAGTATTAACATAAATATATACGAGGTGTGTCTAAAAAGTTCGGTGAATGGTCCGATATCTCAATGGCAACATGTGCTACGCGCACGCGCTTGCACATGACGATCCAGAGACATGTCAAGGAGCGCCACCTAGCAGGAAGCTTCGTGGCTGGCATGGGAAAACCCGCTACGGGCGTACGGGCAGTCTAACGTAGGCAATGTGAGAGGTAATGTCACCGTGCAATGGAGCAGCGGGTGAACATCAAGTTCTGTTACAAATTGGGAAAAACGGCTACGGAGACACATGGCATGTTGGTGCAAGTGTACGGGACGGGACCGTGAGCAGAAAATGTGTTTACGACTGGTTCCGTACCCGCTCAATCATGTCTGGTGTTCTGCTTGTCGACGGCCGACCCGACCTTGGCTCATCTTCAGTCGTTTCCTTGCCGTCGCTAAAACGTTTGAACCAGTCGTAAACACATTTTCTGCTCACGGCTTCTGTCCCGTACACTTGCACCAACATTTCATGCGCCTCCGTAGGCGTTTTCCCCAATTTGTAACAGAACTTGATGTTCACTCGTTGCTCCATTGCACGGTGACACTACTTCTCACACTGCCTACGTTCGACTGCCCGTACGCCCGTAGCGGGTTTTCCCATGACAGCCACGAGGCTTCTTGCTAGGTGGCGCTCTTTGACGCGTCTCTGGATCGTCATGTGCACGCGCGTGCGCGTAGCACATGTTGCCGTTGAGATATCGGACCATTCACCGAACTTTTTAGACACACCTCGTATGTTGTTTTGGTGAAGTTTGAGAGCCTCTGCTTAGAAATTCGTTATAATAATTTGCCGAAATAAATATAATCTTGTGATCAATATGAAATTTTGGTAAAAAATTCTCTAAAATTCTGTGTGCTCAGGTCCACGAACGTCCGATCGTGTGTTTAACAGATCCTACTCGTTGACAAATCTTCTAAATTCAATAAAGATTGTATTCATTCAAGCTTGTGGTGAAAGTTCAAACTATAAATAATAAATGTCATTACTAATCTTGTCTTTTTTGCATATGATTCTTAACTTTACTAGGAATATATGCATCAAAATTTGCGAGGGAACGGTAGTAACATGTCAGATTTCTAAGGTCTAATATTTGAAAAATATATATCAAAATTCTATATTCGCACTCTATTAACCTTTCATACGCCAATATTCTATAAATGGAACATGGAATGAAAAATTCATTTAAAAATCATGAATACTGAATTGAAAAAAGTATCAGATATAATAGAAAGATGACTTGATTTTTTCAAATAGAAAGTACAGTTCAATCATAAAAGGGAAAATGTACAGAAAATTATAAAAATGACCTATTTTACCATTTTCCCTTTTATCCTACAGTTTAAAAATTCACATAGTTTTGAAAAATAAGCAATTGCTTCTAAAAATGGGCTGGCATGTTTAAAATAGCTTACATTATTAAAATAAAATATAATATAATAATATTAAAATATAGTAACATTAAATTAATAATATTAAATATAATAATCTTATATTAATAATTTTTTTACACATTTTAATAATAGTGTTCTTTAAACTAAAGCATCAGAAGGCAAAATAGGTAAAAAACTAATTTAAATTACACCCTGATCTGAATGCGGCGTGTAAAAGGTTAATATCCTTGAAGAAAATTTTGGCAGTTAAAATTTTAAATAGAAAAAGTAATTCAGGCTTTAACAAGCTAAACTTAAAAAAAATTTCAAAACTTATTTTCTAAAAATTTAAAATTATGAGTTGTTGCTTTTCTTAAATGGACATCAATGTGCAAAACTTGATTTATGAAAAATGAACCTAATTTCAATAAATTGTTTTTTTCTCACAGCTTTGCCGAAAACATTGCCACAAATCTTTGAAACAAACCATAAATAACACAAATTTCAGAATAGAACAAAAATTCAGATATTGTTTCTATGTTTATCAACATTAAAATTTTCTCAAAATTTAAAATTATGAGTTGTTGCTTTTCTTAACTGAACATCAATGTGCAAAACTTGATTTATGAATAAAATCTTTTTGTAAAAAAATAGAACCGACTCCAAAAATGATCTACTATTCAAACAACTAAAAATGAAAGAAAATTGGCAGAAAATGGAACTGTAAATTGCGCCTAAAAGTATAAAATAATTTCCTTCGCCAAACAACCTATAACACTACAATTAATCATAACTTTTGAAGTCGGCGCAAAATTAAATAAAATTTAATTAGTTTTTAAAGGTTTGTCTTTAGATCGGTAGCAACAAATGTTGTTGTCTCGAATGATCCATTTTCATGTTTCCTTTATTATTTTATCACTGTATACAATTGGTCCATTAGTAGCATCTACATAGAACAGTGAACATTCTTCACAATGCGGTATTTATGTTTCTGCGAAGTTAGAGTTTCCTTTGCAAATTTGGTATAACATTGATAACTATCATCCTTGATGGCTTTTGGATTTGGCGATCAAAACGTAAAGCAAAAATATACACGCAAGATGTATATTTTCATAATATATATTGTACGATCTGTTGTTTCATATTCTTGATTACTCTCTTAATATACCTTATCAAAATATGGTTGATATCCCTAAGAAATTAAATATGTTTGCCAGATAATTTTGCGAATTTTCTTTCACCAAGCACGTCAGATACCAGCATCTTCGCCAATTTCTGCTGCTTACGAAATCTTATTTGTTTTCTTGAATCAAAGTAGTTTTCGGCTGCGTTTTGCAGGTGACAATGTGAGATGTGCATTTTGATTAGGATTTGATTTTTGTATTGAATAAAGGTATCAATTTTTATTTAGTTTTGCGCCGACTTCAAAAGTTATGATTAATTGTAGTGTTATAGGTTGTTTGGCGAAGGAAATTATTTTATACTTTTAGGCGCAATTTACAGTTCCATTTTCTGCCAATTTTCTTTCATTTTTAGTTGTTTGAATAATAGATCATTTTTGGAGTCGGTTCTATTTTTTTACAAAAAGATTTTATTTTTCTCTTTTCAGTGAAAACTTATTTATAGCATCAGAAGATGTTCGACGGAAGTTTCACAAATCATAACTTCCAAGAAAAGTGACATTACTCAAAAAATGGTTTATGTCACTGAAAAATACATGAAATGCACCCAATGACAATAAAAGTTACATATCCATCTAGAAAGTTATCCACTCGAGAGACAGTTGTGCCAGTTTTCTTCTAGTCAAGTTATTTTTAATTTGATTTTTCTCAAATGCTGCCTTTTTAAGTTGTGTCACTTCTTACCTTTATCGGATATGAGCAAAAAACTATCCATTGAACGAACATACGTTAAATTAAAAAGTCTTTAGAAATGTAAAGAACGGATACGCTGTATTCGTAACCGAAAATTCTGTTAGGCATATATATTGAACTTTACAGTGAATACGTGTCATACGCTGCGCTGGAAATTGCGCAGCGTAAAGTTCAAACAAAGAGCAAAATATGCATTGCAGCTGACGGACAGAAGTTTTAACATCGATACTTACATACTGCTTTTACCAGTGTAGCTGCATTCGTTCAGCAGTTAGAGTGAGAACAGACTTTTGCGAGTATCCTGTAATTTGTTTATATCTTAATGAAATCATAATGAAACCTATTTCAGGCCAAGATCATTACGACAACAAAAAAAGTATTAAAATTAAATCCTCTCTTACGAAGTCAGTTAACAAATTTCAACAACAACGAGAAACATGGATTGTATTGAGAAAATCTTCCTTTATGAAGTCGGTTAAAAACGTCTATGCGTTAATCGTTGTGACCGCTTACAATAACCATACTTTGAATTTTACATAGCATAAATGTCACCCGCTACGCTACAACATATGCAATGTCGTTCAAGTGTGCACAAAATAGGAAATTGGGAACAAATGCACGTTTTAAGCGTTCTGTTTTTAGCATTAATGTCTAAACTATCTTTGCGTACTACATCGATGATGACGCTCTGCAATTTTATAGTTCACATTTTTTCCCTGTCTTGAAACGTTTCCGAGATAGAATCGCTAACTCCACTCTTTTCCACCAGGTGACGCTTTAGACGGTTGAATCACGTAGCACATGTCCACTTTACTATACCTACATACCACTTTTATGACTATAGCTGCAGCTGTTCAGCAGTTAAAAGAGTCGGGACTGACTTTTTTGGGCACCCTGTATTTTCTTTTGATCGTAAAGATCTTACAATGGGACCTATTTCAGACTAAGACCTTCACAATAAAACAAAAAGTATTAAAATCGGATCATCCGTTCAGAAGTTATGAGCTAACAAACAAAAACAAAAACAAAAAAACATACGGTTTGAATTGAGAACCTCCTCCTTTTTGAAGTCGGTTAATTAGAGCATCTCTTACGAAGTTATAAGCTTACAAACACCAACAACAACACATAGCTTGAATTAAGAACACCCTCCTTTCTGAAGTTGGTTGAAAACGACTTTGCGCTAATCGATGTGACCGCTTACAGTAACAGAACTTTGAACCACAGAGTATACGTGTCATCCGCTACGCTGCAAAGTGTGCAACGTAGTTCAAGTGTGCACAGTGTAGGAAATTGCGAAGAAACAACTGTGTTTTAAGCGTTCTAATTTTAGCAATAATGCCAAAAACTGTCTTTTCGTAGTAAATCGATGATGCCCTACAGCTTCGTAATTAACTTTTCTCCCATCTTGAACCGTTTTTGAGATAGGAGCGCTAATTCCGCTGTCTTTTACCAGATGGCGCTTTATTTTCTTTAGATTGTAAAGATGTTAGAATGGGACCTACTTCAGACCAAGATCTGTACAACAAACAAAAAGTATCAAGTAACCGTATTTTGAACTATATAGCGTATGTCTCACCAGCTACGCTATAACGTGAGCAATGTAGCTCAAGTGTGTATAGTGTAAGAAATTGCGAACAAAAAAATGCACGTTTTCAGCCTTGTAATTTTAGCATCAATGTCAAAACTATCTTTTCGTACTAAATCGATGATCCTCTGCAATTTTATAATTCACTTTTTCCCCCTGTCTTGAACCGTTTCCGAGATAGGAACGATAGCATGAATGTCTAAACTATCTTTTTGTACTAAATCGGTGATACTCTTCAGCTTTGTAATTCACTTTTTCTTTAGAACCGTTTTCGAGATAGGAACACTAACTTCGCTATTTTCTACCAGGTGGCGCTGCAGGCGGTTTAACCTTGTACTGCATGGCCACTTTGCCATACTTACATACCATTTTTATCACTATAGCTGCAGCCGTTTAGCAGTTAAAAGAGTTGGGACTGAATTTTTTGGGCACCCTGTATTTTCTTTAGATCGTAAAGATATTACAATGGGACCTATTTCAGACCAAGACCTTTTCAACAAAACAAAATGTATCAAATTCAGAGCATCCGTTCAGAAGTTATGAGCTAACAAACATAAAAAAAACATACGGTTTGAATTGAGAACCTTTCTTCTTTTTTGAAGTCGGTTAAAAAAAATGAACCTAATTTCAATAAATTGTTTTTTCTCACAGCTTTGCCGAAAACATTGTCACAAGTCTTTAAAACAAACCATAAATAACACGAATTTCAGAATAGAACAAAAATTCAGATATATTTTCTATGTTTATCAACATTAAACTTTTCTCAAAATTTAAAATTATGAGTTGTTGCTTTTCTTAACTGGACATCAATGTGCAAATCTTGACATATAAAAAATGAACCTGAATTCAATAAAATGTTTTTTACTTTAACTTTGCTGAAAACGACTTTAAAACAAAACCATCAGTAATGGGAGTTTCAGAATAGAGTAAAAAGTTCCAGCTATTGTTAATGTTTTGATCAATTTTCACTAATTTCAACCCCTTCCGTGGAGGATCAAAATTGTGATGGCATGTCTCTGGACCACCTCTAGGGGTATGTCCCAGACCTTCGCCAATTGCCCATCTGCGCAGCACTAGTGCGACGTAAAACCCAACCATCATCATCATCATCACTAATTTCAACATTTTACTTTTCTCAAAACATAAAATTATGAGTTCTTGCCTTTCTTAACTGGACATTACTGTGTAAAACTTACTATACATGAAAATGAATCTGATATCAGTAAATGGTTCTTTCCCACAACTTTGCCGGAAGCAAATAAGTCTTTAAAAGAAAATCATCAATAACGAGAATTTCAGAACAGAAGAAAAAGTTCGAGCTATTGTTACTGTGCTTATCAACTTTCACTAATCTGCCACGGTCGTGTCTCTTGAAAACGAAAAGTTCACGAATTCGCATTTCAAAGATTATGACATAACTTCAAATATTATTATTAACGCTATTGGGAGATTTTCTATACCTAAGTTGGTTTGTGGTATTTCAGTTTTGGGGACTAAATGATAAATTAAAAATAAATCCGTTACTTAGTTAATTGTAAGTTCAAAGTAATTTATTTTTTGGATTTGCGAGGACATAACTTTCCCTTAGAATAGAGGCGATTTCTATAGATTAAAGTAAATACCATGCTTACAAAAGGCCAAACTGTCATAATATAACTGTAATAATAATTAAAAAGAAAAAAAAAATCTGCTGACATTTTTTGTAACCAAATTTAGTACGACAGGATTCTTATTTTTATCTATTCTTCCATATAAATGCATGTAATTTAACTATATTTCATTCCCTAGCTTCGGTTACTATATTTATTTCTTAAAACTACTGTGATATAGTTTTAGCTTATGAACCTCATGGCGGCTTTTATTTATTTATTTTTTGCCACTTTAGCGATGAATTAAAATGGCTATCGCAATTACGTAAGTAAAGACCTTGGCGAGAAACGTCTGAGCTAATTCGGTGCCAAATTCACTGTAAATACAAGTGTCTGAAATTCAGACAAAATTGTGTCTGAAACGGGTGTTTAATTTTAAGATGCTAAAAAGTGTCTTAAAAGGCACATCGTTTCACACTCGAAACGTCTGAAATTCCGCCATCTTTGATCCTGTCTGAAGTGAATATTTTTCATAAATAAATAAATAAAAAGATGCGTTTTATACTGTTTACCTGTGAGAAATAGATTTTAGAATCTCCTAGAGCATAGAATATGTATATATTAATAATTTTTACAATAATAGTCCCCGTTGCCCCCGGCGGGAATCGAACTGACAACCAATGGATTCAAAGTCGAGTGTCTTCCCAATCAAGCCATCGGTGCTCACGCTGTACTTTGCTTGTATAACGAAATATATTCTAGTATCCGTAAAACAAGTTTTATGTCTTTGCAATAAAACTATTCATAAGAAGTAAAGCTTAATACATATTACCTTAAATTTCTTGTGTAGAGGTTTAGAGTTTTTTTTTTGATAAAATGCGTAATAAATATGAAAAAGTAGTAGCAGGTGGATTTTAAACGATTATTTTTTTTTTTTAACCTGGTATTTGCAAGAAAACAAACTATAAACATAAAAAAAAAAAAAAAAAAAAAAAAAAAAAAAATGTTCTTTTACATTTTGAAGTGTAGGGAAACATAAAATAATTTTAAAACGCGAAAAAAAAAAATCAATTATGCACAAATTGTTTAAGATTGTTTAGCTACGAATTCGCTTTCTTAGCTACAAGGTACATGCTTTGTTTATCTTAATATTTTTTGATTTATTACATGTGAGAATTTTAAATAAAAATTAACTTTGTTTTTTAATTTTTAACAGAATAAGATCCGTGTTTAAGTATTTTAAATAAGTTAACTACTTATATTACATAAAATAATGTCAAATTTATTTGTTTAAAAAAATGTTAAAACAGGATGTGCATGCTGCTTAAAGTAGATTCCATATGGAAAATTTGTTAAGTAATACAAATGTCTGAATTTCTAAGTGTCTGAAATTTGTAATGTCTGAATCTTTAAGTACATAAATTGTAAAATGTCTGAAATTTTATGTGTCTGAAAATGTTATATGTCTTAATTTCAGACATATAGACCTTATTCAGACACTTATCTGAGCTCATTTATAAAAAAGACACTTATACCTGTCTTAATTTAAGACAGCACATGCGTCTGAAATTTTGCATGCGTAAGTGTTTCAGACATTTATGTGTCTGAATTGATATTTCAGACACACTTCTGTCTGAATTTAAGACGCTTCTATTTACAATGTTCCAGATTTCGCAAAGGGGTTCTATACTGAGGCTATTCTATTTCTTTAGCACGATTTTTTTTCAATTTTATTTTAATAAATAAAAAAAAAGTTTGCATGTTCTTTCTTTCTTTCTTTTTTCTTTTTTCTTTTTTTTTTTTTTTGACATAAAATATATATATATATATATTCACTTATTTATTTTTAGCATCAATTTGTCTTTTTCTTTTAAATAATTTTAAGGTTAAAATGGGGTTTTTACTAAGGATTTTTTGAATCAATTATCCGATTGAACAAAATACAGCGTCAGCTACATTTTGTGCATATTATAAGTGTACCAATTTTTAATAAAATCTAATAATCCGGACAGATACAATGACACACTTTCAGCTTTATATATTTTAAATAAAAAACAGAAACGTTTGCACGTTCGTTCAAGGTTATTTTTGGCATCAATTTGTCTTTTTTTTTTTTTTTTTTTTAAATAATTTTAAGGTTAAAATGGGGTTTTTACTAAAGATTTTTTGAATCAATTATCCGGTTGAACAAAGTTAACTTAACTTAAAAGTTAACTTAACTTAATACAATAAATGGCAACAATGTAAAGTCGCTATCGGAAAGAAATAGTCCCGTCATACTACAAAAAAAAAAAAAAAAAAAAAAAAAAAAAATCTGACGATTTCTTTATTTTGTGGAAGTGTTTTGTAACACTTAAAGAGAACAATAAGTAGACATTTTTTATAAGATCCAAACGCAAAAGAAATAATTTTAGTAAGACAATTTAATTTATTATTATTATTATTATTATTATTATTATTATTATTATTTTAAATATCTGTGAGATTTTGTGAGAATTGATAAGATGTGGCACAATGAATACGCAGAAGAACAATTCAAATCTAAATTGGATACATTTTTAATAATAATAATTAAAAATAATTGGTGGAATAATAAACATTAAAGGAATCTTTTTAAATGCATTTTTTTTTTTTTTTTTTTTGTAAATGCGTATTTTAACGCTTTATTATTTACTGTAATTTGAATTAAAACTTTATTTTTTAATTAATTCATATTTTATAAGAAAATATTATTTGATTTTATTTTTTGATAATCTGAAAATATAATTTGAATAACAGTTTAATGATATCATATTCATAATTTTTATTAAAAGGTATTTCGATTCCAGCGAACATTTGGAAAAGAAAATGCAAAAGAATTTACTTCAAAATGTCATTATTTTATTTAGATACTTTTCCAATCTGAAGAAATACTGCGTAAAGTCTCTCAGATAAACAATCAGTATGAAATAAAGCAAAATATTGCACGAAAATTTTAATTTATGTTGAAAATATAAAGTAAGATGTTAGTGATTAAAATAAGAGGGCAAATATATTTTATTCTCGTACACTAAACTAAACAAGTCATTTTTGCTGATGTCTTTATAAAACAAAGCATTTTTTAACTTGAGTGACCTTAGATTTAGGTAACATATCTTACCTGTAGGAGGATTTGACCCGCTGTTTATGTGACCTTAAAATTAATTTAAAAGAAATATTGCGCCACTTTGAAACAATAGGGTAGTGTTGCATAAAAAAAACTTAAAGAAAGAAGAAGAAAGAAACAAAAACATTTATTAGGTTTATATAAATGCACTTTCTGATCATGCAAGTTGTTTATTTATTTATTTATTTCCCTTTAAAAAAAAAAAAAAAATAATAATTTGTTGCTAATTTTAATTAATTATTTTATTTTCTATTCATCATATATTACAAATGTTAGTTTTTTCTTCGTGAAAAGAAATACATAAAGTTTATAACACCAAATAATTCTGTTCATTTCATGAGGTTACGGGGTATATTTTCGTTTTCATGCATTTCTTTCCATTGTTTTTACAGGCTTTTGTTAACATGGTTATTCATATTGACATTTCAGGTAAAATAGCTCTTGACCTCTCTTGACACCTGTTTTCCTTTTTGTTTTTTCTACGAATATGAATCGAAGGGTGACGCCCGCAGGGTTTATGCTCTGATTCAAGCACCATTTACAAATGGTTCACGCAGGGCAATACATTTTTTTGTGTGAGCTTTTCCTTCCCTTGACAAAATATTAGATATATTTTCCTTTTTTCTTTTTTAATGCATTGCCAAAATGTTGCAATCCTTTTCTAAGTTAAGGAATGTAGGTTTCGAATTCCTATCCTATAAAACCTAATTTCTCTCTCTCCCTCTTTTTTTTTTTTTTGTTTTGTTATTGCGTATTTATATTTTGTTTAAAGATAAAAAAAAATCTGGATGAATAGAACAGAAAATTGTGTCATTGGTATGTGTTATTTACTACTCTGTTATTTGAGAATCTCAGTCAAATTTATCCAAACTAACTACCCTGAAAATAAAAATGATAAAAAGGGGAAAAACGATAAAGGTATTTATTGCTATATTATATGTAATTAAATGAATAATTGTAGGTCTATGAAATTATCTTCAAATTCTAAAGAATTTTGTTGGAAATATCTGTATACATATTTTGCTGTTATGCTAATATGTATTTTATTCATTTACATGCGTACAGTACTTGCTTCAAAGCAATACTAGAGACATTCTTTTTTCTGTTCTTCTGACTACTAAATATTCATTTCACATATCCACAAATTTATCTTAACCCGTTGACGCCCGAATTAATTTTGCAAAACATTATTAGCTGATTATTTCACTCCTAAATTAATATAGACAACTGACAGTAAAATATATTAACTTAAACAATTCTTCTGATAGTTTTAAATTTAAAGCCTATCTTCATTTATTGACGTTTAGTGTTCCAGCGAGAAAACTTGGAGACAGAAAAACTTTGAGATAACAGATTAATTTTCTATTATATGTTGACAACGAATTCGAAAGTAAAGTATTATAATATATATTATTATTAAACTTGATTTAAGTTAGTATACCTACGCAAAAAGCAAATATATGTGCGATGAATGAAAAATCATAAAATGACTATCCAAATTATGAAATAATAATTAATAGTAGGCACATAAGACTTTCAGGGACGCTATAAACTGTCACTGAAAAGCAGAAATCATTCCAAGAAACCACAAAAAATATACGTGCCATTTTATTAGCTGTACTCAAATGAGGACACTGGGCGCTAACGGGTTAAGATACAAATGCTTGATATTTACCCAAGTCTCTATTTAAGTAACAAAAATTCAAACAGAGTTTATCACTTTTCCATAAATTGGAACAATATTTCGATTAAACTTTCAGAAAACGAAATTTCGTTCATTTTTGTCTACAGAAATCTTTCCATAATTTGACCGTTTATCTGAAATATCATTTCGTTTCATGGGTCAATGCAAAACGTTTTTCAATTTGTAATTAATTTAAAGTACAGGGTGGTCCGAAAAACATGATAGAAAGTAAGCGATTTTTGTGGAAAAAATAAAATATGCAAGAACATGAAACCTATGTTATTGAATAAAGATATGAATGACATTTAATATACAAGGTGCTCGAAATGTCTACCGTCCCCGACTATAGTGTTATAAAGCCAGTTCCGAAACTCTGTCATAAAGCGCTGGAGTGTGTCAGAATCAAGTGCATCAATCTCGATTCTGATGGTCGATTTCAGGTCCTCAAGTGAATCAGGGGGATTCTGTAGATTCTGTCCTTGTTGTAAACCCATAAGAAGAAGTCGCACGGATTTAGGTCCGGGCTGTATGGGGACCTCTCTATCCCGTGCCCCGTGAATCTTTCTTCATCTAAAGTAGTCAAACGCTCACTAAACGTCGTTTTAAGCCACAGGAAGACATCAGCAGTTCTATGTGGACGAGCCCCATCTTGCATGAACCAGTATTGGCGTATCATGTTGAGACAGCCCGCTTCAGGGCCAAAGTGATGCTCTAGAAACTCTCGATACTTCACTTTCGTGACCATACGTCAATGAATATCGGACCACTCATCCACTTCGATGATATGTCACACCACACCGTGACCCTTTGTGGATACAGTCGTGAGACGACACTGAGATGAGGATTTTCCGCACCTCAATGGCGCCTCAAAAAATATTCTTACAATAAATAATCGTTTTTCCAAGGCCAGTGATTCCATATTGGTTATTCATTATTTCCGGTAATCAAGCATTCACCTTAAATGTCAATATGTGTGCTATTACAATATGGAAGAATTATACTTATATCAATAAATTTGAAATCAGGAACTTAAAATACTTTCTATCATGTTTTTCGGACCACCCTTTATGTGTCTTGTGAAATATATTTATTTTTCGTGAGATGCGATTAAGTTTTTTAATTCTTTTAGTTGATTGAGGACGCCAAGAAAGCCTTAATTAGAGGACCCAGGTTGATATATCCTCCCGTTTGAAAGACCAGCATGGGGCTGGTATTTTATATTTACAAAGGAATACAGTACAATTTTGATTATCACTAAAAAATATTTAAGAGAGGAACTTAATTTTTATTTGTTATTCTTAAGTCTGCTCTAGAAAGGTACCACGCAGAGTTATATATTTTCTATGGTTTTCTTCGCTTTTCAAAGACCGTTGTTATAGAATAATATAGATGTAGGTTACTTTACAGTCTACGGAAACCAAACAAATTAACATTAAATGCTGCGATCTGTAACCTTATGTTCATAAAGATCAAGTAAAATGCAGTGTTAATTTTATCCAAATATCTCGTTATTTTTGAGTAATAATTAAAACCTTAAAATACCCTTACATAGTATTTGCAAATTTACAGTAAAAGATAGGTAAAATGCGTTTAGGGATACGATGTTTTGCCTTTCATAAACTCTAGTTTCTTTTCAATTTAAAACTTTTCAAACATTGATTGCCCATGTGTCATCGAAATATATTAAAATTATCGTTTGCGATTATTGTTTGCAAATAAACGTATAATTAATTCCTACTAAAATGACTATCATTTGGAAAATAAAACTTTATTAAAATCGCGTTTGTAACAAATACAGATCTAGTTATCATTATTGCCGAAACGTCAGTGGAGGCCCTCTGTTGAGACTCAAAACGGTTTTGGGCTGTGTCTGTGTGTCTGTCTGTCTGTCTGTCGCGCAATAGCGGCCGCAAAAATAGAGCTATTGACTTGAAATTTGATACACATGTTCATGAGCCCCACGAAATCAGCTGTATAGTTTTTGGTATGTATTCCATTTATAGTTCGTGTACAGGGACACGCCAAAGTTTTTCTTATCATTACGGCCTATGGGAGAAATTTTTATGTATCGCGATAGCGGCCACAAAAATCCCGCTATTGACTTGCAATTTGGTACACATGTTCATGTGCCCCACGAAATCAGCTGTTTAGTTTTAGGTGTGTATTCCATTTGTAGTTCGTGTACAGGGACACGCCAAAGTTTTTCTTATCATTACGGCCTATGGGAGGAATTTGTATGTACCGCGATAGCGGCCACAAAAATCCCGCTATTGACTTGCAATTTGGTACACATGTTCATGAGCCCAACGGAATCAGCTGTATAGTTTTAGGTGTGTATTCCATTTGTAGTTCGTGTACAGGGACACGCCAAAAATTTTCTATCATTACGGCATATGGGAAGAATCAGTATTTACCGCCATAGCCACCGCAAAAATCAAACTATTGACTTCCAGTTTTTTCCGAAACTTTAGTAGAGGCCCTCTGTTGAGACTCAAAAGGATTTTGGGTTCCGTCTGTCCGTCCGTCTGTCTGTCTGTCTGTCGTGCGATAGCGGCCGCAAAAATCACGCTATTGACTTGAAATTTTGTACACATGTTCATGATCCCCACGAAATTAGCTGTATAGTTTTGGGTGTGCATTCCATTTGTTGTTCGTGTACAGGGACACGCCAAAGTTTTTTTTATCATTACTGCCTATGGGAAAAATTTGTATGTACCGTAACAGCGGCCGCAAAAATCCTTCGATTGACTTGCAAATTGGCGCAAACGTTCCAGCTTTGCATATAAGTAGCTGTATAATTTTTATTGCTATATTTTTCATAAACTGTATACAGGGACACGCCAAAATTCTTAACATTACGGTGTATGGGGTGAATTTCGTTTCAACGCATTTTAATATCATTACTTTGCATTGAAGAAAATTAAACTAGCGTACGTGAGTAAGATGCTTAAACTTATGTTGTTTGAAGAAAACATTTGCTCTTAAGCTTTTTAATTAATGTACAGGACCTTACAAGAGTGTTCTGACAATGTCACGTAGTCATCCAAACGATGTTATATTTGGAACAATTATTAATTTTAAACGCAAAATAAGCTGAATAGTTTTTACTGGTGCATACAATGTTTATGGTTCGTTTACAAAGACACACGAAAGAATTTCGTAACATTAGATCCTATGGACAAATTTTTAATTTAAGTGCGCACTTTAATGCGTTTATGCTGAATTGAACTTAATAAATTAACATACATTATAAAGATGCTTAAAATCATGTTTACTCTTAAAAAAAGGTTATGTATAGATTAAATAAATTATGGGACCACACAAAATAATTCCGAGTATGTACTGTAATTATCCAAATCATTTCAAATTAGTTTGAAAAATTAATGAGTTATAATTAATTAGGTTTATTCTTATTATTGGGGTTTATAATGACTGTGTCTATTTTTCCGGGATACATAAAGGAATTTCGAACTATTACGGTCTATAGTCGGTATTTCTTAAAAGTGTATTTTAACGTGGTTACACCCCATCAAATATAATGAAATTTTATTAAAATTTTAAAAGCATGTTTTCCTGTTGAAAATTGTGGACATAGAATTGATAATTAGTTTAAAGGTTACGCAAAATATTTGCGATATGCTATGTAATTTTTTTTGTATGAAATTTGATAGTTATGAAATTTGGTATTTATGAATTTCAGGGAAATAATACAAGACCGTCGTTTATTAAGAATACATATTGTTGCGTAATTGGGGGTTCCTAAGTTGTCCGAGAATGAAAGGCGAAACTTGCAAAAATTCAGTAATTTATTCACAGAAAGTTAAAAAAAAAAAAATACAGGTCTATAAACCAAGTATCAGCTTCAATTCAACCAGTAAACATAGCTTAAACAACAGCCGTTAACAGCAAAACAAGAGTACAAACTGTTTATCAATAACACATAAAGCAAGTCTCATTCAAAGAGGCTCAAAGCAAAGCAAGCATTTGACGAAACTGACACAGATCTGAGATTGGCCGCCTTGGCTAAAAAAATGCTCCTTTTATACTATTCTATCGAACACAGACTGTTCTGGAAAATTCTCGTATCTCATCAGTCAATGAGATTACAGCTTCCATATTTGGTATATCCCTAATAAGGATTTTCTCGCCAAGGTCGCCAAAAAAATTCGCCAAGGAGGGAAACAGTCGCCAAATTTGGCGCCAAATCCATTTTTTCCCTTATTGGAGCTTTTTTTTAAGTGTTTTTAAGGGAAAATTAGGCTATTTTAATGCTAAAACGACTAGAAATGCACAAAATGAGCTTTTTATCGACTTACTAAGCCTCTTTGAAAGAATTTATACAAAAATAGATGCAATTATTTACAATTCCGTAACGTTTTATAAGATATACAAATAGAGAAAAAGCGGGGGGGTTGAGGGGGGCGGCAGCCCCCTCAGGAATGTATCTGATTATGGTAACAAGTCTATCGAATCAATATATACTATTATATAATAAGGAATAAATAAAAATGACCTATTGAATAATGTCTGATGCAAATAGGACGTTGAGGCTCCTGATCTGCAGATCTACTAGTTATTATTTTTTTTTCAAATTTCTAAATAAACGCCTTTAATATTTTATTGAGTAATCCTTTTCTGCAAGCGGGGACCTTTAAAAAATCGAATTATCTCCGTGGTCACAAGGTTTATATCATTTAGAAGTTTTATTGTATTAACTATTTTTACCATACATTATTTAACAGTTTAATAATAAATTTTAATAATTTTATGTTATTAAAAATTAAAATATCAAAATAATAATAATAATAATCTTAAAATTATCTTATTTGATAAAAACGATTCAGGAATGTGTAAATATATTATATATATTTTTTAAATTACGTGGATTTGAAATTAGTTTCCTGGAATTTTATGGCTTATTTAGAATATTTCTTTTCCTACATTTTATAGGAATTTAGTCAGACCAAATACGATGATCCAAAAATGTAGAAAAATAACATTAAAACTGGAACATATCCTATAAACATAAAAAAATAAGAACATATAAGTAATACTACTCTATTTATTTATTTTTTGTTCGAAATGCGATAACAACCGTTTACATACGTTTAGATTACTAACTTCGAGGCATTTATTTTATGAATGATGTAAATAAATTCAAAAATGATATTTTTTGCCTGTTGGCCGTTTAAATTTATTTTCATTCTTTTATAAAATATTCTTTCAAAATCCTTCTTCAGTGGATACTTTATTTAGTAAATCATGAGATTTATTCCATAATCTACTTAAAGGATCATGGATATGAGAGATTTTATCGTTTCGATTTCCTTGAACTGAAAAATATAATATTACGTTTAAGATGGGCATTTATCTGTAATATGTCATCATTATTGTTCAGAATTCTACTGAATAATATGTATGGCAGGATTTTCTGCTTTAAATAAAAATTTTCTCTCAGTTTAATGTAATTTGAAATTTTTATCGAAATGTTAGCAAATTCACAATGCTCAAAATCACGTAATGAATATATATATTTTTTCTTTTTTAATCAATGCTGTTATATATCATTTTAGTTCTATTTTTTAACTTCCTGACCTGCGAAGAAGGGGTAAATTTGAAGTCTTTCTCTATCTGTCTCTGTGCATATCTCTGTTTGCAACACTGTAGCTTCCAAACGAATACATCGATTTCAATGCGATTATTATTATTATTATTATTATTAGTGCTATTATTAGAACGCTATTTAAATTGGCATAGTTCTTAGCAATGTTTGATGAAAGTATGTTTCATAGATTTTTAAAAATTCATTAAAATGTAATTTTTTTTAAAGTGACTCTGAACTGTTATCTAAAGATCTCCTAGCTGACAATCAATCAATTACCAACATATGTTCCATGATAAATCAGGTTAATATTTATTTATTTTTATTTTATTTTATTTATTTTTATTTTATTTATTTATTTATTTATTTATTTTATTTTTTTTTTTTTGGGGGGGGGGGAGGTTTAGAGTATGAAAAAGCTTTTAAAAAGTTGCTAATTTTTAACCAATTTTGAAAAAGAGTAGCTTTTGAAAGTTTTGCTCTTATTCCAGACGACAGTTAAAACGCATTTTATAATATATATGCATACAAGGTTTAAAACAAATAGAAATAAAATAAAATCTAGTGATGGCTATAACCTAAGTTGTGATTTATACAAGCAAGGACAGTACATTTCGATTTTTGAAAGCTATTCTAAAGGCGTGGTGACCCTCGTTATCAACAACCCTTTGGCATCTAGTGTGCAAGATTTAAATGCCGGATCAATAAAAATCAATTAGTTTTTAAGCAGAAAATCGGGAGACCGCATTTTGGACATCATCCAAATATTAAAATTTTCTGCCATTCAGAAAATGTTGTAGCGGTCCTAATGAATACATATCCGATGGCGTAATATCAGGCGAGTATGGTAGGTGAAGTAATACCTTCCACCTCAATTCATTATTTTTATCCAGGGTTCATCTTGTGCAGTTCTGTCTTGCATTGTCGTTTTGCAAATCAACACCTTTTCTGTTGACAATCACCAAGTATTTTTCAATTAAAGATTGATTTACTCGATCCAATTGTTCACAGGAAAGGTCTATATTCACAGTTTGTCCAGATTTCAGCACTTCAAAAGGAACTGTCCCACGAATACACTACCGAAACCAAACACACAAAAGCATCTGTTTGTGATGTAAATCTGGCTTAGCTGCACTTTATGGCGATTCATTTAGAGAAAGTCACAACATTTTGCGTTTTAGATTATCATAAAGGACCCATTTTTTAATCTCCAGTTATCAAGTGATCAAAAAAAGCTTCTGTATTGTGCCACTGAAGCAGTAAGTTGCATGTGCTCGATCGGTTAGCTTTGTTTTCTTTGGACACATTATGCGAGATTTAAACATCTACCCTGCTTACTTTACAAATTTTCTACAAATGTTCTTGGATGGTAGATCAAAGTTAGTTAAATGTGTTTGACAGTTTCTCGATTGTTTGGTATGGATTAACTTCCATTTTTGCCCTTAATATTGTCTAAAGTTGTTTGTCTTCCTGATCGATACGAGTCAGAAAGATCAAAATTACCGATTGAACTTTAAAAAACCACATTTAGCATTTATGAATGTGTAATGTCTTTAAATAAACATCGCAAATGATTTTTGTAGCAAAAGTTGCTTTACTACCCTTTCGAACCTCAAAAAGCATAAATTGCTGCTGAATATGCATCTCTTCTGGTATTTAATTTGGCTAGCTGTTTCACTATAAATTGAAAAATTGCAAAATTTACCCCCCCTCCCTCAAAAAGAAAAAAAAAAAAAAGAGCTTTAATTTACGAGTAAACAAGTCTCTGTACCTTGAAATGTCTGGCACAAGTTCAAGCACAGAATGAGCTGATAAACGACAACAGAATATCGACATGCGCAAAAACGACATTAGTTTCCGCCCCTCCCCCCTCCCCCCCCCCCAATATCAGTCCATTATGCATTTATTTACATTTTCTATCAAAAAACTAAATAAAAATAAACAAAACTTTTTTTTTTTTTTTTGTGTCTTTTAGTAGAAGTTTAGATGCTTTTTTAATAATAGTTTCAATGTCGTTAAAAATACAACAAAAATGTAACATATTCTTCAGCTACAGAGGGGGAAAAAAAAATAAATCAGATATTTTAATCCTTATTGTTTGAATGCGGTTACAAATCTTTTACAGTTTTCCATTTGATTAACGCTAATTATATATAGTAATTTAAAAATTTTAATTGTAGCTGGAGCACGTAAAATCCGTCGTGACCGCAATGTCCTCCATGTTTCCACCCAAATTATACCTTTGGAAGTCGCCGAAGCGGAGATGCCATCCCCTCCGTGCAGGTTCAAAATTGTGAGGGCATAGTCTGAGGACCATCCTTAGGGGTGCGTCCCAGACCGTCGTCAATTACCCATTGCGTAGTACTAGTGTAACGTTAAATCCAACCACCTCATTTTGAAATTAAAAATTCTGTTTTAGTATTAGAACGTAACTGTTGTTAAATTCAATATATTAGCTCATTGTTTATTTATTTAATTTTTAAGCGCATTCACACAATATAAATAAAAACAACAATAGGTCTTTTTTCTTTTAATTTCTTATAAATTAACTTTTTAAAATAATAGTATTTCCAATGTACTTCAAACAATAAAATGTAACGTATTCTACAACTACAGAAGAAACAATTAATAAATCACATTACTTACAAGGAAACATTCAAAAGGTGTCGTCTTAAAAAATATTGAAAAAAAAAAAAAAAATATATATATATATATATATATATATATGATTCTAACTCTTCATAAAACACCAGAAAGTGAAAAAATTATCGGCTGAAATGAATTACAACGACCACAAAAAATATAAAAATTAAGCATAGTTGGTGATTTCACACTCTTAGGCGATTGATTTTGAGTACGGCGGAGAAGCAAAACACGGTTTTGTTCGTACACGGCAATCTCGGTACTAGCGAACTTATCGTCTAATAACGCTAAATCGCCAAAAATGCTTAATTTTGATAATTTTTTGTGGTCGCTGTAATTCATTTCAGCCGATAATTTTTTCACTTTCTGGTGTTTCATGAAGAGTAGAATCACATATATTTTTTTCATTATATTTTGATGACGACACCTTTTGAATTTTTCCTTGTTAGTCTTTATTGTTCCAAATGCATTGCCAAACATCTCCACTTTCCCGTTTGATTAACAAAGACCAAATGCGTTTTTTGAATTTGAAATTCTGCTTTAGCATACTGAACATGATTGTTGTAAAATTCACTACATCAGCTCATTATTAAGTTATTAATTTTTAAAGAAATTCACTTGAACAAAATTACATGTACTTTTCTTTTCTTTTAATATGTTATAAGGTAAATTTTTACATTAATCATATTTTAAATATGCTAAAAATTGTTTGTAAAAAATAAAATAAAATAAAATAAAATAAAAAAATTAAAAAAATTAAAAAAAATCTTAGAAGTTTAGTTTTTCTTTCTTTTTATTATATCAGTAAAAATATCTTCTATATGCTTCAAAATTGCAAATGGCATATTTATTTATTTATTCATTATTATTTTTTTTAAACACAATTCACATGAATTAAATAAAAATCATCAAAAAATTTTCTTTTTATTTCTTAGAAGTTTAGCTTATCTTTCTTTTCATTATTATAAAAATAATATTTTCCATATGCTTAAAAAATTGCTGATAAAATGTAATTTTTACAACTATAGAAGGAGATTATATAATATACTATTTGATTAACAATAATAATATGCGTTTTTGTATTTCCAATTCTGAATTTGACTATTAAATATAAATATAATCATATTCAATATATCAGCACTTTATTTATACATTTATTCATTATTATTATTTTTAACCACATTCACACGAATTAAATAAAACTCGTCATTTTTCTTTTCCTCAGAAGTTTATTTTTTCTTTCTTTCTTTTTTTATTACAACAATAATATTTTCAATAAGTAGATAAAATTGGAACAATTTCAATAACTACAAAGGAAAAACAATTAATAAATCAAATTATTTAATCCTATTGTTCGAAGTGCTGTAACGGTCTTTTACATATGTTGAAATTGCTAACCTGGAGGCATTTCTTTTATAGATGATATATATATATATATATATATATATATATATATATATATATATATATATAATCATATCTTTTTCCTCCTGGCTGTTTAAATTTTTATCGTCTTATTCTCTAACAAAATGCTCTTTGGACAAATCCTTATTTAATAGGTGTTTTATTCATAAAGGTATAATTTTATACTTTAATCTGCGGAAATCTGTAGCGTTTGATCATGAATAGGAGATTTTTATCAGTTTTCATTGAACTGAAAAATATTGAGTGAAGTTTATGGCTTTATAAAACAGCTGTTATCGCTGAAAGCAGCAACTACATAATAACTGAATATAAATAACATAATGACGAATTGAAGGGAAATCATAATATTGCATTTTACGTTAAAATTTGTATTTTACCGAAGTTTAAAAAAAAAAAAAAAAAAAAAAAAAAAACTTGAATAATGAATTATTGGATTTAAGAAAAATCCAATAAATCCAATGAATATTGGTTTTAAAATAAATAAATAAATAAAAAATAAAGAGATCAAAATAAAAATTAACAAAAAATAAAATTAACAAAATCTAACTTAAACAAATTTTATTAATTTAAATTAGTAATTCAGCAAAAAGAATTACGCAACCATCATCATTTACGATGCCTCGGCAAGATTCTTTTCAGCGCCCTACTAAGTTTCTAAAACCTAAATTTATTTTGTACATTTGCCACCTATTAGTAAGTAGTTCGATGTTACCAGTGATTGAGGAGGCCACATCTTCTAGTCTAGTCTTTTACATTAAAGCCAGCGCTAGATTTATATGTTTTATTGAAAAATACAAATTACATCATTTAACACAATCTTAAAAAAAAAAAAAAAAATATATATATATATATATATATATATATATATATATATATATATATTAGATGAACAAAAACTTTGCAGCCATGAGGAATTAATTTAGATAACTGCCAATCTGCGTATTTTTTGTCATGTTTTTGGAAAACTTTGAAGTAATTTTATGAATATAGAAGGCCCTTGGCCCTAAACTAAAATATGTAGAATGTAGATTTATTAGGGCGAAAGCACTATTTCTTTCAGGCAGCAAAAAAGCATCTCTTGAGTTAGAGTTAAAAAAAAAAAAAAAAAGAGAGAAAGAAAAAAAGAATTTCGTCGAAAGTTAAATTTGTTGTATGAATGCTGTTTTATGTCGGCAAAATTCTTTTTGTGACATCAATTAAAATCTTGATATAAGAAGGAACGTAAAAATTAAATATAAAAATCCTCATTCGTTTAATTTCATTTTCCTTAATTTTTATTATTATTATTATTATTATTATTATTATTATTATTATTATTGTAGTTACATAACAATAGAATTTTTGTTTCCATTACTTGAATTTATCTTAGAAATTTGATTACTTCAATTTATCTTAGAAATTATGCTAATTAAACTTTCATGTAGAAATAATAAATACATTGCATCGATGCTTTTTAAGATTTTTCTAAATACGTATTTTTGTGTTTGAATTTTAAAAGATTACCCATTATCCTAAATGCTGAATTTTTATACTATAAAATGCTCATTTTTTCATAATCGCTTATTTCTGCTTCTGATATTGATTTTTCTATCTAACTAAAATCATTTTGCAATAAGTGTACAGAAAAAAAAAAAAAACAAAAAAAAAAACATTCCAGGCTTTAATACATTTAACTTTTGAAATATTCATTTCATTATTGTGATGGAAAAAGTATAAATCAAGGTCATGTTCACAGGTGTCACACTTCATAATCTTCATAATGTGCCAGCTGCATTACTATCAGATCTGGAAATGTGACATTACTGATATGACATTACGTGGGCTTTTGGTATTTACTGTTTTATCTTTTTTCTTTCTTTCTTTCTTTCTTTTTTTTTTTTTAGGTTGCTATTATATATTATTGTGTTCCAGATGCATTTTTAGATTTCTAAAGTAGATTTTAGAAATTTCATGAGATATCGATTTAAATTAAAAGATTCAAGTGGCTATCGAATATGTTTAATAGAACAACACTTCTTTCTTCAAATGAAAATAAATTAGAAATATATGGAACATTATTGTAGAAACGTTTTTGAAAAATAAATGTAATCTCTTTAATTACCATTATATTCAAGTCTTATAGAAAAGAAATAAGCAAAAATCCCAGAACACTGTCATCAAATCAAATTACAAAATTACAGTGATGGAGATATCGCGGAATAAAATGCAAATTGTAAACAATTACAATTGGTACAAAAGTTTATTTTTAACAAGAGTTGATAATGCCTAAAAAACCAGTTTTTTTTTTTTTTTTTTTTTTTTTTTTAATTACCAATTAATAGCGCGTAACCGAAACGTTTTTGAAAATTAAACGTAATAATTCCGTAATTACCATTATATTGAAAAAATATATGGAAAAATAAAAAGTATAAACTCGATAATACAATTATGTGAATGATGAACCGAACAAAAGGCAACTTGCGAAAGATATAACTACAAAAGTTTATTTTTAACGGAAAATAATGACGCTTCAATGATGATTTTTTAAAAAATCAATTAACAATTATTTAATCGATTATAATCTATTCGAAAACAATTTAGTTAAAATCAGATAAAATTCATTTAACCTTCTTATGGTGTTCCAAAAGATGTTCGGGTTAAAAATGATCCATGGTGCAATTTTCAATATTAATAAGTTATAATCACATTTTATCAATACTAGTAATGTTAATATTCAGTTAATTAATATTTTATCTACATTTTCATTCGAATAAATTCATTCGAAATAAATTTGATATGGATCAAAAAAGACCCGAACACCCTAGGAAGGTTAATTCTGTTTAATGCTTTAAAGTTACGCAGTCAATTATACAAATAAATCATTTAATTTACAAATAATTCACGTTTCATACAATTTTGTACGTCGAAATAAGCAGTGAAAATATTATTATACACGCAGTAAAGAAAGACTTTATACTGCAAATTTTTTTTTGAAAATATGATATAATCTTCGTGATCACATATACATTGAAAAGTTCCATGAAAACGAGCTAAACGCTAAGCGACACACACATAGAAAACGATCACCGATTTTACGGAAACATTTATAAAACATAAACAGCAACTGTTCATTACGTAAGAGACATTGATGTTCATTTTAGAAGTTCATTAATTTCTGATCTTTCTGACTGATTCCAATATGAAAGATTTCTGAATAATTTTCGATAATAGCGTAAATTGTGATACTATACTGAATTTTCACAAATTTTAGCATCGGAAAACATTTGCAATAATTTTTTTTTGTTTGTTTGTTTATTTATATGATTTTCGAGAATTATATCGATATATGAATAATGAAAAATAAATTTCGTTGCTTTTACTTTATGTTTTTGTGTTTATTTTAACATGTAGATACATATATGCTTATAATATATATATATGCAGGGTGATCAATTTAAAAGTGTACTCGTTGGGTTTTTCTTGTCACCCTTAAATATGACGGATGTGGCAGCTATTCTAAGACTGAACTATAATTGTTTGAACCTTGTTTAAGTGTGTGAGACAATTTTCAATACTGTTGGACTGTTACAACTTTATTTGTGAGGTAAAACAGAAATGGAGACGCACAATTTTTTTAATCTTGTATTTTTTTTTTATGAAAAACAAAATTTAATTACAGTTTTTTACATTATCATTCCTACATTACATTTACATTATCACTATCATTTTTACATTATAATTTCATAGGCTTTTCCAGAGAAGTCCTGCAAACATCGATGATTTAAAAAAGACCATAATTGAAGAAATCTCGTTAATAACACCAACAATGCTGCGAAATGTATGTAAAAAACCTGGTTCGAAGTGTTTATGTTTGCATTCAAATTGGTGGCGAACATTTTCAACATTTTCTGTAAGGAATGATAATGTAAAAAAATTTAATTAAATTATGTTTTTTTTTTTTTTTTTTTTTTAAATTGTTACAAGATTAAAAAAATTGTGCGTCTCCATTTCTGTTTCACCTCACAAATAAAGTTGTAACAATTCAACAGTGTTAGAAATTGTCTCACAAACTTAAACAAGATTCAAATAAAAGTACTTCAATGTTAGAATAGTTGCCACATCCGTCAGATTTAAGGGTTATAAGAAAAATCCACGGATACTCTGTTAAATTGATCACCCTGTATATATATATATATATATATATATATATATATATATCATTTTTTTTTCTCTTTTTAGACTTTTTTTTTCTTCTTTTTAAAATACCTTTGAGTTTTCTTGTACGTATGTGTAAACATTTTTGCAGCTAATATTTTGTTTCTGTTATGAATACAGAATAACATATAGCAGGATCTTTCATATTTTCTTTTTGCCTATAAAAGAGAGAAAGAAACAATGTACATTTTTAGTAAAAAAAAAAAAAAAAAAAAAACACTGCTGTTGAGGGAAAAGAAAAGAACAAATGAATAGCAATAATATAAGTTTTTAAAAGGTTTATTTTAATAATGAAAATGTATTAGAAAAAAAAAAAATACTGGTAGATTAAGTTAAAAAATTTTCCTCATATTGGGAAATTATTCTAATATGAAAATTTATCATACATTTAGAAAGTATTGTTTTTTAACAGTTATTTTATTTAAAACAATGATTCTAGTGTCTTAATAGTTAAAAAAGAGATTTTTTTTTTTTTTTTTTTTTTTTTTTAATAATTAAAACAATAAACATGTTTATATATAAAACAAGGTCGGTGTACGAAAAGAAAAAATTACGTATATTGAAAAAAAAAAAAAAATAGAGTGGAGGAAGGGCAATGTGTTTTAGGTCTATAAAATAAATAAAGTAAAACAAAGTGTAGTTTGACACGATGACTGACGGAGGGCTTTTCTAATGCCTCAAGTGGCTACTTGGAACTAAAATATATGATTTTGAAACGTGTTACGTTTAGTACTTTGCATTTAAAAGAGAGTCAATTTAAAGCTGCCATGTAATTATAGAGAAGTATAAAGTACCATCCGGAATGCTTAAATCACATTTAAAGCATAATATGCTTTGCTTTATTAAAAATAATGCATTAATAAACCTTTTGAACCTCTCTATATACGCTGATATCAGCCATATGACATGTGTTGCTCATTAATTCATTTCACTAACAAGAAAACATGCAAAAGGTGCCGTCTTAAAAAAATATTGAAAAAGATATATGAGATTCTACTCTTCCTAAAACACCAGAAAGTGAAAAAATTATCGGCTGAAATGAATTACAGCGACCACAAAAAATTATCTAAATTAAGCATATTTGGCGATTTCACATTGTTAGGCGATTGATTTTGAGTACTTGGCGGAGAAACTAAACACGGTTCTGTTCGTACAGTCGGTAACAAAAGTATCCGAACACTGGCAAAATTTCCTACATAAAAAAAGTAGAGTTAATACTGTTTTGTTAAATATATCCTTGTCGAATCATGTTCTTAGACCGACTAAAAACATGATTCGACAAGGATTTATTTAACAAAATAGTATTAACTCTACTTTTTTTTACATAGGAATTTTTGCTAGTGTTCGGATACCTTTGTTACCGACTGTACACGGCAATCTCGGTGCTAGCGAACTAAACGCCTAACAGCGCTAAATCGCCAAATATGCTTAATTTTGATAATTTTTTGTGGTCACTGTAATTCATTTCAGCCGATAATTTTTTCACTTCCTAGTGTTTTATGAAGAGTAGAATCACATATATTTTTTTCAATATTTTTTGAAGACGACACCTATTGAATGTTTCCTTGTAAGTATATTTGGTTGAATTTCAAATTTTTTTTTGACGAATTCTGTAAAAACTACTGATAATATTCTTTTCAAAATTGAATTTTTACTTAAAATAATGCCATTAAAAAAAAAAAAAAAAAAAAAAAAAGATGTTCATGAATATAATCTTATTTTGTAACAATTGGTAACTGATAAAAATACAGGCTAAATAAATATTTAAATAAAAATAAAAACGCCAGAATAACACAATTTGATACTGAAAAATATCCTAGTTTACCATAATTATGTTCTCTTTTGCTCCATTGCTTTAATTGAAGACGAATCGTTTCTTTTGATCTTTACGCTTCTTGTTATAAAAAATACATACGGAATCAAAAATGTAGAAAAATTCCGAAAATAAAGAAGCGGTAGAATGTTACAGATTAGTGAGCTAGCTAGCGGCAAAGATCTAATAAAGCGTTCAACTTTTTTGACCGTACAAAATATAACCAACGCTTTGTCGGATTCGATTGTACGGCAGGTAGAACCTTGTAATCCCGGTTGTGAATCATTAACAAAACATAATAACTTCAGGATGAATACAACTGAAATCATCTGTTTATTTATTTAATTATTTTGGAAAATTATTCAGTAGTAAAGCCACTAATTCACTTGATCCTCCGATAACATTTTAAGTAAAAAGATGGCGATTTCCTAAGGCTATCAGAATATATTTGAGACATTTTATTCAACTCACAGAATTCAGACTTTTTTCGAGGAAATAAATTTTCATGCTTCATGGTCACATTCGCTTTCAATCACGGCGTTTCAGATTTCAAAGAAACATGGCATGAAAAAAAAAATTTTTTTTCTTCTTTTGCTTTTTTCTTTCGATTAGAGACTTAAAAAAAATTTTTATTTTCGTGTTTAAATAGCAGTTCAGTGGGAAATGTTCAAACAAGAAACAAAGCTAGAAGAGGATATTTTTAGCCATTTGCATTTTTTATTTATCTCGGACTGATGCCGTAGCTTTCAATCATCCGAGAAAATGCATTTGATAAAGATTGCTTCTTTTTTTTTCTTGAGTCTGTTGTGAATAATGAATATTAATATGTTGTAGAAAACACGACTTATGTAAAAAATCATCTATTTTGTTATAAAAATCTGGGAAAAGCAGATGTTGTGCATTTGACTGCGTGAAATACCATAAATCAGTAAAATTCATTTTAAACAGTTATTTTCTATACATTGCAATTTATCAGAATTTAAGTAAAAACTTTTTATTTATTTCCCTGTATAAGCCGTATACAAATTATTTTTTATGACATACATACATTTTTATTGTAAAATTTCATAACAATTATCAGTTTCAATATAGTAATATCACAGAAATGCAATTTGCTCAATTCTCACAAAAAAAATGTAATATATCTTAATTATTTTCAAAGCTTCTTTTAAATTAACTATTAATGCTACTAATATCTTTAAAGTAGAGATTTTCATGCAACCAGTTTCAATACGCTGAATTTCTTATACCCTAACAGCACCTTTTCTCCACAAGACATCCTTAGGATGTCCTATGTATGAAAGGATATCCCATGGACATCCTCAGAATGTATTATGGATAAGTGTGCTGTTAAGATATAGATTTAAACCTATTATTGAGACACATAAATTAGAATACCATCAAAGAAATGCACGGTAGGACAAAATCGAAGTTCTAAATAGATTTCGAAACGTTTTGAAAATTGATGCAGAAAGTAGAGAAAATCTTCGAGAAGAAGCAAATGAAAAATGATCTGTAATCTGGGACTTCCCTAACAACACAATTATCCACAATACATCCTAAAGATGTCCCTTTCATCCTCAGGATATCCTGTAGATGTCTTGGAAAGAAGGTGTGCTGTTACGGTTAGAAGTAATTCTGCAGTTTTTAGCAATTCCAAAACCTGGAGATACAAAAATACAGAACATTAAAAATATTTTATAGGAATTTTCATACACTATTTTTTCTATGCCTGTTAAATTACTATGTTTTAATCTCCCAGAAACGCATAAATTTAACATATGTCATCTTAGTTAATGAAAATTTAACCTATGTTAACTAATAATATATAATATCTTTTCTTTTAAAAGTTTTCTTTTTAATCTTGTGGTTATTTTCCTTTTACAATGACAGATTATTATTATTTTTTTTTTTTTTTTTACATTTTCATTTTTTCAAACTTTATTTTTGATTTTTAATTTAATTTACCTTTTAATTATCTGATATATGGGGTGTAAAATGAAATATTCATAAAATACCCTAAAAATGTTTCTCCACCAGTCAGTCTAATCTGAATACAAATCCTGAATTGAATATAGTAAGTTTGAAGCTAGCTTGTACTCGGTACTGTCTTAGTGTCACATGCAAAATATCACAGAAAATTATCCATGTAAAATGTTCCAAATTTTCGCAGGCAATGTTTATATAATCCATTTTTTTTTTCTAAAGGATGTGATAAACCGCAGCATGCCAATCTATAGGTATTCTTAACCCCGATCAAAAATAAGGGTGTTTTAAAGCCTTTGTTTATGTGTGTGTATGTGTGTGTGACATTGTAGATGCCAGCAGAATGGACAAGTTTCAATGATGGCCGATGTTATTACTATTATTATTATTAATACTAGCAGGCTTTGCCCGCACTATACTTAAATGAGTTGTCAAAGTTCCATTACATTATTAATAATCCAAGTTAAAGCTTCCTCTGTAGTCCGTAGAGGTTTTTCCCGCTCGCAACGTGAGGATTCCGCGTCCACACTGCCTTCGGCAGTAACTTACCAGCTTCTTACTTCCCCTTCCCCAGCGGCTAAGTTAGAAGTTTTGAGAAATCGCACCAAAGTACATAATGCGTACACCTAATCAACATCCCCACACCAAAACGCATCATTCTAAGATAATGTAAAGCGAATTCAACCAGAATAAATTGTTTTTACGCGTGTTTATTGCCCCCCCCCCTGACCCCAAGGGGTTAAGCGGGTGAATTTCGCAAAATCTCGTTACAATAAGTGTCAGATACATATAAACAATTTGCGCACCAAATTTCGTGACCGCAGATCCCATAGCTTTCCCAAGACAAATTTAGCGCTAAAGGAGTGGGGGGGGGGCTTGAATTTGCAAACCCCCCCCCCCGTCCAAAAAAAAAAAATGAAAATCACAAAAAAAAAAAAAAAAAAAAAAAAAAAAAACGTAAATGTGTTTTTTAAAGTATTCTAAAGAAGACATGTGGCTGTTTTCAATACCTTTGTAAAATCTTTAGTAGAGCTGTACTAAAAAATCCAAACTTTCTTAAATTTCCCCCTCGAAAAACGATTTCCCCCCCTACTTTAAGAATCAAGAACTCTAAAATCGTACATAGTGTTTTATTTATACTCAAGTCTAGTGTCATCATGTGCAATTTCTTCACCGTGATGTAATTTGGGGCCGAGTTATGCTTACAAACGTTTTTTTGCTTCCTGTTCCGTTGGGGGGAATGGGGTATTTCGATAAATCCCGTTTCTTTACGTGCCGGTTGCATATAAAAAATCCAAGCACCAAACTTCTATACTTCGTGACTACATCTCTCATAAATTTTCCAGGACAAATTTAGCGCTAAAAAGGGTGTCTCGAATTTGCCCTTTGTAACACCCCCCCCCCCTCCCAAAGAAAAAAAAAAGAATGGCAGATCACAAAAAATCAAAAATGTGTTTTAGGAAATATTCTAAGAAAGTCGCATAGCCTTTTTTCAACATCTTTATTACATTTTTGGTAGAGTTCGACTCAAATCAGGAATTTTCAAAATTTCCCGCCAAAAATCGATTTTCTCCCTTCCTTCTTTTAAAAATCGAAAATTCCTAAATCGCAGATAATGTTTTATTTTGACTCATGTCTAGTCTCTCCATGTGAAATTTCTTCATTGTGAAATAATTAGGAGCCGAGTTATGCTTACAAACGTGTTTTTGACTTTTTCGCCCGCAGGGGGGGAACGGAGGGGGGAATTTCGGAAGAGTCGATAGATATAATTTTAAGTTGGATAAAGATGTAAGTTTCTGCCTAGCGCTGTTGAATTCAGTCCAGCCGTTCTCTAGTGATACCCGGACAAACGTGCTTTTGTCTTTTGCCCCCCAGGGGGGAAACGGGGGGAATTTCTGAAAAGTTGATAGGTATAATTTTAAGTTGGATAAAGATCTAAGTTTCTGCCAAGCGCTGTGAATTCAGTCCAACTGTTCTCAAGTGATGGCCGGACAAACGTGTTTTTGTCTTTTGCCCCCCAGGGAGGAACGGGGGGAATTTCTGAAAAGTTGATAGATATAATTTTAAGTTGGATAAAGATATAAGTTTCTGCCAAGCGCTGTTGAATTCAGTCCAGCCGTTCTCAAGTGATGCCTGGACAAACGTGTTTTTGTCTTTTGCCCCCCCAAGGGGGAACGGGGGGGGGATTTCTGAAAAGTTGATAAATATAATTTTAAGTTGGGTAAAGATCTAAATTTCTGCCAAGCGCTGTTGAATTCAGTCCAGCCGTTCTCAAGTGATGCCTGGACAAACGTGTTTTTGTCTGTTGCCCCCCAGTGGGGAACGGGGGGTAATTTTTGAAAAGTTGATAGATATAATTTTAAGTTGGATAGAGATCTAAGTTTCTGCCAAGCGCTATTGAATTCAGTCCAGCCGTTCTTATGTGATGCCCGGACAAACGTGTTTTTGTCTTTTGCCCCCAGGGGGGAACGGGGGGGGGTGATTTCTGAAAAGTTGATAGATATAATTTTAAGTTGGATAAAGATCTAAGTTTCTGCTAAGCGCTGTTGAATTCAGTCCAACCGTTCTCAAGTGATGCCCGGACAAACGGTTTTTGTCTTTTGCCCCCCCCCCCTCCCCAGGGGGAACGGGGGGGAATTTCTGAAAAGTTGATAGATATAATTTTAAGTTAGGTAAAGTTCTAAGTTTCTGCCAAGCGCCGGTGAATTCCGTCCAGTCGTTCTCAAGTGATGCCCAGACAAAAAAAGCGACATACAGATACGATGACTGACACACACACACACACACACACACACACACACACACACACACAGGCAAAATTTTCTGAAGTAATTTTCGGCTTTCATGGTGTGTGAAACGTGAAGATATCGCAAAATTTTTCGATTCTGACAAATTTACAGACAAAGCTCTGATTTTATTAATATAGATTAGAACGTCAATTTGATCGAGAGGGTTCTTAGGTATATTTTATAAAAGTCCATTTTTTCAATTAATATATATATATATATTTTTTTTTCCAGGCCACTTCTTTGCATTGATATTTTAAAAATGAACTCATAAGCAGCTGTAGTAGCTTGTGAGCATAAAAATTAGTTCTTTCTTCTTTTAGTATTTATTTTATGTGTAGAAATAATAAAATAATGCTTTTTATATCTTTTAATAATGAATATAATAAATCGAATTTCGGGGATTTCGAATTTCGTGAAATGCAGTTACAATAAGTGCCGGGTGCATACAAACAATTTACGCACCAAATTTCGTGACCACAGAAGTCTTTAATAGGCAATATTATAAATAAAAAAAGCACAGCTTAAGTATCGGAACCCTTTGGTGACTTTAAATATTTTAAGCAATTTTTGCTGTTGAATTCAGTCCAGCCGTTCTCGAGTGATGCCCGGACAAACGTGTTTTAGTCTTTTACCCCCTGGGGGGGGGAACGGGGGGGAATTTCTGAAAAGTTGATAGATATAATTTTAAGTTGGGTGAAGACCTAAATTCCTGCCAAGCGTCGTTGAATTCCGTCCAGCCGTTCTCAAGTGATGGCCGGACAAAAAAGCGACATTCGGACACGATGACACACACACAGACACACACACACACACAGGCAAAATTTTCTGAAGTCATTTTCGGCTTTCATGGGGTGTAAAACGTGAAGATATTGCAAAATTTTTCGATTCCGACAAATTTACAGACAAAACTCTGATTTTATTAATATAGATTTTTTCATTCAAAGCATTTTAGTGAAAAAATATTTATGGCGCATGCGCAGGCGTTTTTTACACACAATTTAAACACTAATCAGAATTTTGAAAATTTCTATAGATATAATTTCAAGTTGGGTGAAGACCTAAGTTTCTGCCAAGCGCCGTTGAATTCCGTCCAGCCGTTCTCGAGTGATGCCCGGACAAACGTGTTTTAGTCTTTTCCCCCCTAGGGGAAAACGGGGGGGAATTTCTGAAAAGTTGATAGATATAATTTTAGGTTGAGTGAAGACCTAAATTCCTGGCAAGCGCCGTTGAATTCCGCCCAGCCGTTTTCAAGTGATGCCCGGACAAAAAAAGCGACACGGACACGATGACACACACACACACACAGGCAAAATTTTCTGAAGTCATTTTCGGTTTTCATGGGGTGTGAAACGTGAAGATATCGCAAAATTTTTCGATTCCGACAAATTTACAGACAAATGTCTGATTTTATTAATATAGATGGTTGGTGTTTCAATACATCAGGATGGATTGTGTCTAAATTGCCTGTCTTTCCTTTAGGGGTGATCTTTGCTTGCTGGATTAGGTTTTGATTTTATTACTTTTTAGGTTCATGGTGTGTTTTTGTTTTACTGGAGGGTATTCTGTTTTTGTTTTAGTGGAAAATAATTTGTCATTCTTTCATTTGATTCATTTCGGGGTTCTTTTTTATTGTGTGTTCGTAATCAATCAATAAATTTCATGGTCTCATTGTTGTTTATTTGCTATGGGGTTTTACCTTTTTTTTTTTTTTCATCCATGTGTCTCCTAATCTGGTCTTGGCAGGCTGGGGGAGTGTTGCCGGCGTAAAACTAATTTAACCCCACAGGCAAGTCACAAGTCTTGCCGCTTGCCTCCTTCCTTCTTTTCTTGGGTTTCATGGGTTGTTTTTCTTTTCCCTGGATTTCGATTTAGTTTGAGTTTTTCTGTTGGGATTTGGTTGAGTTGGTTTGTTGTATCGTTTGTTTTGCGGGTTGTTAAAAATTAAATTTGGTTTCTTTAAATATGTGTATTTCATCCCATGAAGAAATTTTTTTTCTCACCTTTCTGAGCTTCTCCTAGATAGAAAAATTATTCAATCTTATTGGTCTTTGTGGTTTCGGTGATCTTGTGTCTGTTACTTGGCTTCTACTGCGCTTAATGGGTCATTATTGTTCATTACAGGGTTCTCTTTTTTCGCCTTGAAATATTGTCCTAGAGTCAACCTTCTTTTCATCAGAGTCTAATTACACGGTCCTATTTCAATTTGTATCAGGTATTGTTGTACAGTGGATTGGCGTCAGTGCTATTATTGAACTTGATAATTCAATCAATTTGGGAAATCTTGTTGCTTTGTTTGGCATGTGTATGTCTCTTTGGAGAATTGTTTGACTAACTATTCTTCGTTCTCATTCTTTGCTTCTACTATAACAAGGATTATATATATATATATTTCTACTTATAAAGAGTAAAAATATAACGTTAGACCGATTGATTATTTTTTAGTGACAGTCTAAAGCAGAGAATAATGTTATTAATGTAAACGATAATTGAACCCTATCACAAAATGATTCAAGTCGAAAATTTCTCTCATTTATTTTTACTTTATAGAAAAAGTTGGAATCGTTACAAACAAATGTAAATGCTGTAAATAAAATAATATGTTTTAATTTGTAAACATTTTATTACATCAGTGTACATAAGATCTCTCACAGAATATAAATCATAAAGTAATGATTTGCATGCTTAAGTAAACGTCATTCAAATATGGACAAAAGATTATTGTTATTCCACATTCGAATATCCCCACTGATGTCATCTTGAAACGCGCATCTTCTAAATTTCATGGTCTTTTGAATATATTCATGAAAATTCCTATAGCAGATTAAAACTTTTAAACAAGAACTGTTAGCAGGTTTTGTAGTACCCCATGCGTAACATATGGTTATTAACAAGCACTATTATATGTTCATCCACCATGACATCAACAGTTACACGTTTCTTCACTGCTTTTTGATTCAGAAGACCCATTTTGATTTTTGTTGATAGTGGAAAAGTTGTCATTCAATATAAACCATTTTTTTTTTCTCACGTATAAATTTCGATTAAGGTGTATTAAGAACTACTGAGGCCGTTAGTTGTGTTTGACTTTTAAAGTTCATTTTAGATAGAATGTGATCATAAAGAAGAATAAATGTCTAAATGTTTCTGTAACAGGTGATTAACGGTAGCTAATAGGATTTTGTACGCAAGAATACATTTTTTTTTAATGTTTTATTTATGTTGTGATATAGATTTTGTTTTTAATAGTAATTGTATGTTTTTTATGTAATTTTTCTTCAAGTTCACATATTGTCTAGTAATAGGTCAATCGATATTTATGCACTTTTAGGTTATTATCTGAACAGTCCTTTTGATTATATATATATATTTTTAATATTTTGTCAGTTATTAAAGTACGTTAAACAGCAATAAAGTCATTTGTAGTGTTTGATTTAGAGCATTTATCAAGAGAGAATGCAGTGATTTGATGGAGTTTTTTTTTTGTTTATATGTAATAGAGATAATTCTTCGCAATGGGTTTTTTTCCCCCACTTGATTTTTATTGCGATACCTTACTTTTCTTTAATAATAACTGCATATTTCCGTTTTGGTTTGTTTTTAAAGTTGACATTTTTTTTTCGAAAGGTAAGTCAATTGACATGTTGACAGATTTTTTTCTTAACCCTACAAGGCACCCAGTTCCATATGTGGAACACCGACTTTAATCGTTCTTATAGCTATAAAACTATTAGTAGCGACATCTCTTGACATCTTGATAGAAGCTCCTGACATTTAACAATGTAGTAATACAAATCTTTACCTAAAGATGTCGTTCGCGTTTTTGTTATAGTGCACTCAGTGTGAAATTTGAATGAAAGTGATACGTTAGTCGTTTGTCTGAATTCAAAAATAAAAAAAAAGAATAATTATTGAACAGTTTTGACTAAAAAAAAAAAAAAAAAATACTGTGTGTTATAACAAAGTGTATATTTTGCAGAGGTAAGTTTTTTTTTTTATATTACAATAGTAAACATATTAGTAAACGTATAGTGAACGTATAGTAAACGTATTAGCTCCACATACGGTACGTTGAGCTAAAAAGTTTATTTTTCCGTAAAATATGGTTTTATTTTTATTTTTATAAGTTTTCCCTATTTTCTGAACACTAATTACAACCTATATATTTTTGTCACACACTAAAAAAAAAAAAAAAAAAAAAAAAGAGCCTTGTAGGGTTAAACTCTTGCTTTCGATTGACAGCCTCTTATAACATAAGTTGTTTTGTATTACACTACGCCTGCTAAAATTGTTACTTAAGAATAAAATAATCTGGAATGTTAAAGCAAAGAAGTTTTTTTTAATGAAATACACTGTTAAAAAAATGCAGAAAAAATACAGAAATTCTCTGTAATTTCAGAAAAAAAGGCGTAAATTACGGAAAAATTACGTAGACAAAACGTATTTTACGACTTTTTTTTCCGAAATTACAGAGAATTTCTGTATTTTTTCTGCATTTTTTTAACAGTGTATACGTTTATTTACATAGTTATTGATTGAAATAAAAAAAATATATATATTGCGATGCAGAATGTATTTTGTACATAGCCATAATTTCTTACCTATAGGTAAGAAATTTTTACTCATTTTATATTATGAGTTTTCGTATAATTTGCACTCATAATTTGCAATTTTTTCTGTGAAAATATTTAAATATATTTAAAAATGAAATGAAAAACGATGAGAGAACATATTATTATTATTATTATTATTATTTTTTTAAAACCTAGATTATATATTTTGATATTATATATATATAGAGAGAGAAGAAGATAGGTGAATATGCAATGCTATTTCTATTTGAACTCATCATAATAAATTGAAATATTTTTGATCATTGTAGATTCGACTTTTGCAAACTTACAAATGTTTTTAAAGTATTTTGATGGTTTTTATGTTACAAAATAAGAGTTTTCGGGTAATATGGACCAAGCGTGTAATATAGAATAGTTATGACGGGGAATATGGAATACCCATTTCCTTAAAGGATAATAAAGAATAGAGTAGTATTTTTACAGAAAATCACGAATAATTGCAACACGAACATTTTATTTTGAAATTATTATTGAAAAAGTTATCAACTTTCATTTTTTACAAAAATAGCAAATAATATGGAATTGTTGGTATTCAATATTACCCGAATCACCCTCTTTAAGAATAAATCAACCTCAACCACCTGTTGGTAGAAATAAGTTCATGGGAATCAGACTTCTAGCTAATTCAACCTCCCTACCGGAAATGACTCTGAGTTTTCACTCATTTTATTATATATAGATTACACAATGCTTGGTGGCAGCAAAAATGTACCATGTTTTGGTTCAACCTAGCAAACTGAAACTACTGTAGTACCAACATTTGGTTCAACCTTGAACTGAAATTTTTAACAGTGACCGTACAGGTGAGGCATAACCATATTCCATTTCACCCGAATATTTCATATTTCTCGTCCCCCCCCCTATATATATATATTATAGTAAATCAATATTTATTTTAAAAGTTTTCTCATCATAGTTAAAATGTTGATATTGGTAAATTATACCATTAATTTAAATTGTTGTCCTTACTTTGTTGTATTGTCATTTTCCAAAAGGTTTTCTCATCCGATTTATTTTTGAAAAGTAAATAATGTGTGTTACTTAAACACGCTTTTCCTTCATTTTTATTATATTTTTTCTTTTTACGTTTAATACTCTTAAGCTCTTTGTAAACGAAAGAAAAAGTACCTACGTAATCATTTAATTTCTTGATAAATAAATTACGCATTATTGACACAAATCTTTTTTTTTTTTTTTTTTCTTTAAATCATTAAAGTCTTTAACACTTTTAATTTTATTCTTGTGTATTGTTCTCTTTTATTCATATGTCTTCTTTATTTACGAAAGTGTTTTCATTTTAAGCTTGTTTATTTATTATTATTTTTTTTTAATTAAAACTATGTTCCTACTAACCCGCATTCCCGTTAAACAAATCGATTTTTCTTCAATAACAATAGGTTATAATTTCTTTTTTTTAATCTTAAGGAAATACATTGCTTAATTCGCATTGAATGTCTTACTTAGCAAGAAAACAGCGTAATTATTCTGCAGAAGCCTTCTTCTCGGATCTTCTTTCAAGCTCTTTAATCTCTACTTAGCAAGATTAATAAGACTTCCTCCTCTACTGAGACAACATATGTTTTGGATCTTTATACCAATCTTTCAATTATGGTTTCTCTGATTCATTTCGATAAGATAAACGTATTAACCCTTTGCTGTTTTTGTATATACTCGTAAACTCTCATTATCACTCAGGTCCAGGGTTTAAACTGCCATTAGTTTTTTTAGCATTTTGCTAAAAGGTATCATATTTTGCTAAAACATGTTGGTCAGAATTTCGCTAAAAAGCTAAGACTGGATAACTGTATAAAATATCTCTATATAATAACTCGGATTTTTTTTTTTTTTTATATTTTTGTAATATTTGCAGGCAAAAACTACGAAAGGACTGAAATTTTTGGGAATGATTATTTATATAGTAATTTGCATTTATTTTTAATTTCTGATGATTGAATTTAAATGCAAAAATACTTAAAAGTATGTCAGAATTCAGAATTTGATTCATAGAAGCATTCTTAGCACTAGTATTTCACGATTATCTATCACTACACTTTACTTAATTTTTAAATTGTTTTTCATTTTACACATATGATATGAGTACCTCTTTTTCTATTGTTAAAATCAAAACACAGTTTCCCTGATTCATATTTTTAAAGTCACAAATATGGATACTTGGTTAAAATAATCAATGAAAAAAAGAATAGAAAATAAAACTGAGGATAACAAAGCTAAATAAAAGAAATCAATGGTATCGAAAGAATCAACTTTCGAAAAAGCTAAAATAGTGCTTCCCTATTTTCGCTAAAATGCTAAAGTAATTTTTTTGCCAGGTTAAACCCTGCTCAGATCTCTATAATCTAAATGAGTAAGAAGAACAGATATTTGTTGACCATGTTGCTAACTAAATACGATTTGTTTTCCAAATAGTGCGTATGACAAGAGTTGACTGATTGGAGTTTTGGCTCTACACTGACTTTTTGCTCATTAAGCCGTAAAGTGAATCCTGAACTACTACGATTCATGCTTGATCCAGTACATAATATATCTAGTGATCCATAAATTCGTAAATATTTTAAAAATTAACAAGAATTAAAGAAATTGGTATATTCAAATGTGGTTTAAGAAAAAGTATTGGGTTGTTCGATAAATAATGTCGTTTTTTTTTTTTTTTTTTTCATGTTTTTCAAAGTGAATTTATTTATATTAACAACAAACATTAATCAATGATATATTGACCATTTTGTTGGATGACCTTTTGCCATCTTTCGGTAAATTGAAAAATTCCACGTTCGAAGAAGCCTTGGTTTTTAGAAGCGAAGGTTTTAAAAAACAACATTATTTATCGAACAACCCAATAATTATCTCTCAGGGGTATATTGTTTTTAGTAAAGAAAAAAATTAGTTTACATTTTTGCCAGTAGAAGGCGCTTGTAGCAAGTAATCACTGGCAATATACAGCTGAAAACTATAAAATAAAAGATGTACAAGATGGCCGTAATTGAACTGACAGTGCTCACAGTATTCTGTAGTTCAACCTAAATGCAAGAATGGCGCCAAAATTTGTAAGTAGATTAAACAGGACGAGGGAAAAAGAATGTTGTTGTCACTACTAGGGGACGCTGTGTAATAGAAAAAAGAGTTTTAAAAAATGGAAAAGTGAGGGTTTAATGAAGAGCTGGGATGGAGATATCTAAAGTAGGAAGCGGCCATGACGTACAGGGAACCCGGTTCAATAAGCTCCGTAAAACAAAACATAGCATCGAGTCATTTTCCATTTAGTAAATGAGATGTTTAATTACTCTTATAAGACATATATTAATGATATTCTTGGACAAAATGGAATAAGTATATTCGAAAACATTCACGATGGAGAATTCCTGTTTATTATTTCAAGACAGACATCCAAAAGAAGAATGGAAGCCATTACGATATCATTTTCTAAACAGAACACATTTCGACATTTCCAGTCAATGATAAAAATATAACATCTTTACAGAATGACAGACAGCAAGCTAATTATTTTATTTCGCCAAATCTCATTGGCATCAAAAATCAAGTTGGCTGAACACATTTTAAATTTTATATATGGTAAACCTAAATAATAGTTAAAGGATTGGCTAAAAATTAAATTACGTCATAGGATGTGATTAAATTTTGTCAGGTATCCAGAATTTGGCTAAAAGTGCGAAATCAATTGATAAAAAAATATTAGAAATTATTTTCAGCTATAATGATTCAACGGAATCTATAAACGTTTGATTGGAGACAGGAAGCTACAATAAAAAAAAAAAAAAAAAAATCGTCTGCGGTTTTAAAGCATAAAATGAATGGGTTTCTCTTTCTTTGATATTTTATTTAATTATTACTTGATGAGATTTAGAGCAGGAAAAAGAACAATAAATTATATGAAATTACAGATTAATGAAATAGAAATAAAAATAAAATAGCATACGCGAAATAAACAAAATTGTATTAAATTCTTTTAGGATAAGAAATATAATGTTTGCTTGTATTATAAATAAATAAATAAAATGTAATTTATATCATTATTATTATTTTATTTTAAAAAGGGATATGTGATGTTTTTCAACATCACATATTTCTCCCCGTCGACCGAAAAAAAAAATGGGTTCAGCCATTACATCGTCTATGATATGACAGCTCAGCAAAAATTTTAATTAAATCAAATTATCTCCAATCTTGTAAAATAGATTGATTACAAAACAAAAACAAAAAACGAATGGCTTCCAATACAAATAAAATACGTACATTGTCATATTATCAATAGAAAATCTAGTATGCATACTTTAAAAAAAATAATATTCTTATACAATAATAAAATGCAAATACAGAAAATAAGGATATTATATGGTGATGAGATATAATGTGGTATGGCCATAAATCTGTGTACACAAGTCTTTAGAATATATATCCACAAACAAAATGAGCTCAAGTCCTTTGATTTAAAATTCTAATAATTCAGTCATCATATACTTTATCAGTTCGTGGTAAGATGCTGAAATCAGTAAATTTTTATGTTACCATGCATGGCGAGAAACTTTGACGCGTCCATTTCAGTTCAGAGAGGACAAGAGTTCGTTGTAATAAATACACAGTTTAAATGTATAAGCAATCTGAATATGAAAGTTTGACAAAATAAAAATCAAGTATATTTATATGTTATCAAATATATATAGTGAGCCTTTTATATTCATTAAAAGGTTTAAACAAATAATAGATGTTGAAAGAAAGCAATAATAACACATGTTTTTTTTATTCATTTTTTTTTATAGGTAATTGTAATTGGAATATATGAGACATATGCATATGTGTATCACAAAAATATTACCTGCACCAAAAGTCTATGTAAACATTTTTTTTTTTAAATAATTCCATTAATACTTTTTTGAAATAAACAATATTATTCTAGTATGTTAACTTTTAATAAAATGTAATTATAAATAACACGTAAGTTATAGAAATAGTGATAAAATTGATATACACTGCTGTTGTAAGACAATGCAGCTTAAAATATAATTTCCTGGACCAGCCATTGATTATCCAAGCTGCGAAATTTCACAACAAATAAAAATCACAACAGGTTGATCAGGTCTGTTGCGATGAAAGTATACATCAAATTTATTTAATTTATCTTTAATCATTATAAATATTTAAAAATTTACACTGCGTAACTTTTAACCTAAGGAAAAAAAATTATGAAAAATTACTTTCTGTTTCGTAAATTATATTGATGTGTATCATTGGGAATAATGAGATTCTTATTAAAATTAGAATTATTATAAATGTCAAATAAGTGATTATTACGTGGAGGTGCCAATAAAATTCTATCTATATGCACACGAAATGCCTTATCATCACTAGCATGTAACCGTTTAATTGAAAATGAAACAGGGGAATGTTTAACTGTGACAATGAAAGGACCTGTATATTTAGATTTAAATTTATCCATAGACTTCAGATACACAATATCTTTTGTGCAGATGCTTCTTAGTTTAGCTTTTCTTTGAAAATATTTATTTCTTTTTGATTGGGAATCTTGAATGTTATTGTACGCTTTTTTATAAATTTCCTGAAGGTCTTGCATTAATTTATAGATGTTTACATTAGAGTCCAGGTAAGTGTAATTATAATTTGAATTATAAGTGTCAAAAATTAGTGCCAGTTCTCTACCAAAATGTAGAAGATTGGGCGAGAATTGAGTGGAAGAATGCGTAGATCCATTGTAGAGAGATTTGTGTATATATAGTGCATTTTGAAATGAATGACCTTCTTCTAATAATATATTAATTGAATACTTAATTGATGTGTTTACACGTTCGCTAATAGAGTTCGACTGGGGATGAAAAGCAGACGAATGTATTATTTTTATGCCTAGAGTGTCATTAAATGTATTGTAAACTTGAGATGTATATTGTCGACCTAAATCTGATAGAATACATGCAGGGCGACCAAAGGTTGTAATGTATGAAAACAAACATTGAACTATTTTTGGGGAAGTAATATTAGATAACGGGTAAAGTTCTAAGTGTCTACTGAAATGATCAATTATTGTCAAGACGTATTGACCATTACTAAAAGGACCCACCAAGTCTGTGGAGATTGTATGATTTGGATGAGTGGGTGTGTATGTTTTTTGTAATGGAGCAGGAGGTGTTTTGTGATGTTTCGCTTGTAAGCATTTAGTGCATGAAGAGACGAAATTAAGGGTATCAGTATAAATGCCCCTCCAAAAGTATCTTCTAGAAAGAAATTCATAGGTTTTAGCCAAACCGAAGTGAGATAAATGCGCAATGGACAATGCTTTCGCTTTTAAAGAATTTGGGACAATAATTAAATAACTGAATGAATTGTTATGGATATTCTCTTTCTTGAGCATTAATACTTTAGAATCAGGATTTATAAAGTAATTGGGAAATTTTTCTGACTTTCCGTTTTTTAAGATTTCTTCGTAAATTGTTTTTAATTCAGAATCCTTAATTTGTTCGGACACAAATGTTTGGTCTGAAATTTCTAGCAAGGGGTCTTTAGAGTTTGAATTTCCTGAAATCATATAATTAACATATTCTGAGCATTTGTTTTGATTATCATTACTAATTTTATCATTACTGTTAATTTCGAGTCTGTTTTCATTTTTATCAACATCAACTATTGGTAGTGGTTGTATGTCATTAATTAAGTTTGGATTATCTTTGAGATCCTCTTGATTGTTTTCAAAATTGCAACGTGATAAATAATCTGCTAAGATGTTCAAATTTCCAGGAATATGTTTAAAAACGTATGTATATTCAGATAAGTCCATTAACCATCGGGTGGTAACGTCAGCGGGATTGGTAGTTTTCTTATATTTTTCAAGGGGAGCACTATCTGACAAAATTACGAACTCACGATTATATAAATAGTATTTGAAGGCGGTGACAGTTTTATGAATTGCCATAAGTTCCAATTTTAACGCAGGATATTTCTTTTCAGAAGGTTTTAAAGATTTGGAAAAGTATGCTATAGGAAGTAATTTACCATTAAATTTTTGCATAAGTGCTCCTGAAATGGCTGTTTTTGATGCATCCGTGTTGACATAGAATGTTTTCTCCCAATCTGGAAGTCGAACCATTGGGGGAAGAAAGAATAATTTTTGAATTTTTTGAAAAATACTCTGATGTTTTTCTGTCCATTTGAATGTTGTTTTGGGTTTTGTGAGTTCCACAAGGGGTTGCGCAAGTTCTGAGAAAGATGGTAAAATCCATTTGTAAAAATTAGCAAGTCCAAGAATTTTTTTTAATTGTCGTTTTGTCGTTGGTGGTGGAAAAGAATTGAGCTTTACGATGTTAGCGGTGATGGGTGAAATAGTATGGTTTTCAATATGGAAACCTAAATAATTAACTGCTGATTTATGGAATTCACACTTAGATGGGGATAATGTTAAATTATATTTGATAAGAATTTCTAACACTTTATTTACTTTTTCACAAGTCTCTTCAAATGAATTTGATCCAATAATCAGATCATCTTGATAAGCATATATGCCATTAATGTTTATTTCATCGAGTATTGTGTCCATTAGAGACTGAAATATAGAACTGGCGTTCTTTAAACCAAAACAAACACGTTTGTATCGATAACTGCCGAAAATAGATGTAAATGTTAACATATCTTGATATTTTTTAGGAAGGTCAATTTGGTGGTACGCTTGCATGAAATCTAACGAAGTAAAGTATTTGAATGACGAAAGATTTGAAATAATATTTTGAATCTTAGGAAGTGGATATGAGGAACCTTGTATGACTGTATTGACCATTCTAAGGTCTAAAGCAAGTCTGTAACGTTGTTTCTTTGAACCATCAGATTTTTTCTTTACTAGCAATATGGGACAAGCCCACTCGGAGCAATTACGCTCAATTATGCCGGCGTTTACTAATTCATGGATCTGTTCTTGGGCTTCTTTTTGTAAAGCTTGTGGAATCGGAAATGGAAGTGTTTTAATAGGGAAATCATTAATTAACTTAAGATTAGGAATTATTTTATCAGTATGTCCTAGAGTACTGAGAGATTTGGAAAAAGCAGCAAATTTGCTTAAAAATAAATTTTCAAGTGTGTTACGTTGATCAAGGGTTAAATGATTCAAACAAAAATCTTTACTTGATAAATCATTTTTACGTTTTAGTAATATATCCTCTGAAGCTTGAATTAAGTGGATATGGTCCTCAATATTTTGTATATTATTATTACTAGAGCAAGAGTCTTCAATTTTATCTAAATGTGGTTCTTTAATTTCATCAATTAAAAACAATTTACCAATATGCATATTTTTATTTAGATGGATTGAATTTTTACCCTTATTTGAGATAAGTAACGTAAAAAGAGAATTATTATTTTCAGAATTAATTTCACTTTTGTAATTTGGTGATACAATAGAATCTAAAATTTCTATATCAGGATCCTTTAAGTCAGTACAAAATATGTAATTCGTTTCTTGTAACTTATTATTTGTTTTTGCAGTAATGTAGATATTTTCACCAGTTTGTATTATAACTTTCTTTAGAAGGTAAACATTCATGTTATTATCGTCAGAGTTAACATTATATACATCTAATTTTTCATTTTGCGAATCAAATAAGGAACAAGTAAAGTCTAATTTTCCAATTCTCATGGAATTTTTCGAAAAGTCAATAGTGACATGATTTTCTTTAATGAAATCCATGCCAAGTATTCCATGAAAATTAGAGTTATGTGGTATGTCAATAATATAGAAATTGTGTTGGAAAAACTTTTTTTCAATTTTGAAAGTTGCACGAATACATGAAGAAAATTCAACATAAGAATTGACCGTTTTAAGAGTAATAGACGAACCTAGTCTTTTATATTTCAAATTTGCTTTTAAATTATCAAATGTTGATTGGGCTAAAAGTGAACAACTACTTCCGGTATCAATAAGAAACTTTATATCATTATTGGCTAATTTAGCTTTTATTATAGGAAGTGTATGTGAATTTTTGTTTACATTAAATAAAATATGATCTTCAATATTATCTGTGCAACTTCCATTGCTGTCACTTGGAATATACCCTGTATTAGAAATATGACTAAAGTTTTGAAATGTTTGGGTAGCTTTATTATCTGCTACAGTAATATTAGCAACAGTTTGAGATCCAACTGAATTTACAAGTCTAGTATGTGAAATTTTCGGAAGAGAATTTGAAGATGACACATTTGTGACTTTATGTTCATTCGCTGATGAGACCCTTAGTTTTCGAGATATGGCAGCATCAGCATCTCCATACCTCTTTTCTAGTTTAAATTACGGTTTTCATAATTACGTGTTTTATAAGTTAAATTATCTCTATTTCTCCATTTGTAACAGTTTAAAGCAACGTGGCCATGTTTGGAACAAAGTTGACAAATCAAATTATTTCTAGAAAAGTTTCTTCTAGGAGAAGAACGAAAATTGGTCTGTCTAGTTTTGTAATTATTTCTATCATTTCTTTGATCAAATTTGGGTCTGCTTGACTGAACTACGTGCAAAGATTCATTATGGGAGGGTGGATTGTTGTTTGTAAGAGAAATGCTATTAATTTTCTCAGATAAATCTTTCAATGTGTTTAATATTACAGAGTCATTTTTATTATCACCAGAAATAACAGTCTTTGTATTAGTAGTGTTGTTGAAAGAATCATATATTTCGGATAATGTCTGAGCACGTTCAACTGCCTTATTATAGTCTCTTATGTTTTCCTCCATTAACTTAATTTTAATATTTGGGGGTACACACTCTAAAAACCTCGGAAGTTTAATGTTATCAAGGGATTGTTTGTCTTTAAGGTCAGGGAAAGCCTTAGGTACAGCAACATTTACACGATGGGCGAAATTTTTAATAGACTCTCCCGGCAAAATTTTTAAATTATGAAATTCTGATATTCCAGTGTTATATGACGATTCCTTGAAAAACTTACAGAAATTTTCCTCGATAAATTTAAGATCTGTCGAGTTATATAGTGTTTCATTTTCAATAAAGTATGCCAACGCAGCATCACGAAGTTTTTCTTTCATTACATGTAATGTCGCGTCATTTGTTAGTTTATTTAACATGGCAAAGGATCTTAATTGATCAAAGAAAAATTTGACAAATCTCGCGTCCCCATCGAAATTAGGAACGGAGCAAAACGCGTTTCGATTCTGTGCCATTTCTTTCCAAAATAAAAATGTTAACTAAGTTAAATAAAAAATAATATGCATAAGAATTCAATTGAATATCATATAAACAAATAAATTACCAAGACACTTAAAAATGAATAAAATTGTTAAATACTTTCTTTTTTTAATTAAGCCTGCAAAAGTTGGATGATAAAGTTTCAAGATTAATAAAAATATGTAGAAATTATTTGTAATATTTTCCTGTATAACATTATGCCTTGCAACCATGAAATTGGTTTATATACGTCTTGTTGTATATATATTATAGATATATTTAAAAATATATAATGAATAATACTAAAAATGGATATATATGCAAATGAAAATAATTGTCAAGATATATTAAATGGTAAACACAAAAATCAAAATATGAAAAAATTAAAAAAAAATTATGCAGTATGATGAAAAGAAAAAAAAAATATCACTATGATCTGGTATTTAATTTCACAAATGAAATAAATCTTTACTTGAATATCCAAAAACTAGATATTTCAAAAATAATATAAGCAAATTTTGATCATTTATATAACTTTTTAACTGTTCTTAAAAATTGAAATGAAAAGTTAAAGTAGAATATAATACTCATATGAAGAATAAAAGATTTTACCTATAAGTAAAAATTTATATATAAAGTTTAAATAAATGTCAATATTTAAGAAAAATGTACGAAAAGTTCTTATTGTCAGTATTTAAGAAAAATATGTGAGAAATGTTTCTTTTTATTGGCACAAAAAAATTGATTGCAAAGGAAACTTACCCCTTTTTCGAATCTTCTTTTAGCTAAAACAAATATATATATATATATCTATTTAATTTATTTATTTACGGTATTTTATTTATTCTTTTATTTAAAACTGTAAGGCTCTTCTCCTGTACGAGTGCGCGAGAAAAAAAAATCAACGTAGAAATTTAATTGCATACATTCTAGAAAGACGACCCATATTTGGCAATTCTCCTTGCACCGATGAATCAACGATCATTTAATATCGAACGGTAAGTGCATAAGACGGTCACAAATTGCGAACATTGCAGACTGTAGAGAGGATGTTATTCAATGAAACCGTAGAAAGTCCACCGGTATGGCATCACACAATATCGGCGATAAGAATCGGTACCGTAGACACCAAGTAATCTCTTTTTTAAAAAAAATCACAGATGACATCCCGCAGCACACTAGCCTTTAGTAAAGATGAACAACAACCAACAAATCGGTACATTCGGTGCTGTTCACCGTAACGTAGTTAATTTCTTTTTGGATCATCACTGGGGCAGCTGTTTTTAAAACATAACAGTCTTCAACAACGTAAAACTTCGCATTCATGAATTAATCAGTAGTCGATATGACGTCGATATTAGGTGACTAAGCAGAGATCCGTTAAACAGAAATTCGAGTATTGCAGTACACTTGTTTATATTCGTTAAACAGTAGTTCAATGTCGATGCCCAAATTTTTCAAGACGAAAAAAAATTTTGGATATCCGGATATATTATCCGGCCTGAGTCTGGCACCACATATATTTAATGAAGAGCTGGGATGGAGATATCTAAAGTAGGAAGCGGCCATGACGTACAGGGAACCCGGTTCAATAAGCTCCGTAAAACAAAACATAGCATCGAGTCATTTTCCATTTAGTAAATGAGATGTTTAATTACTCTTATAAGACATATATTAATGATATTCTTGGACAAAATGGAATAAGTATATTCGAAAACATTCACGATGGAGAATTCCTGTTTATTATTTCAAGACAGACATCCAAAAGAAGAATGGAAGCCATTACGATATCATTTTCTAAACAGAACACATTTCGACATTTCCAGTCAATGATAAAAATATAACATCTTTACAGAATGACAGACAGCAAGCTAATTATTTTATTTCGCCAAATCTCATTGGCATCAAAAATCAAGTTGGCTGAACACATTTTAAATTTTATATATGGTAAACCTAAATAATAGTTAAAGGATTGGCTAAAAATTAAATTACGTCATAGGATGTGATTAAATTTTGTCAGGTATCCAGAATTTGGCTAAAAGTGCGAAATCAATTGATAAAAAAATATTAGAAATTATTTTCAGCTATAATGATTCAACGGAATCTATAAACGTTTGATTGGAGACAGGAAGCTACAATAAAAAAAAAAAAAAAAAAATCGTCTGCGGTTTTAAAGCATAAAATGAATGGGTTTCTCTTTCTTTGATATTTTATTTAATTATTACTTGATGAGATTTAGAGCAGGAAAAAGAACAATAAATTATATGAAATTACAGATTAATGAAATAGAAATAAAAATAAAATAGCATACGCGAAATAAACAAAATTGTATTAAATTCTTTTAGGATAAGAAATATAATGTTTGCTTGTATTATAAATAAATAAATAAAATGTAATTTATATCATTATTATTATTTTATTTTAAAAAGGGATATGTGATGTTTTTCAACATCACAGAGGGTAAAATAGCGTGGTGTCTCCAATATCAAAATAATAAATTGGGACAAAAGCAGTACTTTAAAAAAGTGCACAATCACCAGTTTCATGTTATAAATTTCGGCAAAAGCTTTACTTAGAAAAACAGTGTCACATATTCCCCTAGCGGTGACTTTTGGAACTTTTTTTTTTTTTTTTTTGGAACCCTTCGTTCCCCGTCTTGTTTAATCTTACTGCAAAGTTTGGCGTTATTCTGGCAATCAGATCACGCTACAGAACACTGTGAGCAGTGTCAGTTTAATTACGCCCACCTTGAACGACTGAAAACACATTTCTGAATTTTTCTGTTACATGTTTTTGTAATTTGTAAAAATTCGTTAATCAAGCATTATTGATTTTGAGCAAGTGAATTTTCTTCAGTTATGAACTCCTGATTTACGGAAGTTTCGACACAGTACGGATGAAAGGATCACGCATCACAAACAATCATGTGCAATGATGGTGGGCACCTACATAAAATTCTTCATTGTTGTAATACACTCTTAAACATCTGTTTGCAAGAAAACAAACATAATTTTTAAGGAAATTCTGCTACGTTCTCTATCAATAAAATTTTAAACAGCTATTTTCTCCACCATCCGTTGGGGGAAAAAAAATCTGGAATTGCGTTAATATATGAAATTACTTCAAACTTAATGAATATTTAAAGTATTTACGAACGTCTGGTTAACTTGGTATACGTCATAAGATTTTAAATGTGCCGTTATGTTATTATAACAAAGAATTTAATTGAGGATATTCATTGTAATTTTAAAAAAGAAAGAAAGAAAGAAAATAATAATAAAAAAATATTTAATTTTTTTTTTAAATTAAAGACCTTTTCTATTACCTTGATTCGCATTAAAAAGTTTGAAAAGTTTAAAATGAAGTTAAATATATTAAAAACACTTTAAATACATGTAAATTTAAATTTTATTTAAAAGATGTAAATATATATATATATAATATATATATATATATATATATCCAAAGCTTTTCACTTTAATAGTAAAGCATCATCAGGGATTTTTATTATTCGTTTCCAATGAGCAGTTTTTAAATATGTTTTCTTTTCACAGTCAAAACTTAAGTCTTTTAATAACATGAATATCAGCAAAGGCAATTTGAAGTCCGGTAGAGGTTGGATCAAAAGGAGCTAAGAAAAATAAGAGAAGCTGGAACTATTGAAAAATCATACGAGGCTATTGTAGGAGAAAAACCAAAATGAATTAGCAGAAATAAACTATTAACTATTTTATAATATTGTGCCAAATTATTGGCAAAATTGCAGCATCTTTGGAATTTATTGCATTTTTGCATTTAATTATATTAATAGCTTCGGAAATGTAAAGTTCTTGGATAGTAGATGGATGGTGCTGTAATAATTTTGGCTTTATCCCATATAGGTTTAGCGTTTGCATTGGCATAAATGAAGTCGACTAGAGTAGAACTATTTCCTTCTTTGACATTTCGTATATGTTCTTGTATTCTTTTATTTAAAGTCTTTCAATGTTTAGAAAAATACACGACCATATTTTAATAGGGAATATTTAAAAAGCATTAAATTAATAATTATATTTTATTTCCTGAAAAATAAAACAAGTTTTTTGTTTAATTACGGTAATTCTTACAAAAATTTTGTTTATTTAATTATAAATCTTATTTACTGCATTCACTGAGATTTTTACTTTCTCTTACCCATGAGATAGAGAAAGTATTGTTTTAGGGTCAAATTTTTGAACGTGAGTTTTTGTTACATTTACACGTTTTGAGGTTCCCTAAATCCGAAAATCATGTTTTTAGCGAATGGTCTGTGTGTCTGTCTGTCTGTGTGTGTGTTATCAGCATAGCTCAAGAACGTCTATGGGGAAAAGTGCTTGTAAGTACAGTTTAACATCTTATACACTGCACTAAACCAAATCAAACGAATATATATTTTTATATGCGTAAAAACATGTCTCATGTAGAATATGGTAGGAAAATCATTCACTGTTCATTTACAGGGCTACACAAAAGAACTAGATAAAAGTGCGACAATAGTTGAAAATTGATGGAAGTGTATTTCAGGCTGGGCCATGTATTATTACTATAGGATTATATTTAGGTGCACTGTGTGGTCTGCATATAATCTTTGAAAGATATATAGGGCTACAAATATTTAAGCGATAACATTTTTTTTTTTTTTTTTTTAGTGGATGTACTTTATTAATAATATTTTGCCATTTCTAGGAAAGCTGTTCAGGATTTGAAATGAATTTCTCATAGAGATATGGTAAATAATGTATGTTTTGAAATTAAATATTCATCGCTTGTTTTTTGTATATTCACACGTTTTGAGGCTTTCTGATTACCATAGTCAGGTTTTTTAACGTTTGATCTTGGTCTGTGTCTCTTAGAGTGACTTAGACGAATAATTTTAGAACGAATAATTTTAGGAGATCCAAATGTTGTATTTTGAAGTTAATATAAGTTTGTTGCTGGAAAAGTTTGATCAAGATTGATAAGTTTCAAGGAATGTTGCGTGTGAAAATTGTCTGAGTAATTTTAAGTGAACTTTTAAATTTACTAACAGATTTAAATTCCATATAAATGTAGGTGCATTGATGAAAGGGGGGGTTAAGGGGGGCGGTAGGCCGCCTCACGCAGATATAATTATCATATAAAAACTTTTCGAAGCCTAATTTGAATTGTTTAACACAGGTTTACATAACAGTAATCGTTATCTTACCTCTTAATCTCCAACCTGTATTTATAGTACTAAATTTCAGGGTAATAGAAAGTCGTGTGAGTGACACATCAGATTATTTAATTATAAAATAGGTCATATTTTATGTTTATTTCCAGAACTTACAGAGTCTAATTAAATTTACGTTGTGTTCAGCTAATAAATTACTTTAAAATATTGGTCTTATATTGATACTGATTTTTTTTATCATTAAAACTATTATTATTATTATTATTTAAAACTGCATAACAAAATGTATATTAAATTTTGTCACACACTACATGATTAAATTGTACGAAAATTACTAAAAATTACCACTTTATGTTTATTAAGTAAACATCTCCTGTTGGTTAAACAAGTGGCTAAAAAGAATGAACATCGTTCTAGGAAATGAATCATTTATTTATTTTTATTTTATTTTTTAGGTTGGCTCATCGATCATGTCAATCGATCATCAAAGGATGTATCATGGTTCATTCATTCATTCTTTATTTTTTCCTTTATTTATTTATTTATTTATTTTGCAGGGGTGGGGGAAGTGACCTGATTGTCTATTGTCTGTGACGTCATTGTCAAATATTTAAACGCCTCACTTGTCATAACAGTCTGAAAAGACCATTTATTTAGAAAGCTCAAATTACAGGTTTTTTTTTTTTTTTTTTTTTTTAAAGACTTTTTTTTAGTTTACATTCTCTGTCATAAACCTTCTGCCGAATCCGGGTTAAAAACGGAAAAGGGGAAAATAAATTAGAAATATCAGTCCTATCGTTACAAATTCGGTACTAAATGAAAGGGGCGATTTTTCTGAATCCATGGGTGCAAACAGTTTTTCGACACGACATTAAGATATTTTTTAATTTACTAAAGTATGAAATTTAGGTGGAAACACTTCATTTTAATTCCTTTCAGTCATTTTAAAAAGTACGTGTCTCGTTACAAATTCGATACCAAATGAAAGGGGCAATTTTTCTGAATCCAGGGGTACAAACAGTTTTTCCACACGACAATTAGATTTTTTTTTTAAATTAACTAAAATATGAAATTTAGGTCGCAACACTTCATTTTAATATAAATAATCTCTAAAAAAAGAGTTAAATTGAACACGTGTCATTTGTTAAATATATTAAAAACACTTTAAATACACGTAAATTTAAATTTTATTTAAAAGATGTTAATATATATATATATATATATATATATATATATATCCAAAGCTTTTCGCTTTAATAGTAAAGCATCATCAGGGATTTTTATTATTCGTTTCCAATGAGTAGTTTTTTAATATGTTTTCTTTTCACAGTCAACAGTTAAGTCTTTTAATAACGTGAATATCAGCAAAGGCAATTTGAAGTCCGGTAGGCGTATCTCCGAAATGTTGGCGCGTACAGGCCAACCTGGCGAATTTTTGTAGCTCGCGCTAAAACCCTCTCTGTCGCAAATCAACCCTTCTTTCCACTTCATTCACGATTTTTTTTTCCCCAAGAGAATAAACTATTAAAAATGTGTCAATGGAGTTTTAGTACCGTAATTCTTAAATAATATATTTAATGCAAACATTTATTAGAAATCCTCCACCCTTTAAATTTAATTTAGCAAGATTAATGAAGAAATAAAATTATAATATTCTAATTTTAAAGCTTTTAAAATTATCCTTGAAATACATTTACTTTATTTTATTTTATTCTGTTTTATTATTATTTTTATTATTATTATTATTTACTTTCTCTTCGTCAAATGAAATTGTTTCTAAACCTATTTTAGATTATTTGAAAAGTACATTAAACTTTACATTCTTACGCTATTGATCTTAAGATTTAATGTGCAATCTGTCATTATAATATTGAAATGCAGGGTAAAAAAGAAAGTCGTGTGAGTGATTACGCATCATTATTTAGTTTATTTTACCCATATATTGTAAGAAAAGTTTTATTTTTGATTCAGATTTTCGAAATTGAGTTTTTGCTACATTTGCTTAAATATCCTGAAACAAAAAATTAGGTTTTTAGCGGTTGCCTGAATGTGTGTGTCTGTGTGTTTGTTATCACCATACCTCAAGAATAGATATTGGGACTCGGATGAAATATTAAGTAATTCGTGTACAGTGACCAAGAAAAGAATTCAAATTCATTAAGTCTATGTGTGAATTTTCTTGTAAATACAATTTAATATTTTTGGATGAAACAAAATAAAATAAATTGAACTTATATTTTATGTGCATGAAAGAATGTTTCGTATACAATGTAGAATGTATATCCTTTATTAGAAGTTTACACAGAACCCCACAAAAGAATTCATATAAATTCATACAATGAAATTGCTGAAAGGTCATTTCATGTCGTGCTATGTGTTTTAAATTCTGTGCTAAATTATTACATTATATTGTGTTTGTAAAACATATAGTAAATATACAGGGCTACCCCAAATTAAATGAAAGCATTTCCTTTTATAAATAAAAATCAATGTAATAAATGCAATTAAAGTTTAATTAATTTAAAATCATTCTCTTATTCTAATTTACTTTATCTTATCCGTAAATGGTCGCGAAAGTATTGTTTTCGGATCAAGTTTTCGAAATTGAATTTTTGTTACATTTATATGTTTTGAGGTTTTCTGAATCCAATAATTATGTTTTTAGTGGTTGGTTTATGTGACTTGTCTTTGTGTATTATAGATATTGAGTTTGTAAAATGGGTGCATCAGTTTTTAAATATCACTTATGTTATTGATAAGGACAATACTGCTTTGGAACAATGTAAGTTGTAAACTTCGCATGTTATTCAAAATTTACGTTTTCTTTTTAACATGGCAAAATAGAGCGAAATTTCGTTTATACGTCCATTATGCCAATATTTTGTCGTAAACATGTCAGACTAATATGTTAAAATATATTTTTTAATACACTTCATTAAATATGAACATTTTAATTTGAAACTTTAGTAATTAAAAATTGTGTTTCCTTCATTTGACAAATTAGGCCAATACTTCCCACGAACTTGCAATATGGGGATCAGTTGTGTTGGAAATTAATGTACGAAAACAATCCTAATAAAATTAGTCATTTAATTACGATAAGTCATCGTACGATGTATCGAATCGGATACAGGGTAGCCTATGAGGTGCGGCATTTCAGTCTGCGACTGTGTTGAGTGTTCTATCACACTCATTCCTTTTAATATGAATACATTTCGCTCTCAATAGAAATTAGTAACAATAAATATAGGATGAGAATGGTTATGCGTATCATTATTACTTTGATTTGTATAACATATTAAGTTAGATTGTTTATGATTACTGAAAAACAAATAGAATAGCATTAATAAAATGTTTAACGTTTTATTTTATAACTTTGTATGTTGGGGTCGGGGGGGGGGGGGGTAAAGAATGAGAAATGGACATGTCCGAGGAGGAAATTATACGCAGAAAATTTTATGAATTTCAACCATAAAATTTAACACGAAATATCTATTTTATTATGATTAAGATGTTCCTTAAAAATACGTAATAGATAAATATAAGGTGATAATTTATGAAAATTCAAGCACTGCATCGTAAGAGAAATATTTTATAAAGTCGTACATTTTAAAAATTTAAATACAAAATGATAATAAAAATAGTTGAAATGTAAAATGGCGTACTACTGATTTGGACTTATGAACATTCTTCATGCATTTTACTAAGAATTTGTAATTTGTTTGAAAAATTTTTACAAACTTTTTGGCCTTATACATGAAATCGGATCTCAATGCTAATATATTACCATTATTATTATCTACTTCTCTATTCGGAAAACTATTTCTTAATTTCAAGATATGTTTCGTTTTGCGATGTAAATCCTACATTAAACATCAGAAGAAAAAAAAATAATAAAAGAAAAAAGAAAGAAAGAAAAACGCCAGATGTTTATTTATACAGGTTAAGCGGCGTAAAGTTTCTCTTTGCACTTCCAGATTTGGCGAAAATCGCACTGGCGAAAAATTGTGAATTTGTTCTGCGTGCGCCAACATTTCGGAGATACGCGTCTGGTAGAGGTTGGATCAAGGAGCTAAAAAAAAAAAAATAAGAGAAGCTGGAACTATTGAAATATCACACGAGGCTATTGTAGGAGAAAAACCATCATGAATAAGCAGAAATAAACTATTAACTATTTTATAATATTGTGCCAAATTATTGGCAAAATTGCAGCATCTTTGAAATTTATTGCATTTTTGCATTTAATTATATTAATAGCTTCGGAAATGTAAAGTTAACATTACGTCAGTTGCAAAAGACCCAATAATAACCGCTATCATTAAAAAAAAAAAATTGGCAAATTATATTTATAAGATTTTATATTTTCTACATCACGTACGTTGTAATATACTTATTTTGTACAACTTATGACTGGATTTTTCCAGTATTTTTCAAAGTAAAAAAGTTTAGAATAAAAATAGAGAATAGAAAAGAAAATGATAAATGATATACAATATTTTCTTTCTTTCTTTCTTTCTTTCTTTTTTTTTTTTTTGAATGTATCCAAACGAAGTGATTCGCTATTTAAATTTTATTGTAAAACAGACCTCTCACTATATACGAACGTACATGGTTATATTCATGTAAAATATTATTTTAATTATTAAATCCGTTACTGCTCTACTTATGTTAAAGAGGTTTTGCTCTCAAAGTTGGTTGAGAGAATGTGTTAGGTTCAAATTCAAGTCATCTTCTCAGTCTAGTCTTTCGGAGTTTTCCATGTCTTTTTACGAAACTCCTCTGAATACGGGATAGTATTCCTCAGAAAGACCCTCTCTCACAATTGCAAAGAGTATTCCATACAGACATAGGACCTTCGCGTAGTCATTATGCCTTATTAATCCCCATCCCGCCACCAGACACACATACACACACATTTAATCTTTTATATTGGAAATGTGTAAATATTTTAGTTTTTCAAAGGTCAAGGTTGCGTAAATACGTAAGACTGGTGGGTATAAAGTATGTGGTTAAATAGAATGTATTTTTGAACAGACAATATCATCCTCAACCCTCTTAAATTGATAAAAATTTCTTTTTGTTTAAAAGTAATTTGTTGCACTACTTTTTTCTTTTCTTTCTTTCTTTCTTTTTTTTCTTTTCAATAAATAATTACATTGTAGAGAATATTCATACGATTATTTTGAAATTTTGTTTAAAATTATTTATGTTTTAAATATACAATATTTTATTGAACATGAAATGTACTATTATTAAAATATTATCATAAAAAATGTAGTATAAAATACCATTTTAATTAATAAAAGCAGCACACGAGAAATCTTAAAACGAAAAAATGTGACGAGTCAGTTTATCATAATGTTAAAAAGTAATTCTTATTGTACATATTGTATTCCTTTTTCACTTCCTGAAGTCAGTTTTATTGATTCGCAACATATTTTATTCAATTAATGAATAATTGCAGATTTTGATTAAATCTTCGTGCTCTTGCAATTCATACTGCCACAGGTGTTAGAGATAGTTGACCCTTATATAAGAAAAATACTTTCTATCAGTTTACATTGTTCACGAACAATGCTTTGATGGGTGTTTTAAGCACAGAGATGGAAGATACGAAACTGTGTAAGAGAATATAACCGTTATTGTGTGAAAATAAATTGAATTGCGTGGGTATTTATCCTTAGGTTCGTTAATCGACTCAAAGCATCTCTTTATTATCATGCTATTAAATTTGAATGCATGCGTGAAATTTAATCTTTAGTTAATTCAGTGGATTTTAATTTTTTGGAATATAGTAAGAAAACATGTAAAAAATTGTAATCAATGATATTTATTGTTTATAATGTATGCTATTTACTTGTTTTCATGAAATGAGCTTTCACTCTCTCCGCTCTTGTTAAAAAGCGGAATTGTAACGATGATTATAAAATCGAAATACTGGATAAAAAAATAGAACACATTTAATCCATTAACCTTTAAATATTTATTGATTTCGCGGTGAAAACATTCATTTAAAGTTTTTTTATGCAACGATATTTCAATATTGTTTCTTCATTTTAATGAAGTTTCAGACTTCTGAATCTTTTATGTTCGGTAGATAGCAGCACTACTCCGACATTTAACAAAGGATTTTTCAGAGGAAATCAAATACAGAAATAATTTTACTTTTCTTAGTAGACACAAGAATTTCTGGCAGCAAAGTTGCATTTTTTTAATAGTGTAGCTTCTACATATTGTGCGATCACTTTGTTGTACAATCAAATTTCGCCGGTACTGCGGGGAAATTTTAAAGGAATGTAGCACTATGCAGAGAAAATCGAAAATACTTTACACACGTACTTTTTAAAACACAAAATTCAATTCTTTAAATTTCAATATAGACAGTATATAATATGTATTGATTATTGATCAGGTATCGAGGCATTTTCCTCAAAACTTTGGCTGACATTTATACATGAAATCTCTGCTTTCTTTTTTGCATTCTCAGACTTTTTAAAATACAAATATTAATAAATTTCTTAGGAATGTTTTCCAATTATGGCGTTTCTTTATTATATATATATATATACATATATATTAACTTATCGTTCTTATATGCTGATTTTTTCTTTTCAAAAGTTAAGCATTATAATTAATAAAGAAAGAAAACGCTTAAATTGAAATTCCCCTCTGAAAAGGAGGGAGAATAGCAATAATAACAACAATAGTAATAAAAACCATTGTATGTTTTTGATGCATAAATATTATGGCTAGTCTCACACAAACAAAAATATTCTACGAAATATAATTTTAGATGAATTTTTAATACATTTTATTCTTATATACAATTTTTACATAATTTGTTACAATTTTTATATGACTTCATGTGAGAAGCTTTCTCACGTGAATTCATACAAAAATTATGTATAAATATCGTATTATGTATATATCGTATCGATAATTATGTATAAATGTTGTATAATTTCGTTTGAAAAATATTCCGAAAGGCTAGAAAACAAAGTTTTCTAGTGTATTTTCTTCCTTTCCTTCTTCTGTCATTTTTTTTTTTTTAACAACAACTGGTACTCTCTTTAAACGATTTTTTTTAAACTGTCAATTTTATGGGAAATTGAAAAGAAAAAAAATAATAATATTTGTGACACGAACTGATCACATTGTTGTTTTTGTTACGTAAAAATATCATTAAATCAACAAGACTTGAATTCGTAACACGTTATACTCTAAAAATTTGCTTTTCAAATACTTTGCTATCTTGATACAGTTGGCACTATGCTAATTAAATATTTAAATAAAAAAATTGTAGCGACTCCATTCGGCTTTTCAAACATTTACTAATGGTTGTATAAATAAATTAAAGTAATAGAAGTCGTTAAATAAACAAAAGAGAAAATTGTGGCCGTGAGACGGTGACCTATAATATGTATATAAATTTTCAGCTCAATCGGATAAGGCATTTAGACACTATCGCACTTTAAATATTTTGAGCTCATAGGCCATAATGATAAAGAATTTTTCTTTATGTTCCTGTAGGTGCTAGATTCACCAGAATCAATAGGGTTCACGCTACGGTGACCTACAACTTTTGTACCGACTTCCAACTTATTCGGGTAGCGTTTACACGCTATCGTTTTCACACACGCATACACACACACACATGCATACATCACTGTAAAAATAGCAAAAATGAACTCAGGGCACCTCAAAACGTATAGAAACACCAAATTCTCAAAGTCGAATTTTTTTTCATGATTACATTATTTTCCTTACATAGTATGTTCGGAAAGTAAAAAAAAAACTAATATAGAATGCTCTTAAAGATTTTCGTCGTCAGAAATTACATCTTATGAATAGCAAGGTCAGCTTTTTGAATACCACTTTTTAAGTAGAAAAATTTAGTAATTATTTTCAATTTAATTTATCTTTAATTTAATGACATGTACGTTGCTGAGAAATGAAGTTGTATGGTCATGTAAATGTTTTATTTTATAGAGTATGTTTGATTATAAATTTCAATGTGATGAATTAGATTTAGTTCAAATCCTGTAGTTTTATTTAAAGAATAATAATAATAATAAATCTAACTATGCATTATTGTTTGAAATCATTGAAGCTCAAATTCTTTTTGCAATTGCATTTCCAGTTTCAAAGAATAGCTTGCTGAAATTTTTTGGGGTTTGCAAAGCATTGCCATCCAGAAATAAACATTTCAATGAGTTATTATAGTCTAAAAATTATTATAGTTAAGAACTGATGCGCATAAGAAGACAAGAGATGATGAAATAAATTACTAAAATCGATGCCATTAAAAATATCTTGATATATATTATATAATGTAATAAGCTATGTAATATTTTAAAAGTAATATCATTCTAAAGCTTCTCAGACATTAGCGGTATATATACATATCTATATATATATTACAAAATTTTAAACTTTAAATTTATTTTTCTTGGGTTCAAATTTCGGAACTTTTAAGGTTCCATCATCAGTGCTTGTAAACTTTTAAAAATATTATAACATAAAAAAAAAAAAAAAAAAAAAAACAGAGAAAGGAAAAGAACCCCCCCCCCCCCCTCGGTGTTTGCCAAGCAAGCGTGGTCCAAAGGGGAGCCATGTGTTTAATTTTCCTTTAGTGTATATTACCAGCACAAAGTATATCTTCTTATATTTAATTATTCAGTGTATTTGCTACAAAACGGAGCATTAATTTTGAAATCAAGAAACTATTACAGTTGCTGTAAACTCGTAAATTCAGTCACATGACAAAAAATCATGATTTTTTTTTTTGTTCTGTCTGTAACTGATGCTGTAATGAGATATAAAAAAAAATTAATGCACAGATGTGTTCAATTAGGTACAAAAGGTACACAGTAAAAAAAAAAAAAAAAAAAAAAAAAAAAAAAATGGAGCTTTAAAATAACTTAGAATTAGCACGGAGCATTTTGAAATAGGACATTATTTTATTTTTCGTGTAAAAGAGTCTTTTTTTTCATCTCAAAAATTCCTTTTTATGATTTAAAACATGCTATATGTTTAAAAATGATAGACGTCAAGGAAGTACTTGATTTGAAAAACAACAGAGTAGAAAATAAAAATAATTAATTTCAACGTCCCTTGTCCCCTTAACAACTTCAAATTGTTATTCATTTAACATACTATTCGTTTAGCCAATGATGCTATACTATATAAAAACCTTATGATTAATACAATAACTAAGCGATCAAATTTTCAGCATGACATATAACATAAAATATGAAAGAAAAAATCACCAGGACTGCATAATTTATGGGATACTTGCAATTAATTTTCAAAAATGTGTTCATTTAAATATATGCGTCATTCGCTGTTACTTCTTGTAAATTTGTTTACACAATCTCTTAAATAATTCTTCAGCATAGTCTTATTGTATCGTGATTTGAATGTTTTATTTTCTTTTTTCTTTTTTCTTTTTCTTTTTCTTTTTTAATATATAAAACTAAATCTTAAATTTTAGATAAATACTTTGAGAGATTTACTAGCTAATTGCATATATTAAATAGAAATTTTAAATTTCATTGAAATTGATTGTTCTAAAAACATTTTACTAGTGTACAATTTTATTTCTTTTATGAGACCAATATTTGGGCTATAAATTGTTTAGTTTGGCACGTAACAGCCATTTTTTGCACTACAGGACTAATTAGACGTGGACCTACGGCTTAAAAGGGATTTTGGACCACCACGAACTTTCATGTCTGAACTAGGATTCGAACCTTACACTTGGCAGCTGAAGGCGAGAACGCTAACTATTCTGTTACCAGATAGACTCAGACGGTATATCTAAAAAGTACTATATAAAATTGAAGTAACACAAGTATTATTCAGAACCTGAATAAATCTGTAAATATTACGTGCATATCCAGACATATAACTGCAGATGTTAGAACATGAACAAATAGAGATATGGAAAGATAAAATAAAAGGCACAACAATCTAGATTTTAAAATACTTAAAAAGGCACTTTAAAAGTGATTTACATTGAAAAGACGCATCTTAAAGTAATTGCTTTCCTTTTCAATGGAAATTACTACAATTATAGTGACACTATATTGTTACGCTGAAAACGTTGCGGTAGGTTTCGCCATTTTCCTTTTAATTGTAAATTCGACCCATTTAAAATGTTGTCAGCTTCCGAAGGTGTGTTATCACTTTGACAAGTGATTGTTTCTTTCTGATGAAACATAACAAAAACTAGGAAAAAATCTTTTCTGAGCTTTTAGAAATCACAGAATGGATTTTTTGTGGGATGTGTGGAATTTGTTTTGCTATGAACTGGGTCGAACTTCCGAATATTTTTAAAAGTGATTGTATGTTCCGAGCAAATTCAAAATTTTATGTATTCTTCCTTTATCACTGCATTAATTTGTCGTAGAATTCACTTTGTTTATTTTTCATATTTTTTTTTTTTTTTTTTTTTTTTTTTTGTGAACATAATTACCAATAATATTTTGTGCGCTTGCTTTAACATAATGTACGTAATTATTTTTAAATTATTAGTTCCCCATCATATTATAGGTATGGGGAACTTAGGTAATCGTGAAAATTTTCGACTATGAAAATGGGTATGGTGTCCTTCTTTAGGGTGTCTGTTAGTTTGTTAGTGCGTTAGTATGCTAGTTTGTTAGTCTCTGTACACGATATCTTACGAACAAATAATAGCAGAGAGGTCGGACCAATTTTAAAATATTATGTATGACACTGGCAAGAACCCTATTCATTTGCAACATTCTAATTAAAAAGCTTCAGAAGTTATTCGAAATTTACGACTTTCTTAACATGGGTGAACAGGGCAAAATTTCACTTAAATTTGCATGAAAAGAAACATTTTTACCGTAAAGATGTAAGAACAGCTTTTAAATATCAGTTTTGATGCCGAGATGAACATAATTATCTATAAATATGTTACTTCGAAAATTTCACAAGTTATTGGAAATTAAAATTTTTTTTAACGTGGCAGAATAGGGCAAAATTTCACAAGTTATTGGAAATTAAAAATTTTTTTAACATGGCAGAATAGGGCAAAATTTCACATAAACGTCGGTTTTGAGGGATATTTTTACCGTAAAGATGTTAGAGAACTTTTAAAATATCATTTATGGTACTGGCATGAACATCCTCGACTATGAATTTTGTAATTTAAGAATTTCGTAAGTTGTGTTTGAAATTTACGATTTACTTAACATGGCAGAATATCGCAAAATTTCGCATATAAACGTTCACTTTGAGTGATATTTGCATCATAAATATATTAGACCATTTTTAAAACGACATTTGTGATACCATTGTGATACCAATACCGACATTTGTGATTGTTTGAATATCATTGACTACAAATATTCTAATTTAAAAATTTCGTAAGTATTTGAAATTTAAGAATTTATGAACAAAGCCAAACTGGGTGACATTCCATATAAATTTGCATTTTGGGAATGTTTGTCTTGGAAATACTATGTTATTGCATGAAAACTAAACTACGAAACTGATCCCACTAAAATAAATTAATAGATTAGAATAAGATAAATATATCGAATTGAACGATGGGTAGCTTATTAGGTGGGGATTTCATTTTATCGCTGTGTCGAGCGAATGGTGAAATTCATTTCTTTTAGCATAAATATAATATGTTCCGTACTAGAAATTTATGAAAACACACATATGATAGGGATCTGAGCAGAGTCCACCTATGCCAACTAGTTATAATATTATTTATTAGCTCCTTTCGAATTGTGGAGGATGCATATCAAAATTTATAATTTTTGCAAATGGTTTGAGACGTATATATATATATATATAAATGACCATTAATTTGATCAAATTATAATTAATTATAAAAAAAAAAAATAATAAAAATAAACACAATACTGAAAAAAATTGATTAATCCATCAATGCATGAGTAAGTAAAAAGGTGGATCTACTATGTACTTAATTATAGTCTTTAGTACAACTAAAATTGCCTGTGTTTGTCATCAGATTTTTAACACAGAAAGGGTTACTGTATATAAGTTTGTACATGGTTGTAATCGTAACAAGATTTAATGGTGTACACAACCAAATTTTAGATTTAATTTTTTCAATTATTTTATGTTTTCCGAAATCTGTTGAAAATGACGTCATGTTAAGAAGTAATATATGTTTACACCATAAATTTAACAAGAAAAAAACGGTGCAGTCATTGGGGACTGCCGATAGAAGTGAAAACTAAGTAACTTGTGAATTGTATCGTCGAGCTATTAGATTATTATTTTTGAATTACTTTTGGTTTGTAAAGATGTGTTAATATTGTAATATGACTAAAATAATTTTCTTTTTTTTTATTATTTGTTTCAAAATTTATATTGAAAGCAAAAAGAAGAATATAACAGTCTGTATAAAAACACGTGCTTGTACTTTGTGAACTATGTATATACTGTGGAAAAAGTGCATACATACATAGAGTATAAAAGTAGAAAGAGACAGATGCCAGTAGCCAGTATACTACTCGTATTAGTATACATGTTACACACACACACACACACACACACACGCACACACACACACACACACACACACATATATATATATATATATATATATATATATATATGTATGTATATGAAGCATGCCGCGCCGTGCGCTACATATATGGATATATATGTAGAGAGATATACTCTTTGTATATATATATATAATGTATACTAATAACGCACGGAGGTATATCTATGTACATATATACACAGTATACATATAGCTAATGGAAAGCGTTCGGTGACGATGATGCGAGTTCCATGATTTTTGTTCACCCAAAAAAGTGCTCAACGCGCCTAAAGAAGTTTTCACTGCAAAAAACATTTTTATAAAATTACGTCATATTTGATATGAGATTTACATTAAATGTGTGAAAAATAACGCCATGATTAAGAGGCAATACATATTTACATGAGAAAATCAACGTAAGAAACATTTTTTGAAATTCGCGTCATTATTTTAAAAGTATCATTTATATTGGCATTTTATTTTTTTATTTTTAAACGATATACAGAAATGAATCTTTAGCGATAAAGTGATAACATTTATTACAAAATTAAGGGAAATTTGTAATAAATGCTTATTATCGCTATCGATTAATTTATTAACCAAATAAATAGAATTACTCTGCAAAAATAAATGAATGAATTAATAAATAAATTAATAAAAATAAAAATAAAAACAGCAAACATTCTGATATATATCATCGATGAAATTAATTGAATTTCAAGTTCTTTCAAATAAAAGCAATATATATTCATATTTTTTATTTTGAATCAAGTAACGGCAATATAGTGCACGTTGATTTAAAATAAAAATATGGATATAACATAATTTTGCTTCACTTTGGGATAACTTAAAATTCTTTTAATTATATCGACGATAACTTTCTGAATTTTTATGTTATTAGATTAGGATATTTTTCGATTCACATTTATTCATTTGGTTAATAAAATATGCAAAAGAAACTTTGTTAAGGCTTGCGCATGCGTAATTAAAAGTATTTAGGGAAAATGTTCATATTTCACCAGATGCTTATAATTTTTATATTCTGATTGCAGTACATAGTGTTTGTGTCTAATGTAGTAAGTATATTAAGTTTCCTAAAAATGAGCTTTGCATTGTTTTGAAAACTCTACGTGTTACAAAGAAAAGAAAAGCATTAAATATTTGTAATTTTCTTAAAGAAATTTTTATTATCAGCTGAATACACCTGCTATATTGACATAAAAATGAGAAAAAAAAAAAAAAAAAAAAAAAACTAAAAGACGCCTGATAATTCATCACAGCAACATTGCATTTGATGCTTTATTTTTTATGGGATTCTCCGATTTTTTTTTTTTTTTTTTTTTTTTTTTTTTTTGTCAATTTCTTAGTGGTTTGTTTTTTGCTTTTGAGGCAAAATCTTCATTGAAATTCATATGGTATAATATGTTCATTCATTTAAAGATAATTTATCATTTAAAAATAATCCATCAAATACTTAGTTCTTTAGATATTCAACAAAACGACTAAATTCGAATTATCGAAAGGTTTTATTCATAGTTTTTTTCCCGTTAAACTCTATATAATTTTTTACTTCCATTAGCTTACGTAGGAGTAATGGAAGTAGGTAATGGAATTGTGTTATAGTTGCACACCAGATTTTTTTTTTTTTAAATCAAATTATAAACTAAAAATTAAAACTAATTATAATAACAATGTATTGAAAGAACAAATACTCTACATTTTGTTTCTACACTTAACTTGCCCTACCAGTTGCCGAACGGCTCTGTTCTCGAAGCTGGTAGACGAGAAGTGCCGGCTTCGAGTCTATGTCACGTTCGCCAACCAATCCGTTCCGAGTTTACCGTGGTTTTCCTCGAAACTGTGAATACGGACTAGAGCCCCTTAGAAAGACCCAAACGGATGTCATTCCACCCAGGCCTAGAACCCACATACAACCAACCGACCTTAGGCTCTACAATCTACATTTAACCGCATTAGCTTCTGAACGGCTCATTTAACGTAATTCAATATATAACCGTTGAAATTTATATTTTCGTACGACGTAGCATGGAAGAAGCAAATTTTCATTCTTATTTCTGGAAGTTATTTTATTTATTTCATATAATATAACAGCTGTTTTCTCAGCGTAGTCCTCGAAAATCATATTGACATTTCCACTTGCAATCGTACAAATGTATTTTATTTTTTTACAGAGTCTAAAGAAAAATGCTGTCACACTGAAATTTTGGAATAGTTCTTATATGAAATGACTTATTTACAGATTATAAAAACGTATGAAAATGGAAACTCAGAATAATAAACAAAATCTTTAATTTTTTGCAAAATAATTTTTGTTATTAATTATGAAATGAATGTTAAAAATAATTAAAATAAAAAAAATATGATACTTGTAGTTTTTTAGAACAATTTTATAATGTGAAATCTATATTATTATTATTATTATTATTATTATTATTATTATTATTATTATTAATCATTTAAGATATTTGTTTTAATTTTTTGATGCATTGTCATTTATAATATTATAAAATTTTTTTGTCTAACTATGTTTAGTAGCATTAGACTATGAGAAAATAAATTTAAATTAACGTGTAAAAACAGAGATAAATACCACTGTACACTTTTCTCAAGAACTTTTTATTTGCTGTAGGCATGATCCATAAATTTATTACATAGTAAAAATACTTTCAGTATTTTTCTTTTCTATCTTTTTTCTGTTTTTCTGAAATATATTTATAAACAATTGAAACTTAATTCTAATGGGTAAACAATTTTCCCCTCCATAAGGATTTTTTTTTTACTTATTAATAACTTATTTTTTAAAATTCTGTTTTCACATTCAGAAAATTCAGAAACGTTAAATTAGTATTTGTATTCTAAAAATTGATTTATTATTATTTTTTTTTTAATCGTGAGTTTAAATATGCAAAGAATCGACTAAGTACATTTTTCTCATTTTTTAGCTGTAAAATAAAATATGTATAAAATATTAAACAATCAATTTTTTGAAATTGAGTGCTAATTTTACAGTTGTGAATTTTTCGAATGTGAAAACCTAATTAATAATAATAATAATAATAATAATACATTAGGTAATGAGTAATTCTATAAAAATAAGAACTTGCCGCTGTTAGAAAAACGGACAATAGAAACATCGTGTTTTGCAGCTCGAGTTTTTCTGCAAATTTGTCTTTGAGGTGAAAAGGAAAAAAAAAAAAAAAAAAAAAAAAAAAATCTTAATCATTATAATTGTTTCTCATTCCAACAGAATACTTTAAATTTATGCAATCATTAATTTTAATGTTACATAATTGTACATATTTATTAAATTTACTTATTATCATATTTAAATTTTGAAATACCTCTTGTTAAAAAAAAAAAAAAAAAAATCTTTATTTAGGTTACAAGTTTTTTTTTTTCATTATTAAATTATGGCATGCAAACGCTTATTTATTTAAAGAAAAATTTCGCCGAATGTGGGGTTATATCTATATATCTATATATATATATATATTTTTTTTTTGTAAATTTAGTATTATACTCTCTCTAAGCAATATCCTTTATATTAATGTAAAATTGTTTGATCATTCAATGAAATTATATTGCATTAAGTATTATGATTGTATTCATTATTCATATTTTTATTAAAATTCATTTTCGTCTATTTTTTGTATCATTTTTGCAAATATTAAAGATTATATTTATCATTTTATTATATATTTTTTGTTAATTAATTTGGGATCTTGTGGAATATGGTGGTATTTTATTATGTGTTTTGTTCTTGCATTCAACTCCTTTTATCACAATATATTAATTTCAATAAGTTTTCATATATACAGGGTGATTCTGAGGTTATGGAACAAACTTAGAAGGGACGTAGAGGACATCGTAAGGATTCAGAATTGTATATAAAGCGCTAGCCGCTAACGTTATTTTAATTCTTTAATAATAGGATTTTTTTGGGTGAATATAGGCGTGACTCTGGAAGGTTTAATAATAATAATAAAAAAGGTTTACATGCTAATGTTTAAATAAATATAAAATTACATCTCATATAGAGACACGATAATCACACGTGTATTTGTAGAAAACCACAATTTTTATAAAAGAATTCACTGTAAAACACGTATAAAATATATTTAATTAAAATCATTAAAAAACACATCGTGTCAAGGCCTTTCGCCCTGAACATCAGGGCATCATCAGGACATTGCCATTTTAACTAGAAATACAGTACCATTTGATTTATATATACATAAGAACCATATTTCGGTTACAGTTATTATACATGAAATAGATTCATTTGCGATTGATCTGTTTCATCTATTTCATGTATAATAACTGTAACCGAAATATGGTTCTTATGTATATATAAATAAAATATTACTGTACTTCTAGTTAAAATGGCTATGTCCTGATGATGCCCTGATGTTCAGGGCGAAAGGCCTTGATGTGTTTTTTAATGATTTTAATTAAATATATTTTATACGTGTTTTGCAGTGAATTCTTTTATATAAATTGTGGTTTAAATAAATAAATACACATAATTCTGTTTTTTTTTTTTTTTTTTTTTTTAATCGATTCATTTTATCTTTCTGAATACATTAATATGAAGATTATGTATGATTTTGCGAAATAATGAAGCACACAAGATTTTAAAATTTACACATTAGGTGGAGTTATCTAGATCTTATTGTTAAAAAATAACTAAAAACATCCGTTCTTAAAGGTTTAAAATGACGTTTTCGGCCATGGGTTCCTATACAATTCTGAATCACACTGATGTGCTCTACCTTCCTTCGAAGTTTGTCCCATGACTCCAGAATCACCCTGTATATATGAAAAAATTTTAAAGCATATCACAGGAAGTAATAAATAATCCAATATTACCATGAAAGGAAGCATAAATTCCTTTAAAAAAATATAATAAATAATAAATAAGTAATTAAATTAAAATAAAATCATGAAATAAAAAATGAAAGGTAATAATACAATATAATGTTGGTACAACAATCAATACTTTGTTAGGGTCATAAATTGAATTATTCTATCCAAATATATATATGTGTGTGTGTGTAATTGATATTTATATCGCTATTATGCTGATAAACATTTTGTATAAAAATTTACTTCTGCTTAATTTCAACTCTTAAAAAAAAAAAAAAAAAAGAAAGAATTTCTTAACACTATCATTAATTTCCTAATCAAAAAGAGCTGAAATTAATAAAAGCATTTCGCAGTGATCTGTTATTTAATTCTGTATGACGTGTTAAAAAGAAAAGAGAAGAAAAGAAGAGAAGTAGAGCTTGCTGTTTCGTCATGGTCAGATATAGATCTTTATTTTTGACATTATTGGTGAAGCTTGCAGAGTATGACAGATTTTAATGAATGAAAAAGGAAAGAAAACAAAAATACTCGTTATCATATATCAAATTTTTAAAGCATAAAAAATATATATATATATATATATATTAAAACCAAATATTTTTCTAATATAAAGTATCAAACCGTTGGCGAATTCATTGCTTTTATCATAACAAATGTTTCACCATAGTTAAAGTACTAGCATTAAAAATTGCAGAGTAAGAACTTTTTATTCAAACACCGTAAAATGTAAAATTATGCTATAATTATTTTCAGTGTCATATAATAAAAATATTGGCTTAACTAATGATCAAAGTAAAAAGCACCAGCATTAAAAGATGGAAAGTAAGATTTTGTTTTAAAAGTAAAATAATAAAATAAAATAAAGAAATTGATAAAATGTAAAATCTTACCAAAATTATTTTTGGTTTCCTGTAATAAAAGTATGGGCTTAATTATTGATCGAAGTAAAAAGCACCAGAAGTAAATTATGAAAGTAAAAAAAAAAAAAAAAAAAAAACAAGAAACTAAACTTATTTTTGATTTTTAAGTAATAGATATAAAATTCTGCACAAACCAGAATTTAATTTAATACGACAGGGCCTATTTTAATCTATTCTTCCATATGTAGTAATAGTGGTTCATTCCTTAGCATCGGTTATTATATTCCTTTATTAAAATTTCTTTTGTATAGCTTTAGAATATGAGCCATTTGACGTCTTTTAAAGTTTTGTTGTCATTTTTGAATGAATTCGTCAATGAATTAAAATGGCTATCGCAATTGCGTAAGTAAAGATCTTGGCGAGAAACGTCCGAGCTACTTCGATGCCGAATTTCCAAATTCGACAAGGGGCTTCTACAGAACCCTCTTGTGAAATTTGGCTATCTGAAGCTATTCTATTTCTTTAACACGATTTTTCTTAATTTTGTTTTAATTATTTGAAAAAGGGGGGAAATGTTTGCACGTTTATTTTTTCCCCTTCGACATAAAAAAGAAATATATTTACTTATTTATTTATTTTTGGCATCAATTTTTTTTTTCCTTTTTAATAATTTTAAAGTTAAATTGGGGTTTTTATTTAACATCTTTTGAATTACTTATCCAAATTGAGCTAAAAAATGCAGGGTTTGTCAGATTTTGTCCTGATTAATAAATGTATCAATTTTTCATAAAGTTTAATAATCTAGTCTATTAATGCGACATATACAATGACAAACGTTCAGCTTTACATAGTAAGTAAAAAAAAAAAAAAAAAAAATGTTTGCACGTTCATTCAAGGTGACAGATAAAAAAAAAAAATGGTTACATAACGACGCTGTTTGAAAGAAATAGTGCTACCTGTCGCACTAAAAATAAATAAATAAATAAAATAAAATGTATAACCAAGCTATAATATTTTTAGGTTTCGTGAAAGGGAGAGGTTTGGGTTTAATTATTTTGACCAAGTGAACAATGGTTACGTGTTCGTGAATTTTATCGTAGTTGTTCACAAAAATTCTTATTTTCACGAATATGTAAATATTTAAAAAGCCAAAAACATTAATCATGTATTAAAGATATGGACTTAATTATTGATGACTATAAAAAGCGTCAGCTTTAAATGATGAAAGATAAGAAATTTTTATACAATCATCAAAAAATATAAAACCGTGCCTTAATTATTTTAGGTTGCATGTAATGGAGGTATAGGCTTGATTATTAGTCCAAGTAAAATGCTTCAGCATTAATTGATGAAAAGTAAAAACTTTGTAATCAAACAACATAATATGTAAAACAGCGCAATAATTATTAAAGGTTTTGTGGAATAAAGCTTTAGGCTTAATTTTTTCAACAGGGTATAATTGTTTCTTCTTTTTGGTTTTTATTTTATCGTGTTTGTTCTTATTTTTCATGAGCGTATAAATATTAAATTGCCGAAAATATTTGTACTGATATTCGAGTTAGAAGTGTTATCCATTCATTAAACAAATTTATTATTTTTTATCCAAAAGAATGCGAAAAATAATTTATACACTTAGATTTTTCATATATTTTTTACACTTATTCATACATACACAGATATAATACATTATACACACACAGACATAGATATAGCTTAAATAATCCGATTTTACTTTTCATTATTTCTACTGTTTTTACTACATTTATATGTGTGTATATGGGGCAGTTAAATTTATATATATATACACTCCGAGATAAAAAGATAGGTACAAAGAGTTTTTTCTTTGATTTTTCATAAAATAACATTGTCTAAATTGTGCTTATCATTTATTATTATCATAAGATAACACTATTCCCGGACTAATTTGGAAAAGTTTTAAGACTAAAATTTTTCTACTTTAAGACTACACTCCGCGACTAAAAGATAGGAACAAAGGGTTTTTTTAAATTTTTCATAAAATAACATTATCTAAATTGTGCTGATCATTTATTATCATAACAAAATATTATCATATCAAGAACATATTAAATATTTGAATCATATTCAAAATAATCATAAAAAAAAAAAAACCTTTGTTCCTATCTTTTTGTCGCGGTGTGTAGTCTTAAATTAGAAAGAAATTTAGTCTTAAAATTTTTCTAAATTAGTCTTAAAACTAAAATTAGTCCGGGAATAGTGTTATTTTACGATAATAATAAACGATAAGCACAATTTAGATAATGTTATTTTATGAAAAATCAAAGAAAAAACCCTTTGTACCTATCTTTTTGTCGTGGGATGTATATATATATATGTATCCACCAGGTTCTATCTCTGTCCTAAGAATATCTAAAAATATTGACGACTTAAAATACACACGATAAATTTATTACAACTGTAATAGTATTCTAAGCTGAGTTTCTTTGCTTGTTGTCTGGCGTTTTGCCAAAAAATCTTTTCGTCTCCTGTCCAGTTAATATCATCCCGTTTCCTTTTTGATAAATCATCCCCAAGCTTCCTTTGTTTGTCGCCGATTTATTGACTGATAGTTTATTAGGCCAATTGTTGTAGGTTGTAAAAGCTTAAATAATATTATAATAAAGGGATAACATTTGTACTTGGTTTTGTGTCTAGATAAGCTGTAGTTTGCCTTATAGATTTTCTGAGTTATGACGTAATTCACCTGCTGTACAATAAGAGCATGAATATGACTTGGAGCAAAATGATCGATAAATTTTACTGGCTCAGAAATGATAATAACAATATTTTTGTTTTTTGAAACATTAGGCAAATGATTAAACGATGCTGTTTTTATTAACTTTAAAATTTGTTGTAATTGGAATAAAAGACTAAGAAAATTTATTCATCTTGAGTTTTTTTTTTTTTTTTTTTTTTTTTTTTTTTAAATTAAATTAGAGAATAGCAAATAAAAAATATTTTTTGTAATAAATGTAAACTTGGTATAAAAATGAAATCTCTCTAAAAAATAAATTAAAATAAAATAATTTCAAAATTGGGATAAAATAAGCATATTTTTTACATTAAAGAACATATTATATTATATGCGTGCGAATTTCCTGCCATCAGGTTTAATTTTTATGTTTCTCATGTAAACGCTTAGTGATTGTTAAATATAATATTTTCTTCTACGAAATTTTATCGGTACAGGATAGTTATACAAACGCGCGCACACACACATAAAATAAAATAAATAAATAAAATAAATAAATAAATAAATAAATAATTTCTTGTGTGTAACAACCAAATTAATTCCATCAAACACTAATATACAGATTATAAACGCTTTTTGGAGATAGTGTGGTCAGAAGTCATAAGACATAAAATTCGCCTAACATTTTCCCTTTTGTAGCAATCTAATACATATGCCAAAAAGAGATATTAAAGGTAGTTCATATTGCCAATCACACGGAAATGGGTAGAGCCGTTTTTTGAGACATTAGTTTCTGAGATTTAAAACAGATCTGTCTAATATTGACGCCTATTAATGTAGTAACCAGGTAATATAGGAAAAATTACACCCGAAAAGGTAGTTCATGTAACAAATTAACACTTTCGCGACCGCATGTTTTTGTCTTTTTGACAGTAAGCTCCACCTGTGGGCGTCATTCTTTTATATTACATTATTTTAAATTAATGTTTTCTGTATTCATATAGAAAATATAAATTAATATACATTACATTACGATTATACTCTTTCTAATGAAAGTATTTGTATCCATAGCACATTAATTCCACAAATGTGAATATTGGGTATAAATGTTAAGAAATAATGCAACCTATGTAACCTAAAGAAACGCCCACTGGCGGAGTTATAGATTTTCAAATGACGTAAATTCACGTCAGCGGTCGCGAATGTGTTAAAAGAGAATAGTTGGAACTGTTTTTTAAGATAACGACTTTCGGTTCTGCTTCTGATTTTCACCAAAATTTGATTAACTCCTCTTTTCAATGGAAACTAAGTAACACACACGAAAGGACATCTAAAAGAGAGTTACTCTAGCGAATTAGAAGAAAATACAGAGAGCAGTTTTTTAAGAAATCCATTTGAGAGACCTAAAATTGACTTACTTATACAGGACGCCTATCAGTTTTCTTGAAGTAACCAGCTAATACATACAAAATGAAATTTGACAGTGATTTTATATAGAAATTTTGAAGAAAATCATTAAAACTGTTTTTGAAATGCAGTTTACGGTCCCTGTTCCGGCTTTGCATGTGCCACTTCCTGTTTTCCATTTTTTAAAAATTCTTTTTATTTATTTATTTATTTTTTTTTTTAAGCCGGTAGACTCATCTTTACACCAGAGCTGTCTTAATTATGAAATTTCGTTAACAAAAACTGCATTTTTAGACTCAAAAGCTTTAAAACATATGATATGAATCAAGTAAAAACTTGTTGTCGAAAATTTTTTCACCTAACACAATATTTCCTTTACCTAAGTTAGACGGGTAACGGAAGGAATAATTTTTATCTGCATACAGAAATATTGATTCCTGAATACGTTTAAGAGCAAAACTGTCTATAGTTATAAATACACACTTATGTTTGTGTATATATGTACAGATAATTTAAGTTTTTTTAACGATATTTGTACAAAAAATGCGCAAAAGCAGCACAAAATCTTTTATACGAAAAAGTATTGAAACAATAATTGATGAGAAAGCTGAAATAGCGAGTGTTTTACAAACAAGAAATTTAGAAACTATAAGGAATTTTGATAACCAATGTGAGTATTAAATAACATTATATATCAAAGATATAACGTAAAAAATATCATCATTCTTTCATCAACAAGTGGAAACAATGACAAAAATATGTACATATTTGTGCAAAAATTGAATTCCTAGCAGGTTTCTGGAAACATGGCGAGCTAGTATAATCCAAAGTGTAAGGAATTTAAAGGCGGCGGAGTACAAAGTGTATATTTAACATTTGGAAACCTTTTAAATTTGTTTTATATATGTCGCTATAATGAACAACACTTGCAAAGAAATATTATTCCTTATATTTTTTATGAAGGAAACTTTCTTTCATGAAACGTTGTAACAACTATTCGTTATTTTTTCTTAATTATTTTTATATTTATTTGCATCAGTTTTACGTTAATCTCGTATTGAGCACAACATTTAAAAAAATTATTCTGCAAATATATAATTGTGAAATATACATGTTATGCTGCAGTATTGTTAAGCATATATATATATATTTTTTTTTTGAATTTCTAATCTGTCTTAATTGGTACAATTGCTAAAGTAATAGCTGTTCTTATTTCTGATTTTATTAATAACTTCCTTACTCATCGATTCATTGATTGTGATATAATTCGATTGTTTTCGACATCCTTATTTCATTCCTTTCGTTTTTCAATCTAATCAAATACATTGTTACTATCTTCTGATAATTTTCATAATATTATAATCTGTTCCTTTCACTTTAATCTGTTCCTTATCTAGTAGTTATAATTAAATTAATTCATGCCTGGAATTAAAAAAGACAAATATACTGCTTCAGTAATATATTCATTCTGAGACAAATTATTAATGGCATTTACTGAATGGAGTCTGGGTGTTCTAATGAATAATTAATGAATCGGCGTTAGAGAAGGATTAATTTACATTTATTCATTCTAAAATATATTATTACGTACAATTAAACAGTTACTAAGAGGCTGTTAAGTAAATAAATAAATTATAAGTGCTCTAAGAATCTGATTTATTAATTTAGTGTGGTATGTATAACTAAAGTCTTGCAGTATATTGGGAGTTTTTTCAAATTGTTGTTTTCATGACTATTATTATATTAAATGCGACATGTGTTTTAGTAATGGAATGTGCTTTACTAGTGATAAATGGCCTTAAAAAGGTATTTTAATAATAATAATAGGAAGAAGAAGAAGAAAGATAAATCATACAGTTTGCTTCATTTACATCACACCACACACACACACCTTCCAGTTTTATCTATCCGTTACATTGTTGGAGTCATGTTAATTTTCTTAAAGTGTTTTTAAACATTCCGAATGCGTTTCAAGTAATTTCTATTTCTATTCAAAAGTGCATTTAAATATTTTTGTATGCTTCTGTAAATAAATTATCGATGCTAATTGTGCTTAAAAAAAAAAAAAAAAAAAAAAAAAAAAATTGCTTTTTTTGCAATTGAAATGTATGCTTTTTTTTTTTTTTTTTTTTTTTTTTGTGGGGTATAAATTAATTAAAATACGATTTAAAGAAATGTTGAGATTTCTCTGGTACATGATGATTTAGTCACCTGGCAAGTCCCACTATCAGGGTAATCACAGTATGACAGAAATAAAGAGAAAAGGTCTTCTTTCATATTTCGAATTCTTATCGTTTGTTTAGAAGAAATTGGGGTAGAAAAAGGCAAAGTTACTGTTATGTTGTAATAATAAGATGTAGTAACAAACAAAACTGAAAAAATATTTAAAAATCAGAAAGTTAGATTTTTTTTTTTTGTATGAGGTAGGGATGAAGGCAGCGAATAAAGTGAAAATTTCTGGGGGAAAAGATCTTAGATGGATACTGACTTTTCCATAACCTTTGTTGGAAAGGACGTAACTAAGGCACACAGAGAAACGGAAATTTATTACCTAGCTTCAACCCCACAAAATTTTAAATGTTAAAAAGTGTTCTATAAATGTCACAAATCTCATAAGCTGCTCCTTACAAGATCTCAGTATTGTTATTTTTTCTAAGCCTCTTAAATTTCTGTTTAAATATAATACAGAGTTTTAAAAATTTAGACACTGTAATACGGCTTCTAATTACCACAGGTCATTTCATTTTTTAGTGTTCGATTGCAAAATTTACCGGAAAGCAGTGTTTTATTTAAGCACCTCCTATATGTTAAAGTTAGGTAATATACAAAGGTCCAACAAACCTAAACAACAATCATGGATCTTAATTTTCACATAGCTGCTAAACTTGAGCGGCTTTTTTTAAGTACCCTATATTTTGGTGCAAAAATTTACAAAGTGCTACAAATTAAAAATATGTAAGGTAATTATTGTTGCAATTATTGCTGAATTTTGATCGGTATAAAATATTACTCATAAGTGTGTCACTTTATATTATATTAGCCCTCTTAAATTTTACTGCAAATGGAATTATAAGGCTTTAAAACTGATACCGATACAATTCATTCTGTATAATTTTTACAATCGATACAAAGTTCATTTTTATAAAAGTCATGTTTATATAAGGCCCACCACATCTGTTCTTTATCTGTACCTTATAAATTTTAAGGTTTAATAAATTCACTTGGCCCACAATCTTAAATCCAGAAATTGTTAAAGTGATTTAAAAATCCTGCATTGTTCATATGTCAATATTTGGAATATTAATGATTAATGACTAATGAAAGTATGAAAAATCCTTTTTTTTTTTGGTTACCTAAATTTGTATGCTAAAAAATCTCAATGAAAAAAAAAAAAAAAACTTTTTTTATTTTGACTTTTTTTCGCCGGATAAGCAGCGGATACGAAATAAAATCTAGGCATTTTGAATTAAAATTCAAATGCCTGTTCTTTCAATAAGTTCTAAGCAATAGTCAAACAGCTGTTGAGGTGTATGTATATATATATATGAACTGGCTAAATTGGCTAAATCTTTCAAAGATCTCTTATACTATAAATGATCCAATATAATATAAAATCCCATATAGATAAATGGTCGAAGCTTAATAATAAAGTCTTAAATGAGTAGCTGTAATCTGAAATCCAAAATTATTGCTATAATGCCAATTTGAACTGATATAATAAATAACATTTTTATTCAACTTTTCAAAATATTATTTCCACTTTAATTTTATTATTATCTCCAAACACGTTTTTGTTCAAATTTATCTTTTTAAAAACAATGATTCAAAAAAATTATACATAGAGGAAAATATTTTCGCGGAAGATCAAACGATATAATATAAAAATGTAGACTTTGCAGTAAGGAAAAAAGAAAAAAAAAATTGAAGAAAATTAATACCTAGACAGCTGTCTAAGACAGCAGTCAGCAAACTGTTGCTTTTTAATCATTTGAGTGCGGCTCTACCCCATTAGTCTTTTTTAAAAAACAACTTTTCAGTGCTAAAGTAATAGAATTGAATTTTTTTCCAATTGGTACTGATCATGGCGCTTTTGAAATGCAATTACAGGAGTAAAAAAAAAAAAAAAAAAAAAAAAAAAAACAAAGAATTATGGAGCTCTAAATACTTTGATACTGATATGGAAAAAAATAAAGAAAAGTTAATGTGACCTTTATTCATTGGAGAAATTGTCTGCTTTGAAGGATCTGAAGAAGGAAGGCGTGATAATTTTTAACAGCTAGAATACACTAACTTTCCATAAATGTCCGGACATTTTCGATTTAAGACGTTTTCTCAATTATTTAAAAAAATACTTAACTCCAGGAAACTCCCATCTTGAAACTCCAGGAGTGTAAAGAACATGTTTATACCTTATGCATGTTACTGAAAGTTTTGTCCCGAAAGCAACAAAGGGACCAGTAAAAAAAAAAAAAAAAAAAAAAAAAAAAGAGTTTCTGATCACCTTGTAAAAAGTAAGGTTTGAAATGCGTTCTGGTAGTAGCTTGTGATTAAGATTTTTTTTTTGTTTAATTATTAATATCCATGTAAATTTTTATGAGTCTACTCCATATATGTGTGGAGAAAAATGGTTTATTTAAAAAAATCCCCCCCCCAAAAAAAAAAGGCTTTTTTTTTTTTTTTTTTTTTTTTTTTTTTTAAATTATAACACGCAGAGTATTATATTCAGTGCAAAGCCATTTTTAGGAAACTTGGCATACTATATTAGACACTGCATATTGCAATCAGAATGCAAAAATATTAAACATATAATAATGAAATATGAGCATTTTTACTAAATAACTGTTGACTATGCTTGCACAAGCTTTAACGAAATTTCATTTGCATAATTCAGTATCCGAAAAGATTGAGTTGCTTTTATAAAAACTCGAAAAAAAAAAAAATGTGTCAATTCAAAAAGTTGTACGCGATTGAATGAACTGAATTTTAGTTCTTCTCAAAAATAAGGAAAGTGACAAGGGGTTATATCAACATTTATTTACAATCATCAAACACTACTTCATCATTGATTGAATTAAAATAAAAATGTAAATAAAAACCCTTATCTCTTTTTATTTTTATTTTATTTTTCTAAGGAACTGAATATCAGTTCATTCTATCACGTATGCAACTTTTTGAATTTTCACGTTTTCCATTCGTTCATATCATCCATCCCCTCTTCCATCACTTATCACCTAGAATGAACCTTTCATCATTTACAACATTTTATAATCCGTATAAATGGAATCCATGTTATATATGTGTAGGAATGTAGCAAGCACATTGAAAATCACCTGAAGATTATGCTGAAAATAACGTATCATTTTCCGCTACATAGCACAAGCGCAATTTTTTTTTGGAAAATTACACGCATTCTTTTTGTAGCATTGATAAAATGAAGATGAAATGTGTTCACCCAACTTCACACGTCTATTTTGGCCAAGAACAAGTGACAAATACCTAATAACGCTTCTCACTGAAACATTGTTTCTTGTGTTTATGAGAAGAAAAAGGTATTTTTAAAGGTAATTTCTTTGAAAAATTGAAATATGATTAATAATTATGGCTGCAACAGACCGTGAAACACGCTGTTCAAAATTCTGGATTATTGTTGTAAACTTGTTATCTACAGATTTCAAATCTTCCCAGGAGAATCAGTCATTATTTAATTATATTTTTCTTTAAATAACGTAAATAATACTTATAATGTTCCAAATATATAATTTTGTGAGTTTATTGTTATTTAAATTCATGCTCTATAAGAATGGAGAATAGTATGTATGTTTCGATATTTTTTTTTTATGTTCTGGTAGTTATTAAATTTTGAAATAAAAATTATTAATTTATTTATATTTTTTCAATGTTAATTGTTTTATCTATGTGAACAAAATCTTTTATTTATACATAATTATAGCTGTACTTTGTTTTTATTTTTTGTTAAAATAAATACATTATTATTTTGTTGTATGCTAGTATCAGTGTCATTTTTCATTAACAATTCGTCGCAGTTATTTATTTTTTATTATTTATTTTATTTTTATCGCAATTATATATTATGATTTATTTAGTTACGAAATTATCGTTTTTTTTTTATTTTTCAATATTTTAAATAACTTTTCTATTTCTTGAAAGATTAATTATATACATATCAAATTAATTGTTGTGCTTAAAAGTTAGATGATTTTTATAAATCTGTTTTCTACAGCTAAACTTCCTTAAATTTTAGTTATTTATTAACAGTTAGAGTTTTCGTTCGTTCTTCACGAGAATATCCAGTTATGAAATATTACCGTATTTTCCTTATTTTATTTCAATTCTTGTGTGTTGTTTTAATAAATAAATGTTTTATTTGTCTATGAAGTATGTTATTTTTACTTCTTTTTTATGTGATTAAATACCTTGCATTTTATTTCCGTAATTTGAGGATACATTTAATAATATATTCTTCTTTTAAGAATTGTTTATTAAAATTTTTTGCACCAGATTTATTGAACTGATTTGATTTGTTAATGTTTATGTATACAATGTGCCAAATGTTGATAAATTTAAATTGTAACGATTAGTATTAAGACTAATATTATATTCATTTTTTATTAGGCAATTGTTTATGGTGTGAAAAAATTCTGGAACTATGATAGTAAGAAACGAATTAAAGAAAATGATTAAGCCGTGGAAAAACAACAGGAATTTTTCTATTTTTTGTGATACATAACTGAGGTAAGATTTTTTTCGCTAGTTGAAAATCAAAGTATAATTTTTAGAATGGAATTCTAATTTGTAGACAAATATTGTTTCGAAGTTTAGAGACTATTTGCCAAGTATAATATTTGCATAAAATTTAAAAAGAAAACTTATTAGATTAACATATTTAAATTATGTAGGTAATTCCACATTAACTACATTATATATTTCAATAATATAAACTATTTTACACAATACTAATTGCATAAAAATATTATTTACACAAATATTTTAATAAAAAGTAGTTTATTCATAATTAATTTAAAGTAGTTTATCTAAAAAATAATTTTTCCTTTACAAGTAGAAAACACGTTGAATAAACTACTACGAATATATGTACATATGTAGATTTTAATCTAAAAGAAGATATACGATTTACATCTAATTTCTGTAATTTTAAAGTTTGAAATTTTCTTTTATGAGTTTATAGGTAATTGCTATATTTTTAAATAAAACATCTTTTTTAAATGTCGTCATTTACATACTAAAGATAGAGCATAATCATCTTCATCCCAACACGAGATAATCTTCTCTTAAAATGCCAACATTGAATATTGAATAAGTAAAAACGTAAATACTGTTGATCAACGGATAATGAGAAAATTATTGTAAAAAAGAAAATTCAGAATGATTGGATGTTTGAATAATGAAAATGAATTTTATAATTATAACTCTTTCTACGCTTCCTTAAATTTGTTTAAAAAAAATACCTTATTTTTGGTTTTTAAATAAATACAAAATAATAATAATAATAAGGGAAGGAAAAAAGGAAAGAAAATCAGGATTCATGTTTGAAAACTACTTTAAAATGTGAATTTATGTGAATAAATAAATAAACAAATAAGTTCAGAAAGTGTGGGAAAGCATTTAAATTTAGATTTAAGGAATGTTTTGTACTAATTTGTAATTCTTTATACTGAGAATTTTTGTACTAAGATTATTTTTTTATGTCATTTTGAGTGTATATTTTGCTGATTAGTGATAATACTTTCTGATGTAATAATAATAAAAAGTGCAGTGTTTAACTATAAATTAACAAATATTTATTATTTTTGGAATATAAATAAATAAATAAATAAATACCATTAAACATTATAAAATTTATATTTTTATAATATTCTCTATCATAAATGAACAATGTATTGTTTTATACATTATAACAAATATATGTATGTATGAATAGTACTTGTTACACATATAGTAAAATTACAGTTAAAAAATGAGCTTGTATAATTATCTTTTTATGTGAAATCAGTAATAAAAATTTATCTATATATATATAAAATCGTTTGCCCTGAGTGAGAAAGTGAGTGATTCATCATCGCCCAGTCCACAATCATGAAATTTTGTGACAATGTTCCTTCTTTGATGTAGACAGCCACTAAGGAACGAATTTACAAAATTCGCCCCCCAAGGGGGCAGGGAGAGCGAAACTTGATTTCCCAAAATCTTTCATAACTAAAAAAAAAAAAAAAAAAAAAAAAAAACAGATATCTGAAAAATTTTTGTTTTAAAATATAGCTAACGCAAGTATCTAAAAAACAATTTCTGGAATTTTAGAAATTCGGTCCCCAAGGAGGGAAGGGGGCAACACGTGATTTCACATAATCCTATATATCTAAAAAAAAAAAAAAAAAAAAAAGATATACGTGAAATTTTTGCTGTAAAATATTACTAATATAAATACCTAAAAACCAAATTCTGGAATTTTAGAAATTCCGTCTCCAGGGGGAGAGGAGAAACGTGATTTCAAATAATGTTTTATATCGAAAAAAAAAAAAAAAAAAAAAAAAAAAGATATATGTGAGATTTTTTCTCTAAAATATAGCTCACACAAATACCTAAAAACTAATTTCTGGAATTTTAGAAATTCGTCCCGGGTGGGGCGGGAGGAGAGGGCGCTATGGGAAAAAAAAGAAAAAAATAAATAAAAGAAATGCAGTTAGACTGCACAAAATTGGTACTGATAGGTTTTAGAGGCTTGCAAGTTGATTGCGGATATTTTCGAAAGTGTAAAGTTATTAGGAGGGGCGTAAAGGTGGGGGGCAGATGGGCAAAAAGATAAAAATAGAATTAGATTGTTCAAAATTGGTACACAGAGGTTTTTGATACCTACAAATCGATTGCGGATATTTTCGAATTTGAAAAGTTATTAGCACGGACGAGTAGTGAAAATTAGTATTATTAGTTTTAAGGCCCGATAAACCGATTGAGGATATTTCCGAAAGTGTAGAATTATTACGAGGGGCGGGCGCACGGGCAAAAGTAAAGAAATTCAGATAGAACGTTGAAAATTAGTATTATTAGGTTTAAAAGCCCGTGAAAACAATTGCGGATATTTTTGAAAGTGTAAAATAATTAAGAGGGGAGGGAACGGTGGGGCAAAGGAACACGCACGTATATACGCTGCCACAATCAGTGGTAAACCCGGACCGATAATTCCACCTATGAGAGAAGAATTTTTTTGTATTTTATATTTATGTTTTTCCCTTACGATAACATAGTGATTCATTAAGAGTGTCGAACACAAATGCGCGCTCGCAGTGCACAATGGCCTACGCTGCCGAAGGCAGTGGGGGCCTTGTGGGACACTTTTCCCGATCAGATTTTTTTTCTCCTTTTTTACTTTCCGAACACTATAGTGAGGAAAGTATTGTAATCATGTCAAAAATCCGAATTCGAGATTTTGATGTTTCTATACGTTTCGAGGTCCAACGAGTCCGTTTTCACTATTTTTACGATGATATATGTATGTGTGTGTGTATGTATGTGTGTATGTATGTGTGTATGTCTGTGAGTGAACACGCTAGCGTCTAAACGCTTTGTTCGAATAAGCTGAAAGTTGGTACGTATATTGTAAGTCACCATAGTACGAACCCTATAGATTTTGGTGAATCTAGCACTTATAGTTTTTTTACAGGGACACAAAGAAAAATTCTTTATCATTATGGCCAAGGGACCAAAATCTTAAAAGTGCGATAGCGTCTAAACGCCTTATTCAATTGAGCAAAAACTTTATACACATATTATAGGTCACAGATACTCAATCTGTATAGATTTTGGAGAATCTAGCACCTATAGTTTTTTTACAGGGACACAAAAAAATTCTTTGTCAAATTTTTAAAAGTGTGATAGCGTCTAAACGCCTTATTAATCTCAGCAAAGAATTTGTACACATGTTATAGGTCACATTTGAACCAACTGTATAGATTTTGGTGAATCTAGCACTTACAGTTTTTTTACAGGGACACAAAGAAAAATTCTTTATCTTTATGGCCTATGAGACCAGCGATAGCATCTAAACGCCTTATTCAATTGAGCTGAAAATTTGTATGAATATTATAAATCACTGTTGCACTAACTATAAGCATTTTGGTGAATCTAGCATTTATAGATTTTTACAGGGACACAACGAAAAATTCTTTATCATTATGATCTAAGGTCTCAAAGTTCAGTAGCGTTAAATAAAACCTCGTGTGATATATGGAGAAAAATACTCAAACACTCTGTTATGGTTTTCTCTTCTCTTTTTTGTTTGTTTAGCAACTCCTCTTTCTTTATTTTATCTACAAAACTGTTAGTTACTCAATGTTCGGAAAGTCGAGTGGAGTCACTCCAGATTTTTTCACATAAAAATTAATACAATTTTGAGAATTCATTAATTATAGTGATTCATTTAAAAAATAGTGACCAGCGAAACGGGTGTAGCCTACTAGTCTTATAATATTTATGCTTCTTCCAGTTTCATTGCAAGTATTTTCTACCTTATTTTAATTTTTCACTGTCTTATTTTCTTTTCAATTTATTCCTTTATATTTCGTAAAGAAATGATATATTTGTATAAGTGTTATTTATACCGTTCGTTTTATGAGGGAATTTGCATTAAAATGATTTGAAAGATTCACAAAAGAAATTTTCATTTTTATTCTAAATATCTCTGAAATTGAAAACACCCGAAATGGATTCTAAAAATTAAAAAAGACTTTTACGAAAATATTAATGCGCAGAAAATTTATTATTTGGAAATATATCTGTTTACTCATTTTCAAATTCTCCGCGAACTGATTATTATTCTATAAACAACAAAATTTTTATTTTTATTTATTTTTATTTATTTAATTTTTTTTAAAGGTGAATTTTATTTTATCCTTGCATTTATTGAACTACCTATTTCTAAATACCAATCTTATTCTGTGTATATGAGAGAAAAAACACAACTTTTACTTATGTTATCTAAATTATCTTCTTTTTCTGCCGTTCTAAACTTAGAAATGTAAAGGCAATATTTTTCTTACAAAATTTGATTCAGAATAGCATGTACACAAAAAAGTAAAATATTGCAGTAAAATATTGTAATTTTACTGCAATAATTTAATGTAATTTTACTGTAATTTTTAAAATTGTACTATTTTATTGTAATTTTTAATATTAAGCTAATTGAAATTTCTTTGAAAACATCTTATGCATTTCCGGAATTTTTACGGATTTAAGCAGGATGGATAGATCTTGGCAGTCCTAAAAAATGACCTCTGCAGTCTCTTCACATAGCACCATTGTATTTTTTCCTTTGCACAAATGCCTTGGTTATGTAAAGGAAAAAGTGTACACTTCAAAAGTGGATGGCATGAGGACACTAAAGTGTTAGATAACTAAAGACAATGCATAGTTTTGTCAAGTTGACCAACACCAGAGTTGAGCTTCACTCAGTAAAATCTCTGCTAACGTGGGGAACTTTTCTGAGTCTTAGTTCTAAATTATAAAAACCCTTTCAACTTTTTCTTTTCTTTTCTGAAAAAATATTTTTATCTTTTTGGCATTTTCGATGGAGGTAAGCATTGGTTGCGATTATATGCCGGTACTCCGAAGCTCCCACGTTGACGTTGACGAGAGGTGAATTCAGTTATTGTCTCAATAGTCTCCGGACAACGAAAGGTTTATGTATTGAAATTTTACTGTTAGTGTAATAAAAACTTAATGCCCAGAGACAGAAAATTTTGTAGCTGTCTGCGACAGGTTTTTAAAATTTCATAATCTGTCTGCGAATTTGCATGTAGTCAGGGGTGAAAATGGCTTAAACTCAAAAAGCCTGAAAGCTGATAGCAGCAATCTGGGAGAAGGGGGGGGGGGGGGTTAACAACAGTGGTGATCTCGTGCAACAATACATAATGCAATTTTACTACAGAACAATATAGTATAAACAATTATAAAATAACAAGTTTAACTCATTCAATTAAATATTTTATACCAATGTTTGACACAACACATTATAAATAAATAATAAAAGTATTAGTTTTAGTTTTGATACAGAAATTTTTATAAGTGAATTTTGAAGTGGAGGAGAAGTTTTGGAGCAGTTTTAAATGAAATTAGCACTTTTCTACGCTCCCGTAAAATCTCAGTAACAGGTAACAGGAGAAAAGAATACACGCATAACGCTGTCTATCAAGGGAGATCTAGGCTCCTAGGTCGCCCTTGTTAAGCACTGTTTTGTGTGTTCCTACCAAGGCACCTATAGGGGGCTCTAGAGTTCCTACCAGAGAGCGTCTAAGATGTCATACATCGGTAGCGCATTGTCAGGGGAGAAAAATGTTCGTAAATTGCAAACAATTTTTTATGACTACAGACAAAAACTGTCTGAAAGTTGCGGGCAATTTTTTTTTTTAGTAATATAGACAAAGTGTCTGAAAGTTGCAGACTAATTTTTTTATTAGTGCAGACAGAAACTGTCTGCTAGCCGTTTTTCTGTAACCGCGACTATGTCGCCGTGTCGCGGCGTTTCTGCCACTGGGACTTAATGAATACATCGATTTAGCAATAAAAGCTATTTTTCTATTTGCTGTACTTCATATTTTAAAACTCTTTTTTTTTTTTTTTTTTTTTTTTTCTTTTAAATCAGAGAGAGATTTTTGGGATAAGCTGTATAATTCGACTTTTAAAATAAAATTCTGTAGAAGCATTAAGGCGATTAAGGAAGAAAAATAAACATAGCGTTTAAGTCAGTATTTATGAGACATTGATGTACGGTGTATCATCATTTGATATAAAATTGTTTCAATTAAATGACTTTTATCTTTCATTATTTCTGCACGCAAATAAAAGTTCCAACACCCGGAGCTACTCATTAGACAAGATTTGTTCAAATAAATATTTTATAGACGTAACAAACCATTTCGCCTTGATCACAGCCTTGATTGTGAAAAACACAGAACTATAACCACTGATGCATGCACAGTGTTGTAAAGGTCCAGCCAGTTCTTTTTTTATTTCCACGTTTTTTGTCCTAATCTGGACTTTCAATCAATGTTTTTTCAGTGATACAATCTGGTGGACAGCCGGAAATTCAAAGAAACATCACAGGAAACAAAAATTTTGTAGACTGAAATGATGCGAAAGAGAGCTCTAATGATCATACGGGCACCTTCATATAACCTTGCGTCGCGAATAAAGTCATTTACCTGTCACCGTGATTGCATATATACGTCTATATATATTTCGTATTCGACGAAACAGTTGTTTGCTTAAATTAACGCTTTTGAATATGCAGATGTGCAAAAATGGGCGTAATATTTCATGCAGCAGCTGACTAGTGATGATTAGTACAAGTAGAGATAGTACATTTTGTCAATGACACATTAATGTATATATAATTGTTATTTTTTAATTAAAGTTTATTCCTGTTTCTTTGTATAATAATGAATAAATGCGTTTTATTTTATTTTATTTTATTTTATAGCCGGATGTCAATAAATGATTTGTAAACCTGTTCCAGCAAAATTCGTATTGTATAATATTTTGACAAAAACTCTGAAAGTTGAAATTATTCTCTAACTTGTAGGCTACACCCGCTTCGCTGGTCACTATATTTAAATGAATTTTCAAAAAAATTGGATCAGTATTTATTTTTTTACATCACATTACAAAAAAAAAAAAAAAAAAAAAAGATCTCGGTTCTTCGGGTACCCGTTGCCTAAGGCAGCTCATTTTTCTGCCCGTACTGCATCGGGTCCAGTTTCCCACTGTCTACAGAAAAGTCTTTCCCGGGCACTTCAATCTGGGTATTTATCGACGACTTGTGGATTTTCTGTTATTTAAGAACTACGATTTTAAAGATGACTGTATCACAGCATCTATTATATATTTTAGTTTTTGAACCATGTGTTTAATAGCCCCCGTTATTTACACTATATTACGATTTGATTCCGACCAGTGCAATAAAATAAAATAAAAAAGTAGATTTTCTTTTAAAAGAAATTAAGTACATGAAAAACAAACTAATTTTAATCAGTTTAATCCTTTCTATATATACTACCTTTTTTTCACCCAATAATAAAAAAAAAAAAAATCTTTTAAAGGAATTAATTAAAAAAATGAAAAATAAAAAGTTGCCATACTATAAAATTTATGCATAAACGTAACAATTTATTTCTATAGAGTTCTAACAACCACGTGACTTTCTTCTTAGCAACCGTAATTTGCTGAAGGACAATGCTAATTTTTCCATGCCTTTGGAAGCGTAGTAGTCGAATTTTTTTATGCTTTTTATGCTCACACCGACTATTTTTTTATGCTTCACACCGACAAGCAGTTTTTATGGACCAACATAAATCTTTTATGGACTAACCTAACCTCTTCTTAATTCTTGATTTTCATTAAAAATATTAAAGCTATTTAGTAAGTAAAAAATGACCAATCAAGAAAAAATATGTCGATTTTAAGAAAAAGTTATGATACCCATACTTTAAAAATGGAGAGGAAAAGACTAATTAGGAAAAAAATCTAATCTCTACACGAAGACAATCAAAACATTGCACAAAAATGAAAGTTTGAGAATTGAGGTGAATAATGTTTAGTAAACCAAAAGGAGAGGAAGAAAATGCCGAAAAAGAAAAAAAAAAAAAAAAGGAGAATGATAAACTGATTGAATAACAAAAAAGAATGATTAACTAAAATATTGAATACTTGTGAATTAATAACGATTTTTTTTTTTTTTTTTTTAATTGGAATTCATATATATATATTTTTAAATTGGTTTTCCAAAAGACAGGCAAATAATGTGCATGAACAGAAGAAGTTGGCAGACATCGAAATTCATTCAAGGTCAAGTAATCTGCAAATTTCGAGAATATGAAAAATTACAAATCGAAAAAGAATAGGCATATGACGCTAATTATCTACATCAATTTGGAAAAGGTTTAATTATCGTCTGCGTCAGTAAAAATACTGTTTCCTTTAGAAAGTTGCTTGAATATAGGCAACGGATTGAAGACTGATTTTTGTGCTACGAGCGACAACCGAAAACATTGTATGGATGTTTGACCATACAATGACCACCACCACGAAACTGTTGGTGGTGGAGTGAAACAAAATCAAACTTCATATTGTAGGGAAAGTTTCCTTATTTGGGAAATCAAGATATATTGTGTTATGACAGTTCAAAATAACTGGTGTAAAACTAGCTTTATAAAGACCTCCGACCTTAAATTTAATTAAATAGTATTTTTCTATAATGTATCTAATTTTCAACTACATACAGAATTTTTTTTTACTGTAAATTCAAAATCACCACTTATAGCCAATTCTTATTTCGATAAAATTGGTTGAAAACTCTCAATATATGACTTATCACCTAAGATGTATTGGAAGTTAGATCTGCAAATTTGAAAATATTCCGCAGCGTGGGCTGAAAAAAAAAAGGACACTTTAAATATAAAAATCTATCAAACGTGTTTTCATCAAACATCGCTAAGTATTATTCCAATTAAATCAGCATTCTAATAAAAGAAACCGCATTCAAATCGGTCTATTCGTTCGGCAGCTAGAGTGCCACAGACAGACAAACACGCTGGTAGCAATGGTTCCAAACTTATAAACACCCATCTTTTTTAATCGTGGATTACAAAAGACTAAACATAATAAAATATGAAATTTTATTTCTGTTTTTAAATATATTTCTTTAAAATCGTTACAGTGTATGTGGGGTTGATAAAAAAAAAAAAAAAAAAAAAAAACAGCCATGGAATTAATGGGAAAAGTGATTTCGAGAGAAAACGAGTGATTGATTCGAGAACATTTTTAAAAACAATGAAACAATGTAACATAACACTGTAAAACACCATAGGAGCCTTAGGTTAGAAAACGTGCCATAATCACTATCTCACGGATGATTTATTCTTTTTTATATTACTATGTATTTTCTTTTGCATAAAGAAAAAAAAATGGATTCCTCCAGGATCGCTTCCAGAAGCATAATCTTCGGAACATGAAATAAAAAAAAGCATCATCTATCTTCGTAAAATACCTTTGCGAATATTCATGGATTATTAATTCCACGTGGTAGCGGGTAATAGTCGCGCGTGATCCTTTTGTTTTCGTGAAGACAACTTAGTACGCTATTCGATGTCACACTTCATTTACTGTCATTTTTTCAAAGTCATTCCTGATACCATTAGCGTCGGAAACCTTTCAAAAGTACATACGCCTTGTCGTTAGGATAACTTTAAATAGCTCCCTTTACGACGCCATAATATTTTTTTTCTCTTTCATAAAAATGCATTTTATGTTATTTTCATCCAGGGGTTTGAAATGTCAGTTTACATTTGTTCTAATAAATATCGTGTGTATTGTCATTATGATTATTACTTAAAATACTCCATATGCTTTTATGATAAGAACACTAAAATTGTCTCTTTATTTGTTTTATAACTTAAATTAATAAGCCGAAGGAAATAGTGGAAGATGATCGTATCTGATGAAATTTTTTTTATATGCTTTATTTAGCATGATTACGTGAAGCATTGCATAAATTATTTATTTGACACAAAATATGAGGAAGTGTTTGGATAGATATATATTTTAGTACATATTATTGCTTACAGGTGCCTTGGAGGGAATTTGTATAATCTTTTATATGTATTATACTTCCAGTTTTTTTTTAAAAACCTCTTATAAATGCCTATAAAAAATCAATGTACTAAATGATAAAAGTATTTTTTTTAATGCTACGATTTAAATTAAAACACCAGTTTAAATAAATTTAATTAAGTGTTAACTATTATATATCTTCAAAAATAAAGCTGTGTATATAATATCACAAGTATGTCAAAAAGTTGCAACTTACAATCTGATTGCCATCTAAAAGGGCAAAAAAAAGTTATCTTTTGTCTCTGTCACATATATGTTTTAACTGTTAAAATAACTATTAAAAAATAATGCAATATTACAAACATAATTTGCATTATAAAAGTAAATGTCTGCTTACGTCATGTATTAAGTTTGAAAATGCATATGTATGTTTATTATCTAATAATTACTCTAATTTTATTCAACTTTAAATTGGGTAGCAATTTTGAAATAAAATTTTATTGAAAAATTCCGGAATGAATTTTTGTAGTTGGGAATTAGAGAAAAGGTGATTAGTGTAACTAACGCCGTCCTTCAAAAAGTTAGTGAAGAAAAAAAACAAAAAAAAAAAAAAAAACCGAAAAGTCATTATAATATTTACAGTGTCTTTTTTTTTTTCTTTTCTTTTTTTTTTTTTTTTTTTTTTTTAATCCTACGTTATCCACTACTCATAAGCTAAATGCTTACATATACACATAAAAAAGTTTTTGTGAATTATAATTTTTAATGCAACCTTGTTCTCTTTTTTTTTTCTATAATTTTTGTTTGGCTTGGCCTTATAGTGAAAAAGAACGTAGAGTAATTCAATTTAGACAAAACCTCAGGTTTGTTAGTTTGTTTATGTAAGTAAAATGTATATCCATATATATAATACCATTCATTTAATAAAATAATGCATGAAACAGAAATGTCATAAAAGTTGCGTAAAATAAAGCATTTTTGTTTCCTAATAATTCCATTCATTTTTTTCAGAGTTTTTCGAAAATCAATAAAAGAATGTCCTTCATGATATACTACAGGAAATTAAATAAAGTTATAACATATATGCTCTGCTATAGCGCGCGGAATAGTTTGCACGATGAGCACAGACACGTTTTCTAAAAAATTATACACGACATCGTTATTTGCTAATCATTCATAACAAACTGACGACACAGATACCATACAATTTATAATAATGATGAAAATAATATTGGAGAATTGTACACTCTAATATATTTCCGTAAAATTCATAGAGTTGACCGTTAAATTATACGGCTAGATTCTGTCTTAGAGAGAAAAATATCCAGCATCCGTACTTGTAATTTATTGCTGTAAAATTCAGAATGTTGATTGTTTATTAAATGTCACTTGCCTTTTTCGAGAAAAAAAAAACAAAAAAACATGACAGATTTACGTGATTAGTTTTATTATTACGGTTAGTGATTAAAACACTTTTTACCGGTCACTGACCGTAATCTAATGTTTAGATTTTTTACAGTGTATTTTTTCCCCTGATTGTAACTGATCTTTATCCAATGCCAAAAAAAAATTTTCATCCACCTGCAACCCAACCCGATTCCGATATACTTTTAATCTAATTCGACTCAATACTCTAAAACAAATGTCATATTTAAAAAAAAACTTATGGGTTAGGGTTAATAGTGTACATATGCTCATTTGTATTCCTATATTTTTTTCATTATATATATATATATATATATATATATATATAATAGATATCGTAATAAAATTTAATCTTAAAATTTAGCTATTAATAGAACTAAAACAGTAACAGCTCACTAAAATATAGAACTGAATTTAACATAGAGGAAAGACAAACTACTAAAGGAATATCCCAATTTTGAATTTAGATAAAACAGTTCCACATCAAAGAGCCATTAAATGCATAGATCCACAAACAGCAAAACAAGGTATATGATTAACAATTGAAATAATACACATCAGAAAAAGCGCCATTGCAGCTGTAATCAAAGTGCATGTAAACTTTTAAAATATTGATGGTAAGCCAATTTGGCAAACATATGTATATATATAATAATATATACATTAAAACATAAATATATATATATATATATATATATATATATATATATATATATATATATATACATTAAAACATATATATATATATATTAACCCGTTAATGCCCGAATTAATTTTGCAAAATATTATTAGTTGATTATTTCACTTCTAAATTAATATAGACAACTGACAGTAAAATATATTAAACTTAAACAATTCTTCTGATAGTTTTAAATTTAAAGCCTATCCTCATTTATTGACGTTCAGTGTTCTAGCGAGAAAACTTCGAGATAGAAAAACTTTGAGATTAATTTCCTATTATATGTTGACAAAGATCTCGTAAGTAAAATATTATAATATATATTATTATTTAACTTGATTTAAGTTAGTATACCTGCGCAAAAAGCAAATATATGTGCGACGAATAAAAAATCCTAAAATGACTATCTAAATTATGAAATAATATCTAATAGTAGGCACATAAAACTTTCAGGGAACATTTAGAGTGACGCTATAAACTGTCACTAAAAAGCAGAAATCATTCCAAGAAACCACAAAAAACATACGTGCCATTTTAATAGCTGTCCTCAAATGCGCTAACTGGGCGCTAACGGGTTAAGATTAAAACACTGTTCTAGTTTTCTTGTTTTGAAAAAGCAGATGCAATCAAATTTCTTGCGTGAGATTAAAAATTCAAGCAATTAATATAAAAACCCATCTAAACTCAATCAGTAGAAAAAGGGCCCTTTACACAAACCGCTGCAGATGTATTAAATTATGTTATTAATATGTTATTACAGAGTTACGGGCAGAATAAAAACCGATTTTTCCCCTCGATGCAAAACAGATTTACAATGGAAAACGAATATATTCTAAACACGTCTTTTTCTTTCTTTCTTTCTTTCTTTCTTTTTTTTTTTTTTTAGCAATCGTTTTGTTTATTCTGCCTAACGGTTCGCTGTCCTGTATATAATTAGCTATTTTTAAAGTTCATTTGAGGTGTTAAGAAGTGTTTGTTTCCACAATTTGGTTAGCTTTTATTATCTTAATTACCGTAAAAGGAAAGAAAAAGAATATTTATGATATCTTAAAAAAAAAAAAAAAAAAGTTGTGCTTAAAGTTTCACGGAAAGTGACTGATATAAGATGATCCTATCCTGTGAACTTTTAATATCCGCTGAAAAAAAGCTCAAAAGGTTGATAGTTATTCATGGTGGAAGGAAATGGAACAGAAGAATTACGTTCTATCCGAGTAACAAGCCGTTGTTACGAACAATGGTGGATATGCTCTATTTCGAGGACAGTTAATCTTTTCAAAACTGCACTCTACTTTGTTTCTGTGAAAAAAAAAGTACTTTTTGAATAGTGTATATAGTGCGTAATCGGAAAGGGGGCTTAAAACGTCTCGCTTTGTATTGCTAGTAAATTATTACTTGTGTTTTATTAAACGTAAATGCTATGACGTAAACGCAGTAACTTTATTCGGCTTAGCTATGCGTTGATAAAGGTATAGAATTAAAGATCATCCAAGAGATTAACTGGGTATTTTAAAATGCTTATGGGTGGGATTTATTTATTTATTTATTTTTTAAGTAAAATAATTCCTAAATACACAGTAGATTCCTTTAATATTAGCCATATACAGTTAAAAAAAGAGATGTATTGAAAAGTTAAGATTATGAATAATTTTTTGTTAGTATAGAATATCTTTTATCAGACGAAACCGTTATGACGTAAAAATGCTAATTTTATGCTGATTAGTTTAACATTAATCATATGATAAAAATAGAAATTTATTCAATAGTTTTCAAGAACGAAACATTTTTTGAAAACGTGTTTGAGTGAATTTCTTCGTCGACATATTTATTGTATATTTAGCGAAATATTTTAATTTTAGTATTAAATTTAATAAAATGTCCTGAAAAAAGTTACGTTTCAAATATATTTAAAAAATGTATTTATAATATTTGCTAGATATAAAATAAAATTTGCATTATTTGTAGCTATAAAATAAAATGCGTATATAATTAATAATAATAATAATAATAATAATAATAATAATAATAAAAATCAGTTATGTATATACAATTAGATTTTAATAAGGTATCATACAAATAAATAAATAAATAACTAAATAAAATAAAAATAAAATAAAATAAAATAAATAAAATAAAAATAAATAAATAAAAATTGAACAACCTTAGACTTTCTACTTTGACCCATTTTTTTCTCAATTTTAATACTAGTAACATAAAGAATATTAATGACAAACTTTTCAGAATATTACTAGTCACAAACGTGTGTTTTCAGTAAATGAATAATCCATTTAATTAAAGTTTTAATGATCATTAAAAAAATACTACCATTTTAAAATATTTGGTCAAAGTAACCACTACTAATCGATTTTTCCCCCCACTGATTTTAATTTGCGTTTCCTACTTTGGGCCAATGTATGTACCTCTTTAATGAAATGATTGAAATAAAACTGAATACTCGTAACTGAAAAATTGGCTATATTTTAGTGATAGATGATTGCTTACAAATTGAAACTTAAAAAAAAAAAAAAAAAAAAAAAAAAATGATTTTATTGTATATTTGTATCTATCTGTCTCTCTGTCTCTATATATATTTGCTCAAAAAGTTTGATTGAACTAAGTGTCATAATACTGTAAAATTTCTACTGTAGTAAAATGCCTTTTTTTAATAGGCAACATGGGAGGTTTAAATTTGTTCAACGTCGACCGACTCGCACATCGTTATATCTTTTTTATCGGGCCATGTCAATGAATTTGCAGTTTTAGTCATACAGTTGAACCTGGTTCTTCTTCAGTTGGCATTTTCATTATTTACATGGGGTATAATTATCCACAATTATCTCCATAATTAAGAATTGCCTATAATTACCTTCTTTTAAATCATTTTCTTTTGATTTGTTAAAAGTTGTGCATTTATCAACAGTGTTTTCATTAAAAATAAAAAAGTAATAGTACTGGTATACAATCATAAAAATCATTTAAACACTTAAAATCAAGTTATTTAATTTTATAACTCATTCTTATTTCAAGGACAAAAATTGCAGGTATATGTGTAATCAAAGTAATATAAGTTATAAGCTGAGTTCTATAATTTTTTTTTTTTAAATAAGCAAACAGACGAAAAACTTAATGCGACTTATTTTATCACATAATTATTAATTCTGTTTTTACACTTACTTTAATATTTACTTTTCTAAAACAAATAGCATAGCTAAATGTTTTCTGAGTTAAAAATCTTGTATTGTTATACAGTGTTTACAGATCCCTTGTGCAGTCACTACAAAAAACATTTAAATTTCGAAAATCATAAAATCTCCATTAATTAAAGTCCCTTCTATATTTTGAAATCGAAAATTCTGCTTTAATACTTTGACTGATTACATGAAAAACGAAATAAAATACCTCTATCCGAATACTGGTCAAAGTAACCTCAATCTACAGAACTATTAAACATTGTACTATATTTTATTATTATTAACCGACTTCAAAAAAAGAAGGAAGGTTCTCAATTCAAACCGTATGTTTTTTTTATGTTTGTTAGCTCATAACTTCTGAACGGATGCTCCGATTTTGATACTTTTTGTTTTGTTGAAAAGGTCTTGGTCTGCAATAGGTCCCATTGTAATAACTTTACGATCTAAAGAAAATACAGGGTGCCCAAAAAAATCAGTCCCAACTCTTTTAACTGCTAAACGGCTGCAGCTATAGTGATAAAAATGGTATGTAAGTATAATAAAGTGGCCCTGCAGTACAAGGTTAAACCGCTTGCTGCGCCACCTGGTGGAAAATAGTGGAGTTAGTGTTCCTATCTCGAAAACGGTTCTAGAGAAAAAAAGTGAATCAGAAAGTTAAAGATTATCATCGATTTAGTAGTTTAGACATTCATGCTAGCGTTTCTATCTCGGAAACGGTTCAAGACAGGGGAAAAAAGTGAATTATAAAATTGCAGAGCATCATCGATTTAGTACGGAAAGATAGTTTTGACATTGATGCTAAAAGTACAAGGCTAAAAACTTGCCTTTTTTTGTTCGCAATTTCTTACACTTTACACACTTGAGCTACATTGCTCACGTAGTAGCGTAGCTGGTGAGACATACGCTATATAGTTCAAAATACGGTTACTTGATACTTTTTGCTTTGTTGTAGAGATCTTGGTCTGAAGTAGGTCCCATTATAACATTTTTACAATCTAAAGAAAATAAAGTGCCATCTGGTGAAAAACAGTGGCATTAGCGCTCCTATCTCAAAAACGGTTCAAGATGGGAGAAAAGTTAATTACAAAGTTGTAGAGTATCATCGATTTACTACGAAAAGACAGTTTTTAGACATTATTGTTAAAAGTAGAACGCTTAAATTGTTTGTTCGCAATTTCCTACACTGTGCACACTTGAACTACGTTGCACGCTTTACAGCGTAGCGGATGGCACGCATATTCTGTGGTTCAAAGTACTGTTACTGTAACCGATCACATCGATTAGCGCAAAGTCGTTTTCAACCATCCTCAAAAAGGAGGGTGTTCTTAATTCTTGCTATGTGTTGTTGTTGGTGTTTGTAAGCTTATAACTTCGTAAGAAATGCTCTAATTAACCGACTTCAAAAAGGAGGAGGTTCTCAATTCAAAGCGTATGTTTTTTGTTTTTATTTTTGTTTGTTAGCCCATAACTTCTGAACGGATGATCCGATTTTGATACTTTTTGTTTTATTGTAAAGGCCTTGGTCTGAAATAGGTCCCATTGTAAGATCTTTACGATCAAAAGAAAATACAGGGTGCCCAAAAAGGTCAGTTACGACTCTTTTAACTGCTGAACAGCTGCAGCTAGAGTCATAAAAGTGGTATTTAGGTACAGTAAAGTGGACATGTGCTACGCGTTTCAACCGCCAAAAGCTCCACCTGGTGGAAAAGAGTGGAGTTAGCGATCCTATCTCGGAAACGTTTCAAGACAGGGGAAAAAAAGTGAATTATAACATTGCAGAGCATCATCGATGTAGTTTAGACATTAACGCTAAAAACAGAACGCTTAAAACGTGCATTTGTTTGTTCATAATTTCCTATTTTGTGCACTCTTGAAAAACATTGCATATGTTGTAGCGTAGCGGGTGACATTTATGCTACGTAAATTTCAAAGTATGGTTATTGTAAGCGGTCACATCGATTAACGCATAGGCGTTTTAAGCTGACTTCATAAAGGAAGAGGTTCTCAATACAAACCATGTTTCTCGTTGTTGTTGTTGAAATTTGTTAGCTTATAACTTCGTAAGAAATGATTTAATTTTAATACTTTTTTTGTTGTCGTAATAATCTTGGCCTGAAATAAGTTTCATTATGATTTCATTAAGATATAAACAAATTACAGGATACTCACAAAAGTCTGTTCTCACACAAACTGCTGAACGCAAGCAGCTACACTGGTAAAAGCAGTGTGTAAGTATCGATGTTGAAACTTCTGTCCGTCAGCTGCAATGCATATTTTGCTCTTTGTTTGAACTTTACGCTGCCCAATTTCCAGCGCAGCGGGTGACACGTATTTACTGTAAAGTTCAATATATATGCTTAACAGAATTTTCGGTTACGAATACAGCGTATCCTTTCTTTACACTTCTAAAGACTTTTTAATTTAACGTATGTTCGTTCAATAGATAGTCTTTTGATCATATCCGATAAAGGCAAGAAAAGTGACACAATTTAAAAATGCAGCATTTGAGAAAAATCAACTTAAAAATAACTTGACTAGAATAAAACTGGCACAACTGTCTCTCGAGTGGATAGCTTTCTAGATGGAGATGTAACTTTTTCGTTCACATTTGGTGCATTTAATGTATTTTTCAGTGACATAAAACATCTTTTGAGTAATGTCACTTTTCTTGGAAGTTGACTTCCGTCGAACGTCTTCTGATGCTCTGCTATATAAATAAGTTTTCACTGAAAAGAGAAAAATAAAATCTTTTTGTAAAAAAATAGAACCGACTCCAAAAAGGAACTACTATTCAAACAACTAAAAATGAAAGAAAATTGGCAGAAAATGGAACTGTAGATTGCGCCTAAAAGTATAAAATAATTTCCTTCGCCAAACAACCTATAACACTACAATTAATCATAACTTTTGAAGTCGGCGCAAAATTAGATAAAAATTGGTACCTTTATTCAATACAAAAATCAAATCCTATTCAAAATACACGTCTCACATTGTTACCTGCAAAACGCAGCCGAAAACTACTTTGATTCAAGAAAACGAATAAGATTTCGTAAGCAGCAAAAGTTGGCGAAGATTCTGGTATCTGACGTCCTTGGTGAACGAAAAATCGCAAAATTATCTGGCAAACATATTTAATTTCTTTGGGATATCATGATTATTTTAATAAGGTATATCAAGAGAGTAATCAAGAATATGAAACAACACATCGTACAATATATATTATGAAAATATACATCTTGCGTGTATATTTTTGCCTTACGTTTTTATCGCCAAATTCAAAAGCTATCAAGGATGATCTAACTTCGTAGAAACATAAATACCGCATTGTGAAGAATGTTCACTGTTCTATGTAGATGCTACTAATGGACCAATTGTATACAGTGATAAAATAATAATGGAAACATGAAAATGGATCATTCGAGACAACAGCATTTGTTGCTATCGATCTAAAGACAAACCTTTAAAAATTAATTAAATTTTATTTAATTTTGCGCCGACTTCAAAAGTTATGATTATTTGTAGTGTTATACGTTGTTTGGTGAAGGAAATTATTTTATACTTTTAGGCGCAATCTACAGTTCCATTTTCTGCCAATTTTCTTTCATTTTTAGTTGTTTGAATAGTAGTTCCTTTTTGGAGTCGGTTCTATTTTTTTACAAAAAGATTTTATTTATTTATTTATTTGAATATATGTACCCGAAATTTTTTCTTTTTGTACCATTGAATGCATTTATTACATTATGACTTTATTTTGTAACTTAATCTATTGTATTTTATAGACATTGCTTAATTTAAAATATGTATTGGATTTATAAATGGAATTGTGTAATGTATCCGGCAAATAATAATAAACAGGTAATATAAAAGAAAATATTTTAAAGTCAATTCCTACTTACAAACACTATCGAAAAATTTTTTTTAATAATTTTGAATTAGGAAATAAAAAGTGAGTGCAAAATGAAATAAAAATAATTATAAATACTAGTATCGCCCAGTGGTCGAAACTCGACCATTTTTTTTTTTGCAAAGCAAGGCAAAGCAAAGGTATTGCCTTGTCCTAAACGGAATTAAATTGCAACACAGCTGCGGCAATTGCTTGCCCATATGCACTCTAACTGAATCAGTAGAGTTTTACTTAATATAATTATTTCTCTCTGTAGATGTTAGCCTTTCCTGAAATGAGAGAAAATCGCAACGTGAAAACGCCCCTTGTTGGGTGATACAATCCAAAAGCTAATCGGTACCATGCCAAACCAAGGTCCAACTAAGTATCAAATTCTGTTAAATTAATTCGATTAGTTCATAAAGTACAGTGCTTGAACTCAAAAAGAAAGATATTTTTCAAAAATGGTCGAATTGAGTTGGGAAATTTCAAAACGTGTAACTTTATCGAAAACCGAAAATCTAAAATTTTTCTGAATCTTATATTTTCTACTTATATATGCAGAGGAAATAATAATAAATCCACTTTTTTTTAAATAAAAATATGTAGTCAATTTCACGTAATTGAAATGCAAGGAAATCTCAAAACCTGTAAATTCATCGAAAACCGGAAATCAAAAGTTTTTCCGTATCTTCTACTTGCTTCTTATACCTACAAAAGCTAGCAATAAAGACACTTTTAACAAAAATAAGAAGACAATTTCAGTCAATTAAAACGTAAGGAAAGCTCAAAACATGTAAATTCAGCGAAAAACGGAAATCGAAATTTTTTCCGTATCGTCTACTTATACATGCAGCAGTTAGTAATAAATCAACTTCTTTAAAAATAAGTAGTCGATTTCAGTTAATTGAAATGCAAGGAAATCTCGAAACGTGTAAATTTATCGAAAACCGGAAATCAAAAGTTTTTCGATATCTTCTACTTTTTTCTTATGGATGCAAAAGATATACGCAAGCGAAGTGAGACGTCACTGATCGTTGTTGGGGCCAAGTAAAAGATTTTTTGCGTTAATCGTCCATTGGATTTTTTGTAAAAAAAATATTAAAAAATGAGGAAAAGTATTTCCCGATTTTAATCTCCATATTTGGATATAATAATTAATTAATTATCGTGCACATGTGCTAGATTAAGTTATCTTGCTGACAAATTGACAAAAATTTAATTTTAAATTTCAAAACTATGTCGTTCTTGGTGATCAAAAGCGTAAAACGAAAATACGCATACCAGATGTATATTTTCGTAATAGCTGTTGTATGAAATATCCTTTCATATTATAGATTGCTCTCTTAACATACGTTGTTAAAATAACCGTGATCTTAAAAGGAATTAAATATGTTCGCCAGATAATTTGGCGATTGTCTTTTACCGCCAAGAACGACAGATATCAAATCTCTTCCGCTGCAACATATTAGTATCTTATATCAGATACTTTATTTAGACATTTAAAGACAAATTTAACTTCAAATTATGATAGAATATTTACCATTTTCCTTTTATTTAGTATATTAGTTGAATATTTATTGTTTAAATATCACCCCTTGAAATGAAATGTTTATGTTTACAATCGAAACTGGAAGTTTGCCATTTTTTTTTTTTTTTCTGGAGTTTTGTGATTTTAAATTAAAATTTTATCAGTTTTACAAGAAAAAAAAAAAAAAAAAAAAAAAAAAACTCAATCAAACACATGTAGACAGTAATATATAATAAACTTATATATAACTATACCCAAATATGGTAATTAAAATCGGCAGATAATTTCCGTTATTTTTTAATAAAGTTAGTTTCACAAAAAATCCAATGGATGATTAACATAAAAAATCTTTTTCATGGCTCCACCGACAGCCAGTGACGTCATCACTTCGCTTGCGTATAGTTAGAGCCCCTATAATACAGGCCGACTTATCGTCCTCCATATTTGCCCCCATTTGGAACCGCGCTTCCCGACTGGCGCGCTTATTGCTTTATTGGCGAGTTTGAATGAAGGTTTCTTTTCTCAGAGTTCAGCGCGATATTTAAAGTGAAACACGGCATATATAATAGTTCTTTTCTTAATCCGAGGCTGCACTTAATCGGTAGTGATTTCTGCAGTAGTGAATAACATTTCTTGTTCAATAATATGAGAAATGTTAAATTTTGCTTTGGTTCGTTTAATTGTTAGATATAAAAATAATTTCATTTTCATCAAGATTTTATAACTTAATTTAATTGCAAAATAATTTTTAAAGTTTTTAACAATTTATTTTAAAATTATATATAGATGTTTTTTGTTATTTTGCAAATAGTGTATAATCTAATATATATATATATATATATATTTTAACAACACTTTCATTAGTATAGATGCAGAAATAAAGAACGAAAATAAACTAGTATCTTGTGGCTACCACATGAATTTCTTCTATATTTTCCTATACTAATTCACTCAGTAAAAATAATTTATTAAAATTTTTATTTAAAAAAAATTATCTTCCATGATAATGCAGACGATTTTCATATTATAGAAGTAGTATAACACTAAATATCCAGAAGAAAGTCAATTTTATTGTCAATATTACATTAATTTTTTTTTTTTTTTTTTTTTTTGTTAAAAATGAAGAAAATTTATAACTTTATTTTAAATTATCGCAGATCGATGGTTCAACCATTCGCTTTAAAGGTATTGGCGAGCTCTTTTGAACGATACCCATAATGAAAAAAAAAAAAAAAATTCCACAGATGTTCGCACAAAATTGACTTTCTCTCAACATTTAGTTTTATACATCTCCTCCGAGACTAAAACGCTCAAAGCTGGTAGATGGAAGGTGCCGAGTTCGATCCCAGGTCACGCTCATTGACCTAGCCGTTCGGAGTTTTCCGTGGTTTCCTCCGAAACTCGAGTAAATGCGGACTAGGACCCCTTAGAAAGACCCCCATGGAGGGCATTTCCCCTACAGGTCTAGGACACATGCGGAGACAATCGGCCTTAAATCCTCCAACCTCCGAGACGCAAACCGTCTGCATTCCCCATGGAAAACAATTTTAGCAAATAATTTGCGCTGCGTGAATTTTTTCAGTAAAATATAGAAGAAAGTTTTGTGGTGGCCACGGCATACTAGTTTGTTTTATAATTTAGAATTTAATTATGGTTAATTTAGCCCTCTTCTTCATATATGTATAATAGGTATGCGAGTATGTATGTATGTGTATAAAAAATTTACAAATCAAAATCAGTCTCCTACAGATTTCAGTTTCATATACTATAACTAAATTTTACGAAGAATAATAGCTCTTTTCTAAAGTTTCTGTGGAGTTTTTTTTACTTACTTTTTCTTTATATATATATATATATAAAGATTTCTAGAATAAAAGTCTGTTACCCTCCAATCAAGTAAAAAAAAAAAAAAAAAAAAAAAAAAAAAAAACTTAGCATTTTGTATAAACTTATCATCAGGGCTGAAGTCTTTCTAGAAATTTTCTATGTTCCCCCGCCTTTTTGTATTTTTCACTATAAAAATTTAAGGATGATAAATTTTGCTTTGCTTTCCTTTAAAAATTCAGTGAATCTTCTCTAAATGTCCATCTCTTTTGAAAGGCCACATTCCTTCAGGGCCAATTTTAACAGATCCAAAATTTCCTTCTATAACTTAATATTAATATCCCTCAAATAAAAGCCCACTTACAACTGTATTCCTTTTTCAAGATCAAGTAATTTTACTTTGCCTTTGACCAAAACTAATTAGTGTTCACCATTTATAAGTGAGAGGTTAAACACTATATATTCAGCTATGCAGTGGCGGATTTATGGGGGAGGGGGGCTAAGGGGCTGGAGCCCCCCCCCCCCCTCCAAAAAAAAAGCACTAACATTCCCAACTGAATGTTGCAATTGTAAATTTTTCATTGATCTGGATTAATATCTTGAAAACTCTTAGCCCCCCCCCCCCCAAAAAAAAAAGTTAAGTTCTGGATGCGCCACTGCAGCTATGTGATCAAAACGTAAATTCCTATAATCCAAATGTAATTTATAGATTTTGTGGCCTGAATAGGATTTTCTAAACAACCTAATTAAAAGGCTACTTCTTTTTAAGGGCTAATATTGTATGGCAGGTGGCTCCCTTACTATGGTGCACGTGAAGGTGTTAAGGTCAATTCACTACACGAGGGTCCTCTCCCTGTAATAACTTTAGGGTGGTTTTATTGTATAAATATATATATATATATATTAAAGTTTGTATATATATATCTATATATAATCTGTCTTCTACAGATTTCAGTTGATTTGCTAATTATATCTTTACAGAAAAATATAGAATAGTGTTCCTAATTAACAAATGACTTTTTTTAAGAATTAATTTGAACATTCACTGATTTTTTTTTTTTTTTTTTTTTTAATGTAATTCTTGTCTATAATGTTTAAGTCTCTCAGTATCTTTATTCATGCAAGATTTTAATTTCGTATTACATTTACTGTTATTTTAAATAATTTTTAATGCCAATGTTCACTTAGTCACTCTCACACATTTACTGTAAATTCTAACATGCAAAAGTGTTTCATAATTTATGAATATAATTGATTTTTTTTTTCTTTATTATATTTGTCTTGAGTACATATGAATATATACAGAGCCTGATTAAGACCTGCTGTGGCCCAAGGCCCAGGACGATTTTCGTGCCCCCTCCCCCCCAAAAAATTAAAGCTTATTATTATTATTTTTTTTTTTCAAAAAGTTAAGAAAATGTTAAGAAAATTTCACAAAGTTAAGAAAATGTAACTGATACAAACCTGAGGTTTAGGTTCAGTGGGTTCAGCATTGCATTAGAGCTAGGAAACAGGAAATTGGTGACGATTTGGTATCTACCCCTAGGTGTGGTCATTAGGCATGCCATACAGTGGCGGATCCAGAACTTAACTTTTTTGGAGGGGGGCTAAGACTTTTCAAAATGATATTCTAGACAAATAAAAATTTTACAATTGCAATTTTCAATTGTGAATGTCAGTGTTTTTTTTTTTTTTTTTTTTTTTTTGGGGGGGGGGGGGGCTTCAGCCCCCTAGTCCCCCCCTCCCTTAAATCCGCCACTGATGCCATATACTTTTGATCCTCCTCCTCGGAGATTAGATTTCAACTAAAGATTATTATCATTAGCTAACTTTCAATTAATTTTTTAAAGAAAATCTTTGCCAAAAATAGCATTTAAAAATTTTTAAAGTTATTTTGGTGCCCCTAAATAGAGGTGCCCTAGACGGCCTGAGCGATTATCAGGCCCTGAATATATATAAGTAAATTCTTCATTTTCCCTTTTTAAATGTTTGAACTACAACTATATTCCATATCAATGGAAAGTTTTTTACAATTTCTCTTTATTTTAAACAAATAACATTCAGTCAGTGCCAGACTCACTTTTACTATAACAACATTGCGCAATATGAAAAATGTTTTATAATTAATAATTAAAAACGTATTTTTTCTTTCTTGTCTTTATATAACATCACTCATTCTTCGATTTACTCTTCTTTTCACTATAATTTTATTTTACTCTATTATGGATTTGCATTACTCAAATGTAAGTTCTCATAATTAAATTCTTTTATAATTTTATCCAGTAACCTCAGAAAGTATTTCATCCTACTTTACTCCAGGTGAATGATGTTATAATCAAAGTTCTCACAAAGGGAAATTTGAATACCATGTTTTACCTCTATTTATTTTTAGAATTGGCTAATCATTGATATATATTTAAAAAAAAAATTCTTGTATCCAAATTTGTATTTGTGAGAACCCTGGTTATATTAGGTATCTAAAAATAATATTCTATATGTGCTAATAAAATGAAAATAAATCCAGTAATATATACTTTTAATCATTAGTTAAAAAAGAGTAATACTGACTCCCCCCCCCCCCCACACACACACTTAGTTGTGAGTCTATATGCACTCATTGCTTCAAAAGATGCAAATACCAGACAAATAAAAATACATATATTTTATTTATTTCATTTCACAAATTATTTACACTGTTGGAGAAATCTAGATGCTTATAATGTTTAATCAGATGCAACAAAGGCTTGTAAAATAATAATAATAATATATACAGTACCTGGCCAAATTATTAGACCAAAGAAAATATTTAAAGTTTTTTGAAATTGGAAGGTTATTATACCTGACCTGCTTAAAATTATTATTATTTAATTAGTGTTACCTTAAGCTTATTTCAGTATCTTTATTACAGAAACATTTTCAAGCAGGCAACACAAGACAGTTAGTTATTATTCTGTGATACAGTGGCATAGGTGTAAACTTGCATTATAACGTAAAATTTGTTCTGCTTGTAAATTTGTTCTGCAAAAAGTAAGTTTTGCATTGTTATTAATATCGCGTGGGATATTTAAGATATTAATTCATTTATTATCATAAAAAGTTTTTGCTCCTTTGTTTTAGATGGGAAGAAATGCTGACCTTTCACGCTTTGAGTGGGCAATAAAGTACAAAAATTGGACAATAGAAGACTGGAAAAAGGTACATAGCTATTTATTTTGATAAGCGATGTATTGGAATTTATAATGAATATAAATAAATTAAATACAAAGCAATTTTCTTTAATTTTCAGGTTTGCTTCTCTGATGAATCGGTTTTTCATGTTTTAACCGAAAAAACCAAATTTCTTCGGCGGCGTCCAAACAAGAAATACAAGTCAGATTATATTGTTCCCACCACCGAACATCCTCCATCAGTCATGGTGTGGTCTGTCAGATCAGGAAAAGGTACTGGTCCTCTCTATGTGGTCAAAAATACAATGAAACAAGATCAATAGCTGAAAGTCTTACAAACCAGGCTCATGCCACAAATGCAAAAATGGTTTCCTGGAGACGAGGAACCAGTCTTCATGCATGATGGTGCTCCATGCCATAAAGCTGAAAGTGTATCAGAGTATTTAAAGTGAAAAAAAAAAATCTAAGTTCTTGATTGGCCTGTCAACTCGCCTGATATGAATCCTATTGAAAATGGTTGGGAGTTGCTGAAAAAAGAAATGTATAAGAAAAATATAACAAATAAGGTAGAGTTGCTGGAATCTTTAACATACCAGTGGAATCAGAATAAACCATCCAAGCATGCATAGAAAGTATGCCTCGTCGTGTTAAAGCCATTTTAGTTGCCAAAGATGACCATACGAAATATTGATTTTTCTGTTAAATTTTTATTTATCAATTTTTTTCTTTCTTAAATAAGTATTGTATTGTAACATTTTTTTTGTCATTGTATTCCTTAATGTATATGTTTTCAAAATATTAATAAAGAAAATATGTTTTTAATAAAATTTTTTATTAATAAGGTTGTAAACATGAAAAAATGTATAATTTGCCAATGGTCTAATAATTTGGCCAGGTACAGTATAACCACAATTTCATTACTTACTCAGTTTAAAAATTATTAAAATATACATATTCAGATCAGAAGTAAAGCATATTATAAAGTAGTGAAGTACATAGATCCCTTGCAAAATAATTGAAAATACAAATGGCCACAATACAACTGTAGTTTATAAAAAATGAAAGAATGAGAAAGAGAGCGATCCCCTTGAGCGCCTAGGAATCTGCCCCCCCCCCCCTTCCCCCAAGTCCAGCGGTGCCCCTTTTCGCTCCGCACAGCAGAGCTGGAGTTAGTTCCTTACGGCAAAAAAAAAAATAAAATAAAATAAAAAAAAAAATACGATGCTCACCACCCTGGTAGCAAAAATCGTGCAGCACGGCAGCGAGTGCTGCAGAATTATCTTGAAGCTTGCAGAATGATCTTGAAGTTTGCAGATTTATTTACCAATTTACAAAAAAAAAAAAAAAAAAAAAAAAAAAAATCATAAGAAAACGAAAAAATGCGACCGGGAAAAAAAATCTCGAGTTTGTTTTCGCTGCGATCATTCACTACGCGTGCTACGCTGAAGAACCAAAGAATATTGAATAGAAAAATTCCTCCCGCGTTTTCTCTTCGCGATCTGCCTCTCCCACCTGCAATCGAAGTGGAATGATCCTCTTCGTAGGGAGAGAGCTTGGGAAAGAAGCGCTAGTCACGCTCGATCGTTTGGTCATTTTTCGATTCCTTATGTTCATAGTGCATGTGCTTCATTTTTTTTTTTTTTTTTTTTTGGTTAATCGTTGATGCGTTAGCACGTGTTATAGATTGAAGTATAATATTTTCTGTGTAATATTTTTTTTTATCATGTCATCTAATGAAAAAGTTATTTGTTGTTTATGTGAAACAACAGTAATTAAAAAAAAATCTAAAACCGCATTACATTCGACGTCATCCAAATGAAGACTTAAAATGGAAATCAGCAACATCGAATGATGTTAGAAATTTTTTTCCCGGTAATCCGCAGCAAGAAAAGAGGAAAGACTGTGAAATAGATGAAATCGAAGGCATTTCACAAACTGCAGACGTTGAAAACAAGCGTCCCCGATTGCATTGCTTTTGTGTTTAAGTTACTTTTTTTTTGCTTTCAGGTATTACAGTTCTTTTAACTTGCATTAACTGCTGTTTCAATATTAAGCTGCGTAAACATTTATTTATTGTCTGCATGTATTAAAGGCATCTGTCATATATTTTAAAATGCAAATTTTGCTTTAAAAAGAAAGTAATTTATCATGAAAGTAAAGCTTGGATCGCGTTGTACAGTCGCAGAAAAATTTTGGCTTCTGAAACTGGTGCTGCAGAATGATAAAAAAAATTCTGCTACTGGGCTCACCACAAAGTTTTCCTGGGTTGTCTTCAAAACAATTTTATGACGTTGTCTTCGAAACATGGATTCAGGAACAATTTTCATAGATTCAAATAAACAGATACAGGTGCAGGAACAAGTAGTATAAGGATGCAAAACAATCTGTAAAAAATTATTTTCTGAGGTTTTCTTCAAAACATGGATGCAGGAACAAACAATCTGTACAATTTTCGTAGATGCAAATAAACAGATACAGGTGCAGGAACAAGTAATATAAGGATGCAAAACAATCTGTACAAAATAATTTCCTGAGGTTTTCTTCAAAACATGAATGCAGGAACAAATAATCTGTACAATTTTCATAGATTCAAACAAAGAGATACAGGTGCTGGAACAAGTAATATAAGGATGCAAAACAATCTGTACAAAATAATTTCCTGAGGTTTTCTTCAAAACATGAATGCAGGAACAAATAATCTGTACAATTTTCATAGATTCAAACAAAGAGATACAGGTGCAGGAACAAGTAATATAAGGATGCAAAACAATCTGTACAAAATAATTTCCTGAGGTTTTCTTCAAAACATGGATGCAGGAAAAAACAATCAGTGCAATTTTCTTAGATTCAAACAAAGAGATACAGGAGCAGGAACAAGTAATATAAGGATTCCAAACAATCCGTATAATATTATTTCCTGAGGTTTTCTTCAAAACATGGATGCAGGAACAAATAATCTGTACAATTTTCATAGATTCAAATAAACAGATACAGGTGCAGGAACAAGTAATATAAGGATGCAAAACAATCTGTACAAGATAAATTTCTGAGGTTTTCTTCAAAACATGGATGCTGGAACAAATAATCTGTACAATTTTCATCGATTCAAAGAAACAGATACAGGCGCAGAAACAAGTAATATAAGGATGCAAAACAATCTGTACAAAATTATTTCCTGAGGTTTTCTTCAAAACATGGATGCAGGAACAAATAATCTTTACAATTTTCATAGATTGAAAAAAATAGATACAGGTGCAGGAACAAGTAGTATAGGGATGCAAAACAATCTGTACAAAATTATTTTCTGAGGTTTTCTTCAAAACATGGATGCAGGAACAAATAATCTGTACAATTTTCATAGATTAAAAAAAAAAAAAAAAAAAAAAAAAAAAAGATACAGGTGCAGGAACAAGTAATATAAGGATGCAAAACAATCTGTACAAAATTATTTTCTGAGGTTTTCTTCAAAACATGGATGCAGGAACAAACAATCAGTACAATTTTCGTAGATTCAAACAAAGAGATACAGGAGCAGGAACAAGTAATATAAGGATGCAAAACAATCCGTATAAAATATTTTCCTGAGGTTTTCTTCAAAACATGGATGCAGGAACAAATAATCTGTACAATTTTCATAGATAAAAAAAAAAAAAAAAAAAAAAAAAAAAGATACAGGTGCAGGAACAAGTAGTATAAGAATGCAAAACAATCTGTACAAAATAATTTCCTGAGGTTTTCTTCAAAACATGGATGCTGGAACAAAAAAACTGTACAATTTTCATCGATTCAAATAAACAGATACAGGCGCAGAAACAAGTAATATAAGGATGCAAAACAATCTGTACAAAATTATTTCCTGAGGTTTTCTTCAAAACATGGATGCAGGAACAAATAATCTTTACAATTTTCATAGATTGAAAAAAATAGATACAGGTGCAGGAACAAGTAGTATAGGGATGCAAAACAATCTGTACAAAATTATTTTCTGAGGTTTTCTTCAAAACATGGATGCAGGAACAAATAATCTGTACAATTTTCGTAGATTCAAATAATCAGATACAGGTGCAGGAACAAGTAGTATAAGAATGCAAAACAATCTGTACAAAATAATTTCCTGAGGTTTTCTTCAAAACATGGATGCAGGAAGAAACAATCAGTACAATTTTCATAGATTCAAAAAAATAGATACAGGTTCAGGAACAAGTAGTGTAAGGATGCAAAACAATCTGTACAAAATTATTTTCTGAGGTTTTCTTCAAAACATGGATGCTGGAATAAATAATCTTTACAATTTTCGTAGATTCAAATAAACAGATACAGGTGCAGAAACAAGTAATATAAGGATGCAAAACAATCTGTACAAAATTATTTCCGGAGGTTTTCTTCAAAACATGGATGCTGGAACAAATAATTGGTACAATTTTCATAGATTGAAATAAACAGATACAGGTGCAGGAACAAGTAATATAAAAATGCAAAACAATCTGTACAAAATAATTTCCTGAGGTTTTCTTCAAAACATGGATGAAGGAACAAATAATCTGTACAATTTTCGTAGATTCAAATAATCAGATACAGGTGCAGGAACAAGTAGTATAAAAATGCAAAACAATCAGTACAAAATAATTTCCTGAGGTTTTCTTCAAAACATGGATGCAGGAACAAATAATCTGTACAATTTTCATAGATTCAAATAAACAGATACAGGTGCAGGAACAAGTAATATAAAAATGCAAAACAATCTGTACAAAATAATTTCCTGAGGTTTTCTTCAAAACATGGATGCAGGAACAAATAATCTGTACAATTTTCATAGATTCAAATAAACAGATATAGGTGCAGGAACAAGTAATATAAAAATGCAAAACAATCAGTACAAAATAATTTCCTGAGGTTTTCTTCATAACATGGATGCAGGAACAAATAATCTGTACAATTTTCATAGATTCAAATAAACAGATACAGGTGCAGGAACAAGTAATATAAGGATGCAAAACAATCTGTACAAGATAAATTTCTGAGGTTTTCTTCAAAACATGGATGCAGGAACAAATAATCTGTACAATTTTCGTAGATTCAAATAATCAGATACAGGTGCAGGAACAAGTAGTATAAGAATGCAAAACAATCTGTACAAAATAATTTCCTGAGGTTTTCTTCAAAACATGGATGCAGGAAGAAACAATCAGTACAATTTTCATAGATTCAAAAAAATAGATACAGGTGCAGAAACAAGTAATATAAGGATGCAAAACAATCTGTACAAAATTATTTCCGGAGGTTTTCTTCAAAACATGGATGCTGGAACAAATAATTGGTACAATTTTCATAGATTGAAATAAACAGATACAGGTGCAGGAACAAGTAATATAAAAATGCAAAACAATCTGTACAAAATAATTTCCTGAGGTTTTCTTCAAAACATGGATGAAGGAACAAATAATCTGTACAATTTTCGTAGATTCAAATAATCAGATACAGGTGCAGGAACAAGTAGTATAAAAATGCAAAACAATCAGTACAAAATAATTTCCTGAGGTTTTCTTCAAAACATGGATGCAGGAACAAATAATCTGTACAATTTTCATAGATTCAAATAAACAGATACAGGTGCAGGAACAAGTAATATAAAAATGCAAAACAATCTGTACAAAATAATTTCCTGAGGTTTTCTTCAAAACATGGATGCAGGAACAAATAATCTGTACAATTTTCATAGATTCAAATAAACAGATATAGGTGCAGGAACAAGTAATATAAAAATGCAAAACAATCAGTACAAAATAATTTCCTGAGGTTTTCTTCATAACATGGATGCAGGAACAAATAATCTGTACAATTTTCATAGATTCAAAAAAAAAAAAAAAAAAAAAAAAAAAAAAAAGATACAGGTGCAGGAACAAGTAGTATAAGAATGCAAAACAATATGTACAAAATTATTTCCTGAGGTTTTCTTTAAAACATGGATGCAGGAACAAACAATCTGTACAATTTTCGTAGATTCAAATAAACAGATACAGGTGCAGGAACAAGTAATATGAAAATGCAAAACAATCTGTACAAAATAATTTCCTGAGGTTTTCTTCAAAACATGGATGCAGGAACAAATAATCTGTACAATATTCATAGATTCAAATAAATAGATACAGGTGCAGGAACAAGTAATATAAACACGCAAAACAATCTGTACAAAATAAATTTCTGAGGAAAATATGTTTCACAGTAAGTCAATTTTAAACAATGTAAAACATGATTGGAGAATACAGAAGATCTGAGACAAAAAAAAAAAAAAAAAATTATCTGAACAACAAATTTACATTCAATTACAGATTGTGTCGACAAAAAAAAAAAAAAAAAAAAAAATACAGAATGCAGCATATTTGACACAAGTCGATTTTAAATAACGTATTACATGGCTGAAGAATACAGGATGCAAGTATAGATTTATCACATACACATGTTCTTTGACAAAAAATAAAATTTTACAGATAATTACAAAATGTGTTGATTTCACAACAGGATACCGCAGATTCAAGACAAAAAATTATGTGTGACATTAAGTCGATTTTTAAAAACGTAAAACATGATTGGAGAATATTGGAGATCTGAGACAAGAAAATAAAAAGTTAATACAGAATACAGCGTATTTGATGCAAGTCGATTTTAGGCAAAATATTACATGGCTGAAAAGTACAGGATACAAGTACAGATTTATCACATACATATGATGCTTGACAAAAAATGAAGTTTTAAAGAGAATTTTAAATTGGTTTGATTTCAAACAAATTAATACATTGGTAAGTAATACAGTATGCAGAATATTGGAGATTAAAAAAAAAATATGCTTGACAAAAAATAAAGAGTACATACAACTACAAATCGAGAAACCTCTACAAACAGGAATGATTCTAACCACACTTAATGTATTAAATATAGCAGACAGGATGCAGACAGAAATTCAAAGCATATAAATTATGCTTACCAAAACAAAATTTTACATCTAACTACAAATTGAGAATATAGAATTGAGAATTTTAAATTGGGTTGATTTCAAACAAAGTAATAAAACATGCAACAAATTCGACTCAAGTCGATTTTAAACAAAATATAACATGACAGAAGAATACAGGATGGAAGTACATATTTATTACATACACATGATCTTTGACAAAAAATAAAATTTTATAGATAATTACAAAATGGGCAGATTTAACAAATTAATACATGGCTGAGTACAGGATACAGAAGATTCAAAACAAAAAAAAAAGAAGATGATGTTTGACAGTAAGTCGATTTTTAACAGCGTAAAACATGATTGAAGAATACAGGAGATCTGAGACAAAAAAGATGGTGCTCAGCAACAACAACACACAAAAAAAAAAAAAAAAAAAAAAAAAAAAATTACAAATTAAGTGGATTTAAAATAAGTAATACATAGCTAAATAAATCAACATGCAGGAGTTTAAGACCAATTAATATATATACAGAATTTACTTTGTTTTTTTATGGGTGGATGCAGACCCAAAACAAGTTTCACGAGCCCGTTTATTTACAGTACAATTTTTCAAGCTTTTGCATCGTATTACTAAATAATGATTAATAATTAATTTTTTTATGTTACAGCAATCTGGTAGTATAATATTTTGACAATTATCTTCAATTGTTTGAATAAAATTTTCATTAATAGCAGATTCATGTAACAATAATGTCTCTTTGTATTCTTGGAATGCCCTTTCTGTTTCACGACATATTCTGTAGAATCCAGAATCAGGTTTCTTTAACCCTCCCAAATCACAATATTCAGTGAGAAAGGTCCTGTGCTGAGGCACATCAGGCTCTGTAGGATCTTTTGAATTTCTTGCAGCATCCAAACAAGAATGGCATAAACTCTTCCTCTGCAGTACTGAGTTCAATGTAGAACCAGCAATGTAATATATATCATTTTCTTCTACAGCAGTCGCTAATGCACTTTGACTAGTACTGGGCTCATCTGTATCATTTGATACAGGCAAAGCAACAAGAGTATTATCTTGTGCTGCAGAAGAAATTGATTTATTCATTGCAGCCACATCCAGCAGATGGAAATCGCTGTCACTTGCATAATTTGTCCTTTGTATATCAGAAATGAATTGCGAAAGACAAATTAACCTCAATGCCATTTTAGCTTGCAGAGCAGTGGGTTTTGCAGAGGATTTTCTTCTTATTTGGCCAAATACATTTTCTAAAGCATCCTGAGTTAGCCGACCGGGAAGGAAGAAAGAGAAACCTTCAGAAAATAATTCTCTTGCTAAATTTATTATACTAAGAGTGGAGAGAATCATTCCAGTTTGTAAGGGTTTCCATCCTTTGCCAAGTTGTGTTTCTTGGATAATACCAACAAAATTATTCAAAAATTTGAATTTTTCTTCCATCTTTTTTTTGGATATGCCACATTTAACATGTCTTGCACTCATCATCTCAAACCACTGTGCAATGAGGCGGATCCACCAGGCTGTAGCTAGTGCATTTTGATCAATTTGCTTCAGCCTCACTGCTTTTTCTAATGCTGCAGCAGTTTTAACTGAAAACAGCTGAACAGCTGTTGCAACATTCATCGTTGTGAAATGGGTTGGAAAGAGATGCGACTTGTTGAGATGGTGCAAAGAACGTAAGGCTGAATCAGATTCTAGTTCTGAAATCCATAGTTGTTTCAGATATGAAGATGATACTATTCTTGTTGGCAAATCCTGTTCAACAGATACACTTTCTGGCAAAATTATTGGCCAAGACAGGAAAGCACTTCTCATGTTTTTTAGCAAATGAGGTACATCAGCAATTGTATGTATTTTATCATTGCCTATTACATAAGAAGTGTTCCTCTCACTTCTTGTCACAGAAACACCTAGAGCTGACCACATGGCTTTATTGCAGGATCCCATGTCTGAAGTAGAAGCTCTAACTTTCAACCCAATATTTTTAGCAGCATTTATTGTTTCTGTTACAAATTTCTGCATAGCAGGACCATCAGTTGAAGGACCAGACAATGCATGGCCAACAATTTGCTTCCATGTTGATTTGACACCTCTGAGCATGACCACCATGTAATGGTTTGCAACAGCAGGTTTTCCAATTGTTGTATTGCCAACAAAAGATTTAGTAGAAACATCAAAATCCTGCACATTTGATATTTCCATTTCATCTACGAGCAAACAACAATTACGGTCAGCTTCATCCATATTCTCAACTTTGGTCTTTAAAAGGTCGAATATTATATTTAAAACACCAAAGTCGAGTTTTACATCCTGTATTCGCCTGTTTATTGTGCTATAGCTAGGCAAAGGGTATCCTGTTTCTCGAAGATAATTAAAGCCATGCTTACCAAGAGCGAATCTTATCTTCAGAGCTTTAATTATTGCTTCATTGCTCCAATGAGCAATGCTCTGCCGATCTACGAAAAGTGACGCAACTTGTTCTTTGGATAAAAATAAAGATAGCACCCTATCTTTTTCTTTTATCGCATCATCTTTTTGTCTTATGATATTTCTAAGACTGTCATTCTCTTTTTCTAATTCTTCAATTCTCTTTCTCAAAGCATCAGTAGATTCTTCGAAGTTTTCCTATAAAATAAGAAAATAAATTAATTATAATTTCAGAATGTGCATAAATTATTTTTCAAATTCTAAAATAAGTAAAATGGTATAGTAGGAATAATTTTTCTAAATTTAAATTTGAGTTTGAGTAGTTTACATAATTATCACAATCTATTGTGATTAGTTTATTCATCCTTTTTTCCTCAGGTCTGTTAAAACGCAGAATGTGAAAATGAAATCTAATAACAATTATCCAAGACGGCTCATTGGTAGAGCACTAGCACATACAGTCATAAGCTCGAATCTTAACTCAGGATTTTATTGCTTTGAAGGAAAATATTTAATTTTTGACTCCAAAATTATTATAATTTCTTCTAGAATTACAAGTATATCTTATACACTAAACCTCAAAATTTCTTCAATAAGATTTCTTTTTAAATTTAATCTATTACTATTATTATTATACACTAATAAAAATCACTGTTTGTTCTTTCGTAGAACAACATTTATTTGTTTGAAATATCAATAGATCCCTACTTTAGAAAAATCTCTTGACAACTCATAAAACTTTACAGTAAAATTATTACAAAACTTACTTTAAAAGAATTATACAAATTAATATTAACAGTAACACATTTTATTATTTAATAATGATATAAAACATCTGAAGTTAACTTTTCATAAAAGTAAACATGTTCAGTTATGTGAGAATCTGAACTTTCTGTGGCACTAAATATAGAACTATCTGCAACGCTTTTATAGACAAGACACTAATCAGGATTTACATGAATATTTTATAAACCAAATTGAATTAAAAAGGCCTTTTCCCATACTGACATATAGTGAGGGTACTTAAAATAAAAATGAAATTCAAATATTTCTTAAGGATTTTCAAGGCCTATGGGAACCCCATTAAAATGCACTTAAAAGGTACCTTTTATAGACCATAAGTCATAAACCGTAACGTATTTAAATTCATTTAATATATACATTCATAAACTATTAGTGCCATTGCTATGCATACCATTTTGAGCAGAAAACACACTATTGGGACTTTCAACAGCATACCTGTTTCCAGGGTTGAGTTGAGTTGGGTTCTGGGGATTAAGGCTGATTGACTGCACTAGGATCCTAGGCCTGAGGAAATGTGTCCTCAGCAGGGGTTTTCAAAAGGGAACTAGTCTGTATTTATGCAAGTTTCGGAGAAATCCATGGAAAACTCTGTACAGCTAGACTGCCGAGCACAACATGGGATTAAACCCAGCATCTCACTCTCACATCTACCAGCTTTGAGCTCAGAACCGCTCGGCTGTTGATGGGCTTATCTGTTTCCATAACGTTAAGATTATGAACGAAAATCAAAATGTGGACAATCAAGTTGAAGTTATTAACAATTTTTAACAAAACTAAATTTCACAAAGATTCTGGGGAATTCACAAAAATACTAACATATAATATTATGTAAAATCCAGGCCATGCCAGGACCAACCATATATATATAAAAAAAAGAATGTAATAAGCTTAAATCAGGCCTATGCCGACTATTCTTTTCGGTTGTTTACAAATACAACAAGATTTATAATTCATATTTACAATTTAGTAATTTTAAAATAAGAGCTCACAAATGTGCTAAAACATTGTATTTAATTTAGTGTATGTGCATGAATAAATAAAACTTTTTATTTGCAGCCTTAAACTCTATTACATAAAAGCACTGTAATTCTTTAAAGAATATAATTAAAAGGATAAAAAAAAAAATTAACTTTTAATATGTATAATAAATTTGAAAATGTATTATGTACATTTAACAATTTTGTGTAGAACTTAAAATTCAGAATTATTGTGGAAAACAGGTAAAAACACTAAACATTTATATAACATAATACATTTAAAAAAAGAAAAAATGGAAGTTAAAACAAACCTTTTCTGAATTACTCAGATGTGACTCAAGTAGTGAACCAGGCTTTGGACAACCAATACCTTTCACTCTTTTGCTACCAATCATTGGAGGGGGATTTGGAATTTTGAAAATTGTGGGTACAGCATCCTGTTTCAATTTTTTCCAGCCATCCTGTCTATTTAGCTCAAACTGGGACTCTTCGAAATGTTCCTGAAAATATTCAAAAGAAGTACTTTAATAACTGTATATTGATAATTTTTTAATAATATTTTCATTACACCTATTTTTACCCCTTACCCAACTGCTTTATGATTCAGTGGGCCTCAAAACATGCAAATATAGCAAAAACTCAATTCTGAAGATTTAACAAAAACACAATTTCTTAGCCATTATAAAAATGAAAGATAATAAAAAATTATAACCTGCCTGATAGTAAGATACCATTCTCCCCCCCCCCCCACACACACATTTTTCAGATTATTGTATATAAATAATATGTATATATATATGTGTGTGTATGTATCTATTTATATATATATTTACACACATACACAGATAGATATATACCTAAACATTAGAAAAAAACACACTTAAAGATGCAAAAAAGACTTCTGAATAATATTTAACTTAGTGTTTTAAATATTCAATACATATTTCTGATCAGGGTTGTTCGGGTTTTTCCACAGTGGAAAAAACCTGGTTAAAACCGTCCCCGTTTTGTCCACTATTAATTTTTTGCGAGTACTAAATAAAAAATTATCTTTATTCTTTCCCTATATATAAAACAATTCTTTATCAATATGTGTATGTGCAGCCTGCAGTGCTTGTGAAATACAGTCAACTAGTCACCATTGGTGACCAATATTTTTTAACTAGCAATGTTTTCAATTTTAACCCCTTGAACTGAAATGACGAGTCCAACTCGTCATGAATTTCCCGACACTAATTGTGTTCTTATATGTGTATATAACAATACACATTCATATGTAATGTATGAAACAAATATTATTTTAATAATAAGAAATTATTTGAGCAACAAAACCGTAAGTTTCTATATCAATTCCTCCTCTTAAAACTAAGAAAATTAAATTGTCTGCATGAGCAGTGCTGATTGGAAATAAATTGCAGCTCAAGGGGTTAAGAAAACTTTTTTTTAAATATATATTTTGGTGAAAGAATTGGGCTTCAATTCTACTTTCAATGCAGGCTAACTTTCCCAGTTTTGATTCCTGCTTTTCTCAACACTTTTTGAGATACTGTGTTGAATTAGGAAATTTGCACATCTCTGTGCATGTTTCACAACTCGGTATTAAATTATTGGACTGTTTTAGGGAGTTGGTTTACACTGCTCATTGTCTGCATATGCTATGGACCTGGTGGTGAATCGTTGTACCTGTGTAATGATGTATCAATGTCGATGGTGTATTGGTTTAATGAAAATAATAAAACCAGTTTCATTTTGTTAAATTTAAATAGGTATTTCCTGATGTAAAAAAAAGAAATAATTCAAGCCTAATAAATAATTGGTTTTTATATATAGAATCGTAATTTCTATATTCAAGTAAATTTTGAAACTGAAAAGGGGGGGGGGAGAAAGGAAGAAAACAGTGGAGAATATTTTTTACGCTCTACCAGAATTTTTTTTGTTGGCGACCATTTTTTTTTTTTTTTTTTTTTTTTTTTTTACAAATTCCTGAACCCTGTGTATGTGAATATAATCAATTTAAATATTTAAAAATAGACATGAAAAGTTAACGATATTTAATAAATAAATATATCTATTTTTCTAAGGGTGGATACGATGCAAAAGTGATAGTTTATAGTTTCAATTTTAATTCCCTTCTTTTCCCCCCCACTGCTTTCAACTACATTGTCATCTTCTCTTCATAGTCATAAATACCTTTTAAAGCATGATGAAATGAATGGTTCACATATATTTCATGGAATTTTTTACTTTCTAAAAATACATAGGTAAGGAAAGTATTGTAATTATGACAAAAATTTGACTTTGTCATGTTGGTGTATCTACATGTTTTGAGGTACCATGAGTTCATTTTTGCTATTTTACGATAATGTATGTATACATGAGTAGAGTGAACACAATATTGTATAAATGCTTTGTTCAAATGAAATAAAAATTGGTACATATGTTACAGGCAATTTTAGCACAAACTGTATACATCTTGGGGAATCTAGCACAGTTTTTTTTTTTTTTTTTTTTTTTTTAAACCCAGGATGCAAAGACAAATTCTTTATCATTATAGCCTATGCGCTCAAATAATTTAAAGCGTGATAGCATCTGAATTCCTTATTCAATTCAGTTGAAAATTTATATACATGTTATTGGTCACTGTCGAATGAATTGTGTAAATTTATTTTGGTGAATCTAGCATTTATAGTTTTTTACAGGGAAATAATGAAAAATTCTGAAATTATTTAAAATGTGATGGTGTCTGAATGCCTCATTTGATTGAGCTTTAAATTTATATACAAGTTATAAGTATGTGTCACACAAACTGTATACATTTTGGTGAATCTAACACTATTAGTTCTTTTACAGAGATACTGGATACATTCCGTTCCATTAAACAGTATACTATTTGGTAGCAAATAATCAAACACATATTATACTTTTCTCGTTTGTTTATTTAATGACTTCTCTTACTTTATTTTATTTAAACAACAGTGAATTACTTAATGTTCAGAAATTTGACTGGAGTCACTCAACATTTTTATTATGTCTCTTCAAAGTTTCTGTTTATTTATCAAATTGATTATAAATATATATATATACATACATATATGTCACATTTATATTATTAAGGACATTACTTTTGTGAAAAATTAATAACTTTTCTATGTGGAAATAAAATTTAATTTTGTATATTTTTCATCTGAAATTTCTACTACCAAGTAATTTTTTTTTTTTTTTTTTTTTTTTTTTTACAAAATTAAAATAAGAATATAAAATTACCAAATGATTAGGTATGTAAATTTGATTTTTTAAATTCTTGGATAAAAAAAAAAAAAAAAAAATGACATGTTGGTATTGCACAAAAAATGTTATATAAAAATGAAAGCTTCGCTTTGAAAGGACTTGGACATAAATTAATAAAAACATTCTACCTACATTTATGAGATTTTTTTTTTTTTTTAAGTTAGTATAGAAATGTTAAATAAGATATTTCCATATTAAGTACAAAATAACAAAGAAATAACTTAAATTATTTTTAAGATTATAATCGTCTATGTATTAATCAATCACAACGTTTCTGAAAAACTTTAATATTGAAAATAGTCTCTTTCGAGGGGGAGGGGGATTAAGTTATTCTTCATTTTTAATTGTCAACATTATGCATGAAATATTTTTCTGGCTAAACAGCCGTGTCTATTTGTTTTGTTTTTAAAGATTTAGATATAGCATTAAATAACTTTTTTTTAAATCTTAATATTCAGTATGATAATAATATAACAGTGCACCACAACAGATTTACTTTGTTGCATCTATAAACTGTACATAACTAATGTAATTAGCATTTTCTTCATGATTTTTTGTTGTTGTTGTTGTTTGTTTATCGAGATTAAAATGAAATTACACTTTTCATTAATCAAATTATTAATTTTTAATAAATTATTTTTATTGCTAAAATTGTAATTTAAAGTTAAAATTGCAATTCATTGTTTTAATAGAATAATTTTATGCATTGAACATGTACAGTTTAGTGGATTTTATTTTGTCCAGTTTTGTGCGGTTTTTTCCACTTTTATCCAGCGTCCTGGACTTGACAAAAAAGTGGACAAAATAACAACCCTGTTTCTGATGTACAAAAAATAAAGCTGTAGATATTTAAAAAAAGGAAAAATAATAATAATTATCATCCTGGGTTGTGATCCCCCCTCCATATATTTTAATAGTAATTACATTTTAGACAATAAAATAGAATACAAACATTTCAGTTAAGAATTATTAATAAAATTAAATAAATAATGCATTAATAAATATACTATTAAAATGTAAAAATTCATCTTTGAAATTAAGTTTTGTTTTATTATTTATGTGAAATAGTAAAAAGTTTTCAAAATTATTTTACATGGAATTAATATGTACTAATCATCCTGGTTTGTGACCCCCCCCCCTTCCCTACATTTTAATAATAATTACATTTTAGACAATAAAACATAGTACAAACATTCCAATTAAGAATTTTTAATGAAATTAAATAAATAATGCATTAATAAATATTCACTATTAAAATGTATAAATTCATCTTTGGAATTAAGTTTTGTGTCATTATTTATGTGAAATAGTAAAAAGTTTACAAAATTATTTCACATGGAATTAATATGTATTAATCATCCTGGGTTGTGACCCCCCCCCCCCCCTTCCATATATTTTAATAATAATTACATTTTAGAGAACAAAACAGAATACAAACATTTCAATTAAGAATTTTTAATGAAATTAAATAAATAATGCATTAATAAATATTCACTAATAAAATGTATAAATTCATCTTTGGAATTAACTTTTGTGTCATTATTTATGTGAAATAGTAAAAAGTTTACAAAATTATTTCACATGGAATTAATATATATTAATCATCCTGGGTTGTGACCCCCCCCCCTTCCCTATATTTTAATAATAATTACATTTTAGACAATAAAATAGAATACAAACATTTCAGTTAAGAATTATTAATAAATTAAATAAATAATGCATTAATAAATATACTATTAAAATGTAAAAATTCATATTTGGAATTAAGTTTTGTATTATTATTTATGTGAAATAGTAAAAAGTTTACAAAATTATTTCACATGGAATTAATATGTATTAATCATCCTGGGTTGTGACCCCCCCCCCCTTCCCTATATTTTAATAATAATTACATTTTAAACATTAAAATAGAATACAAACATTTGAGTTAAGAATTATTAATAAAATTAAATAAATAATGCATTAATAAATATACTATTAAAATGTAAAAATTCATCTTTGAAATTAAGTTTTGTATTATTATTTATGTGAAATAGTAAAAAATTTTCAAAATTATTTCACATGGAATTAATATGAACTAATCATCCTGGTTTGTGACCCCCCCCCCCCCTTCCCTACATTTTAATAATAATTACATTTTAGACAATAAAACATAGTACAAACATTCCAATTAAGAATTTTTAATGAAATTAAATAAATAATGCATTAATAAATGTTCACTATTAAAATGTATAAATTCATCTTTGGAATTAAGTTTTGTATTATTATTTATGTGAAATAGTAAAAAGTTTACAAAATTATTTCACATGGAATTAATCTGTATTAATAGATACCATGTGTGTAATTTGTTTAACACATTTTTGTAGACAGAGGACAGTTACATTGGTGGAACTGGCGAAAACTGAGGTCCCTTTACAAAATTCCACATGATAAAAAGGTCCCTTTCACAAAAATCTAATTCATAAAAAAGGCCCTTTCACAAAAATCAAATCCATTAAAAGGTCCCTATCACAAAAATCAAATCCATCAAAAAGGGCCCCTTCACAAAATTAAAATCTATTAAAATATGCCCCTTTAAAGGTTTTGTGTTATAAATATGATCCTTTAATAAAATATTTCCATGTTTTTATCATTACTTTTAATTAATACTTATATTTTGTTCAACGAAACTGTATTAACTTGACATTAAACATTATATAGAACAATTTCAAATGGAATGCTTTACACGATATATTTTTTATAAAATATTTTATTTTCCTCAAAAACGGACTTCAAAAATTAAAGCCTGGATTGAATATTGCATTAAAATGTTAAATGTAATTAATATTGTATTATAAATAAAAAGAGTTTATTAACCAATATTCATAAATAGATAAAATTAAATGCAGTAAAATATGATTAAATATGCAAAATTACGTACAGTTTTACAATAATAATTCCCTTACGATCAAAAATTAAAACAATTTAAAATTTATTTGGACATAATTATGAAAACAAAACTTTTTATTTGGCGAAATTGGGCATGTCGCCAATGTTTACAAATTCAGAATAACATATTAAGCTCCTGGTTAATTTTTTACGGCATTAAAACAGTCAAATATTAAAAAAAGACAGTATATATTATCATATTTTCACATAAACAGAAGATATTTATAACAAATAAATTAATTAGATAAAATATAACTTACACTGCATAGTTGAGCTCCAGGTCCCGGAATCCAGTTGTCTCGACGACAATTAATAGTCCAAATTTTTCTTCGGTTCGGATCCGTAGGGAATTTGAACATACGATAATTTTTTCTTGAATGATTTTTGCAATTCACAGCAGAACAACCACCCATATTTATAACTTTATACACAGAAAATTAATAAATATCCTCTGACAGCAAAATGGTAACGAAGGCTCTAAATGCTAGCAGACGAAAATGAAAGACATATGCTTCCGCGGAAGTATATAGTTCGAAAGTTTAAAAAAAACTATTGATAACCAAAATTTGTTTTCTCTTAAATTCGAAACTGGATTTCTTTGCTTACATTTTATGATTGAAAATATTTTATTCATATGTTTGAAAATTACCATTTAAAAAGCATACAATTTGGCGAACTTTTAAACGAAGTGCGTAAAACGGCTTAGGGTTACTTTTCTCTCCCACGCTCCCCACTTGAAGGGATTGGGGGAGAAGATGTCGGACGAGTCTGCTCGTATTATAGGTGCCTTACGTATAGTGATGCTACATTATACAAATTACTGTGTCCATGGTTTTATTTGATTTGAGCTTTATGAAATTGCCAGATTTAACAACTTTCTACTTTTAGGTATTTTTTAATGTAAAGGAATACATGTATAAAAGAGAAAAATGGGAGAAAATGCATAAAAAATAAATGTATTTTTAAATAACTTCTTGACATCGTAAGAAAATAATTTTTGTATTCGCACCATCTGGCTAACCATACCTTTCGAATGATACCATTTTAAACCCTCTACTGCCATAATTAATATGTTAAAAAGGGACTACAAATTTTATGCTTGCCTATTAATATATAGATAAACGAAACTTTTTATATACCATGTTTTAAATTTTCTGATGAATCATAGAGCTCTTATCAATGTGCATAAAATTTTTAAAGTGTAACTTTTTATAATTTTTTAATGTTCACGTTTAAATAAATGTATTTATTTTTATGTCGAAAAAAATGAACTCGTAATTTTTTTTTTTTTTTTTTTTGGCAACAATTAAATTATAGCTAATATTTTAATGGCTCTTTTAACGCTATTAGGATGTTATTATTTTCACATTTTAATTGATTATAAGAAAACTAATAAAAAATTCGAAAATAGGACTTCGAAGTATTGTGTTGTCACCGGGTTGTGAGCAATCTTGAAAGTTTCAAATTTCTAGCTAGTCGGGAAGTTAGTTAAAATCGATTGCAAGATTTGTACAAGAGTGTGAACTAATAGTAGGAATTGAAAAACAATAACAGATTGAATAATTATTTTATATATTTCACCTTTTTATATCCGACATTTTTTTTTTTTTTTTTTTTTTGGGGGGGGGGGGGGAGCCCAATAAATATTCATATTCTTTTTACTTTCTCTTACCCAATAAGGTAGAGAAAGTATTGTTTTTAAGTCAAATTTTCGAACGCGAGATTTTGTTATATTTACACGTTTTGAGGTTCCCTGAATACGAAAATCATGTTTTTAGCAAATGGTCTGTGTGTATGTCTGTGTGTCTGTCTGTTATCAGCATATCTCAAAAACAAATTATGGCAGAAAGTTCAAACTTGGCATTCTAAATGTGTATCATATAGGGATGCTACAGTAAGCTTTTCGTTAAGATCAAGCTAATGGTTTGTGTACAGGGACAATCAAGAGAATTCTAATACATTACGTCTATGGGGGAAATTGCAGGAAAGTAGAGCTTAACGTCTATAGACTGCACTAAACCAAATGAAACGAATATATATATTTTGTAATAGAGATAGTTAACTGGGAAAATTTTTTTGTGTATGTAGGAGCCTCGCCTCCCCCCTTGGGGGGGAAGTCCCCCCTCGAGGGGAGTAAATTTTCATGATGGCTATCTTTCAAAAGAGCTCGCCAATACCTTTAAAACGAATGGTTGAACCATCGATCTGCGATAATTTAAAACAAAGTTATCGATTTTTTTTTTTTACTTTTAACGAAAAAAAAAACAAAAAACTTTGAAAAAAAATCGTACTTTTTTTTTTTTTTTTTTTTTTTTTAGAATAAAATGGACTTTTTTTTTGGATATTTGGTGTTATACTACTTCTCTAATATGGAAATCGTCTGCATTATTTTGAAAGATAATTTTTTAAATAATTATTTTAATAAATTATTTTTTAAAAACAGACTTATTTTTTAATAACCGAATTAAATTCTATATAAATGTAGGTGCATTAATGAAACGGGCGGTTGAGGGGGCGGTAGCCCCCCTTCACAAAGAACTAATTATCATATAAAACTCTTCAGAAGCCTAATATGAATTGTTTAACATAGGTTTACATAACAGTACTCGTTATCTTACCTATTAATCTGCAACCTGTATTTATTGTATTAAATTTCAGGGTAAGAGAAAGTCGTGTGAGTGACACACCAGATTATTTTAATTATTTATAATTTGTTTATTCAAAATCTGTGAAAATTTGTATTACCATATTACCATATTTTATTGGCATGTAAAATTTAAGTATGTAAAGAATCTATAATGTCACTTATTAAGTTTTATATTTATTAATTGTTATCTGTTAAAACTTGACGGTTTCACAGGAATTAAATGTACAACTGAGGTGTTAACTTAATGAATACCTTTTTCATTAAGAAAAATTTAAACTTAACACATATACATGCTATGTAGATAAAAAGAAATATTTTTATCAAACATCGAAAATCATACCACTGACGACAGAGAATGATATATATATATACCCAGCAAAACCTCAAATGACGGCCAGCATGAGGCCAAGTGCTGGTTGCCAGCAGTAGCTGCAATTGGCCCGCCGGTGGCAAAAGTTAACGTTGCCGCAGGGAATATGTTACGCCGGCCATCAGTTGGCCGTATTCAACCGATCCATTGTTGGCAGCCAGCAGTAAGTTAAAAATAAGTTAGTGGGCCGGTGAATGGGTCGTTGCTGGCAGCTAGCAGTATGATGAAAATATGTAATGGGCCACTGTTGGTAACGAACATTAGGTTGGAAATTGTTAGTGGGCCAGTGTTGGGTCATATGGTGGCAAATATAGTTTTTCCATGTTGTTGCTGGCAGCCTACAGTGGGCCAGCTGTGGGAAACATAAAAAATTATATTACTGCCGGCAGTCTTCATTGGTCCTTTATATTTTTCTATTAAGGGCCCGCTTCACTCACCGTCACCGGAAGCCGAAGCCAACGTTATTCTATGGGAAATTTTCTTTACAAATAACTTATTAACTAATACATATTTTTAAATTCTGTTTTCACATTCGGAAAATTCCCAACTATTAAATTGACGGATTTTTTAAAAAAATTATTTTTTTAATTTTTTATATTTCATTTTGAAGCTGCAAAATACGAATTTTTAGTATGTGAAATTTTTCACTTTGCAATTTCAAAATAAAATATTAATAATTAAAAAAATACATCTTTAAAAAAGGTCCAACAATTTAAAAGTTCGGAATTTTCTGAATGTGAAAACAGAATTTAAAATATGTATTGATTAATAAGTTATTTGCAAAGAAAGTTTCCCATAGAATAACATTGACTCGGACTTCCGGAGACGCTAAGTGAAGAAGGCCGTTAATAGGCGAGCAGTGATTTGGTTATACCTAGTATATTATTTTATTGGTGATACCTTTAATTTTATTAGTGCTTTTTTTCTTTTTCTTTCATTCTTTTTTTTTTTTTCTCTCTTTTTTCTGATGAGGTAGCAACCAGTTTTTTCTATGCATCCAATATTTAATTTGATTTTGTACATATTCATTTTTAAATACTATTTACAAGTATTTTATTCATACACCATGGTTATACATTTCAGGATTTCTAGTACAGCATATAAGAAATATTCAGTTGATCCATTACATTTTTTGGAATGAAGTAGATTATGTCTTTTTTTTTTTTTTTTTAAGTGTTCAAATTTTAATATGTTTAATTTTGTTGAGTTATTTCATATAAATAAATGTAACTTTACATGTGAAAATTATAAAATATTGAAACAAAAATTGTTATAAAAAGAGCATTGTAAAAAACTAAACACCATAAACTCAAAAAAAAAAAAAAACAGCAATTGTTTCTGGTCGAAATAGCCCAAAGGCTCTTCATCAGGCGAAACAATGTGGGCATGAGTGCAGTAAAAATAATTTGCTACATTCACACTTTTTGTTAGAATCACGAAGGGATGTTTTATTATTTCAACCTGAAAGAACTGATACATTTTTTTTTCATTGGGGTGGGGGGTGGGGGGGGGGAAGGGGAATGATTATGTTTATTTACAAATGTTTCTATTTATTACTATCGGGATTTCTTCGCTTTCTTGTCCCTACACTTAAACGAATAAAAAAAAAAAAAAAAAAAAAAAAAAAAAAAGAAAGAAAGGAAAGAAAATCAATAGATAAATATATATATATATATATTTTATATTACTTTAAAATTAACAACTAAAGCAAAGTCCACTGAAATCACATAAAACCAAGTTTTGATTCTCCGCTGCTTTGGCAGCGTCTGCGTCTTTCGCGCAATGTTCGACCCGGGTCTCCACTGCCTTTGATAGAGCCTTATCCGACAGGTTCAATTTGTGTGTTTATCGGTAGTCAGGCGGTGCTATTATTATTCAAGAACTACAGTTTTACTATAACTCAGCATCTATTAAACATCTTAGTTTTGGTACCATGTATCAGAGAATTTAGTTACATAAAATAGTTTTCCTATCCTTCGCTCTATTATATTAAATTTATATTTAGAATAAATTTATAATATGATTAATATAATTAAAATATATAATAATATTAATATAATTATTCTATATTTATGTATTCATTTCTCAAAAAATCTGTCAGCAATTTCACGCCGAAGATAGTATTAAGATATGCCATTAGCACTATTTCAATCCCATGAGGCAATTATGTTTTTGAAAAGTTTAAATATCACTTCCAGTTTTTAATATTTCATTTTGGTTTGTTTATTTTAATAATAGTTAGTCATATTTCAAAATGTATGAAAGAGCAATACTTCGCCATTTATAACTACTTCACTCGTGCCTATTTTATTCACATAATGACGTGGAATCATTTCGACCTGAAACTTTTTTTTTTTATTATTATTAATGTTTTTTACAACTTTGTAAATTAAATTTACAAAGTTCTTTATTTACTTTTTTCAACACCAGTTCTTCATTACATTTTTTGCTGCAATAAGTATATGTTTTAAAATCTGTCTCTCTCTTGTTTGTTTTAGATACGTTTTTTTTTTTTTTTTCAATTTATTAAAATAAATTATGCTAGAAAGGTTTTAGAGAATATTTAGTAAAATGACAGGAAAATTAGTGCTGAAGAAGGAAAAAAGTAAGTTAACTTTATAGATTATGAAACAACACACCAGTCGTTTCCACTCAAAATAATTAAGCTTGACCTATCATCAGGAAAAGATAAATTGACTACAAGTTCAGCATAATGTCATCGACGAAATGTAGTAGCTTAAAAACAGTTTGTCTTCAAAACCTTGAGGTCGATAACCGAGTTAAAAACTACGTTTACCATAAAGTGAAGATTAGAGATAGACGTGTGTTTGAAATGCAAAAATTTCAATTTTTTAAAAGTGTCGTTTTTTCTGTCATTTTGTTAATATCAAAATTCCTATGTTCATATATTTTTTAATACATAAAAAGTTGAATAAATGGATGTATAAGAATATTTTAGGCTACAAAATTTCTTTCCAATAGTGGGGTTTCGCGATTATCAAGAAAATTATTAGATAATAAAATTTGAATAGTTCTGACAACAGTAAAATAAGTTCAGACAACCCGACCCACATTTTATTTATTATTAAAATAATAATAATAATAATAGTAATCTGCATGAATTTTATCAGTTATTACTACACATATTTTACTCCTTTTATATTTTATTATTATTATTGTTGTTGTTGTTTTTAAATAAAGTGGTCAGAAAACATAAAAATGATTTATCAATTTACACATCTAATAATTTTCCTATTAAAGCAAACTGGTACATGCGTCATGAAGATATAACAAAAAGAGTTTACATAGCGAATTAACAAAAAAAAAAAAAAAAAAAAAAAAAAAATCGTTAGATCAGTTTTTTGAAACACTCATTTCCTAGATTTGCAATTGCTTCCACCTAATAAGGACTTTTGTCAATTTTCCTGTATTAAGCAAGTATTACATGCTAAAGAACGAGTAAAAAGGTGTTTATGTAGCAAATTTGAAGAAAGTTTAAAGTCGTTTTTGAGATATCGGCTCACTGTCCCACTGATAATTTTCACCAAAACTTAGTAAACTGATCTGTTCACCATAAACTAACAATTGCATACGAAATGATATCTAAAAAGGAATTAATATAGCGATTTTGAAGAAAATCCATAAAGCTGTTTTTAAGAGAAAGCACTTGTGAGACTTAAAGTAGTTATGTATTTTTATAGGTCGTTTATCAATTTCCCTGACCTAACAAGTGCAAAAGGACATCCAAAACAAAGTTTATATAACTTTGAAGAAAATCGCCAGTTTTTGAGATTTCCAGTTTTCAACAAAAGTTGGAAAAATCATCTGTACACTATACCTGTCTTAATCAGAAGTTCTTCGTTCTTTATTAGTTTTGTAGATATGATAATCAGAAAATTTCCAGAAACATATACACATGTATACAATACAGATACACAAACACACGGACCAATTGCCAAAAAACACTTTTCTGACTCACGAGACCTTAAAATATGTAAATCAGGTGAAAACTCGATATCAAAATTTTTGACCGAATACAATGCTTTCATTATTTACTGTATTCGGATTATGGAAATGAATAATAATATTAATAATTAGTTGACACAAATCCTAGCATAATTTCAGATAGAAATCATTATGCTATTGAAGAATTTGTTTAATAGCGTGCTTCAAATAGTTTGAATCTATAAGCTGTTAATAAATAAATATACTTATTTATAGGCCCGTAAAAAATAGGACTCCATGAATCTTTATACATTTCATGCGATAGTGACATATATTACACCTACAAACTTTTAGTTGTATACTTATAATAATTTTCATTTAAAAATAATTGATGAATTGACTAATTTTTCTTCTTTTTTTCTTTTATTTCCTGAACACAGTTCTTCGTTATCTGAATAAATAAATAAAGCCCAACCTAATGCTGACGCAGCAATTATCAGTTACATTTTGTTGTTGTTTTATGAAAGAAGTACAGTGGCTTTCTGTTCTGATTTAGTGCGTAGGATTTCTCACGCATGCAAAAATTCAAGAAAAACAATTTCACTTGTTAACAACTAACCAGGAAACTTTTTTTGTATAAGTTGAGGAATCGCTCGCCCTTCCCCATGAGGGGATAAATTTTCAGTGGTGGTATTTTTCAAAAGAAACTCATCAATAACTTTCAAGTAAATGACTGAATTAAATTTGTGGTAAATTAAAACAAAGTTATAAATTATTAAAAAAAAAGAAGAAGAAGAAAAAAGAAAGAAGAAGAAGAAAGCATTTTTTCAGAAGCTGGCACAAAATTGATTTATTATTATTATTATTATTATTATTATTATTATTATTGACAAACACTGTTCTAAAATGAAAATCGTTTCCATGCATTCAGGAAAATGATTTTAACAAATTATTTGCACTACGCGAATTTACATAATAAAAAATATAAAAGAATGTTTTGTGGTGCCACAACATACTAGATTTTGTTAAAAATAATAAAATCAATAAATTTGCTTTAAAATATCACAGATGTATAATATAATCGTTCGTTTAAAGACATTGACGAATTTTTTTCAAAAATACTCATATTGCGATCCGGACATAATATCGCGGGACAAAATCTCGCGGGACAATAGTAGGATCTATTTGAAAATTTGATTTTGTGTCACGTGTGATCTCTGGAGGGGGCCACAGGGCTTTATAAATATTAATTAATTAATTAAAATAAATAAATAAATAATTAAATAAATCATAGGGTTGAATTTCATTATTTTATCTATGTTTATTTTTAAGTTATTTTATCTTTTGCTTTTCACTATTCAAAATACATTTTAAAAATCGTGTACATCATTGCTGACGTTAAAGCTGAACACCGTTCACATACTTGAATTAAAAGTTTTAAAATTAATAAGCACGATTGAATCCATTATGACTAATTCTGACAAAAAATAAATAAATATAGTTTTTAAACTTTTTTTATGTATAAATAAAAATTTTTATTGTAGGTTTGTCAGAATGTCAGTGCTCTGACTAAGGTATGTGTTGTCATGCAATTTTATATATAATTACTAGTAATTACCAACTCATTTTACTTTGTATTCATTTACGTCGACGATATTTTGTCCCGAGAGATTTTGTCCCCAAGCCCTCATATTGGAAATTTACTCTATCTGGTATACTTCTCCCTCAGGGGTGGAGGAAGCGATGTTTGTACATTAAAGAAAAAAAAAAAAAAAAAAAAGCGGAAGAAGTAAACTTTTTAGACTACTATATCACTTTCATAAATTTTTGAGCGCACACAAAGAGACAGACAGACAATTTCTCAAATTATGTTCATGAGAACAACTCAAAACGTGCAAAATCTATCGAAAACCGGATGTCGAAAATTTTCCCGAATCTAATGCTTTCTTCTTAACTATACTGAAGGAAGAAAAAATAAATAAAACATAAACTATAAATAGTTATAATTGTTCTAATAACTTTCTCCCGTCCATGTTGTAATATAAATATATAAATTAAGATCAATACTTTTTATTTTATTAAATCAATTGAAATAATAATAACAGTGATAAAATACCAGAAGGTTAGCGACTATCATAATTTACTAAAACGGATCAACTGGATAATTGTTATATATTTCTAGAAATCCGTTTGTTATAACAATGGCTTTAGAGTCAAACATTTAAAAAAAATAGTATTTAAAAAATAATACAAAAACAAATTAATAATGGAATTACTTACTCATATATTCTTTTTACAAGATTTTCAACCTAGAAGAGGCACCCGCAGACTACAATAACGAACAAAAACTTCGTATGAAATGGCGGACAGCGAGGGAATTTCAAATCAACAGAAAAAGAATCACAGCGCCCTCTATGCATACAAATTGGTTATGGCATAATAAGTTGTGGCCACAACATGAAAAACATGAGGTTGGCCGTGTGGTGATAGCCTGCATAAGGCCATCTGTGTCTATGCCACCTCTGGGCCACCGACCATTTTGCTTTAGGCTTCCATTACTGCTGGCAGCCCTAAAAGGCCCGCTGCTGGAGTTATATGGGGCAACCGGCAACTGATGGCAAGTGCAGGATGCCAGCAGTAGGCCATAACGAGCCCGCCAGTATAAGTTTTGCTGGGTATATATATATATATATATATATATATATATATATATATATATATATGTATATATATATATATATATATGTATATATAAATGAGACTAATAAAAATAATATTTATTGAAGTTTTATTTTTCCGACTGAGTGAAAATAATGCCTGGACCGGGAGTCGAACCCCGGATCTTTGACTTACAATGTCAAGGCTCTACCAATTGAGCTATCCAGGCTGCTCAATTCCAGGTAGAGCCTTGACCTTGTAAGTCAAAGAACCGGGATTCGACTCCCGCTCCAGGCATTATTTTCACTCAGTCGGAAAAATAAAATTTCAATAAATATGATTTTCTTTCAATCAGTTGATCGTGTGATTTTAATTAAAAAAAAAAAATGTAATAAATGTAAGTTTGACCAACTTAATGACATTTTATATAAACAATGAAAAGTTTTCTGAATCTTCATGGATAGCATCTAAATTAATTATTTATTAAGCATGAGTGTATAACACTAAAGAAATCCATTGAGTCTTTAATAATTTTTTGATTTGCCTCAAAGTCAACTTGATTCTCATATTCTTATATGATTTTCATCTTTTTCTTCTTCTTCTTCGTCCTTTTTTTAATGTATGTTTCGTATTAACGATAATAAGAATTTCTATTGTAAAATCTTCAATTTCTATTGATGTTTCAGTTCTATGTATCATTTAAAATTAAATCAACGGAAACAAATGCATGATCTTTTTGAAATATGATCCCTATTTCCTAGTGTGCACTTCATCACATTTATTTTTCAAATGAAAACACGTAGTGCCTCATAATAATATTTTTTACAGTTTTAACATAAATATAAAATAAAAAATACCTTTCAAAATTTATTTTAATTGTTAAACGCGATTAATTAAAATCAATTGCGGTAGTAAATAAATAAATAAATATGACACATATCTATATAAAAAACTTTCACTTAAAGTATTGGGTTGTTCGGAAAGTAATTTCGTTTTTTCCTTCGAAAATGAAAGACGATTTTCTTATATTGTATAAATATTTTAATGAATTATATATTCTCCACTTTGATCGGTTTCTTAGCGATCTCACGAGTTGTTATTTGGCATTTTTTCATAAATCAATACTTTATTTTGTCTTCATTAGCACAAACTGGTTTTCTAGAACGTTATGCATCTTCAACTCAAAATTGCCAGAACAAAATTTGGTAAACCAGTTTTGACAATAGCGTTCTTTAAATAAATTTTCTGTGCACACATCGTATACTTTTTTCCCTTGTTTGAATAGTATTTTCGCATTTTTGATAGCAAAAACAAAATATGCCGAAAATGTCGCTTCTGATTTTCTTTATTTGATAAAGCACCAATCAAAAACTATTGAGCAGAATAAAACGACCTTTTTCACAAGCAAGTCTTGCTATATCAGCTGTCACAATATGTAATGGCAATGCAACTTAAATGTGAAGAAGGTGTGAAAAAAATACAATTAAGTCCTCTGCTGAGAAAAACGAAATGACTTTCCGAACAACCCAATAAATTATTACGATATATTTTTTTCTAATGGACTGACCCAAAAATTGGTCTTGAAATTTAAATGTATAGATCTTTAATTTTAATGTGTGGGTGACGATATAAATCAGCATAAACCACATACAATTAAATTACTCTCTATTTGGAATGAATCAGTTTCAATTTTTGGTCTGTCCCGAATTTACCTATGTTTTTTTGAAGGGATAAAATGACTCTCTTTTAGATTCGTGAAACGCGAGGGATCAGTCACAAGTTTAACCCTTTCAGGGGCACTAAGTAAAAATGATTGAATTTCCTTTTAAATATATATATATCATAAAGTAAACATCCCCTACAAGTCATATTTGATGAAGAAAAAAATTCAGCATGTGGAGATTTTTTTGTGGGTGGTAGCTAGGCGTTCTAGCCACTGTGTCTATCCACCTAAAAGATGCTCCTAAAAATCAAACTAAAATTAATGATCTAAGATAATATGTAAATCTGTTGTATTTAAAAGGTGCATTACAGTATATTTACACTACCAAATACTTTTGAATAAAAAATTATTTTTCATAAAAATATATAAAAGAAACTTCAAAAAATTTTCCCGCAACTTGTCCATTTAAAAAAGTCACAGGCACATCCTGCTTAAAGTTACTGTAGTTCTGCCATCTCTATTTCAATTTTAGAAGTACACATTAACTTTTCATAAAAGTGGATAAAAAAAGTAGCCACTGCACACTTAGAGAAAAATTTCTAAAGTAGGTGGATAGACCCTCTAGCCACCGCCCCTGAAAGGGTTAAAAGAGGATTTTTATTCTTCAGATGTTTCGAAGTTTGATACCGTAGCGTAATCCTAGTTTGATCTGTATGTTTTTATAATAATGATAATAATAATAATAATTATTATTATTAAAGCTTAGAAACGTTTAAAAAACAAGCTAATTTTACACATTTTTTGACAAAAGTTAAAAATTTACTATAAATAGTGATTATAAGATCACAGTTATAAAATCTCTAAACTCTGTAGAAAATTAGAGATTTGAAAGAAAAATAATCTGGTGTGTCACTCACATAACTTTTAATACTATGAACACAGATCTTAGATTAAAGGGTAAAATAACAAGTAGGTACAGTGTATAAAATCATACTTTAAAAACAGTTGGAAAGAATTTTATTTGATATCTATTTCTGTGTGTGTGTGTGTGGGGGGGGGGGGGTTATCTCCATTGTTAATCTCCCGATTTACCATAATACATGCATTAATAAAAATTTAAGGCGGTTATAAAATTTAAATGTTTATTACAACTTATTAAAACAATTTCTCACACAACACTCTTTGAAACATACTAATCTGGGTCAAAATTTTTATATGGTAACCTTATGCAAACTTCAAAATACTCTATTTGAATTTCCTGAATTTATTTGTTTTTGAGTTATGCTAATAACAGAAGTGTACACAGATGAACCATTAAAAAACATGAATTTTGTATTCAGGAAACCTCAAAACGCGTAATTACAGAAAAATCAGTGTTGAAATTTAGAATCCAAACTAATACTTTGTATACAATGGGTACGAGAAGTAATTATCATTCCTTGGCAGTTTTCCTGGAGTTCGTGAAATTTAGTGAAGCACTTCCGTTGATTACATACAATAAAAAAACAGTATTTACTTTGTTTTGGGTAACTCTGTATATTGTCTGTAAATTATATACACACTACGCACACTGTACTTGAATTTACAAAGAAGCAAAGAATGAAAAACGCATAACATAATTTGAAATGCACTTCCAGCAATTTCCAAGTATAGTATTAATGTATCCAAATTCTTTTGTGTGGCCTTGTAATGAGGTAAATGAATTTCGTATCACATCCAATACTGAATATGTTTTTATTCCTGTAAAAATTATGCAGTCTAAAGGTATTAAACTTTATTTACCAGAAATTTTGCCCATACGCTTAATGTATTTAAATTCTCTTGGATGTTACAGTACACAAATCATTTGCTCGATCTCAAGGAAAGGTTTAGTGTAGCATCCCTATATGATACAGATTTTGAATACCGAGTTTGGACTTTCTGCTACATTTTTTTTTTTTTTTTTTTTTATCTCGGGTTATTCTGATCTGATAACAGATATACAGACAGACACATAGACAGGCACACAGACCATTCGATAAAACCAGTCGATAACCCTGATTTTCTGATTTGGGGCACCTCGAAACGTGTAATTATAGTAGAAATTCAGTTTCGAAAACTTGACTCAAAAATATTATTTTCTTTAGCATTATATTGGTAAAAGAAAATATTTAATTAAATTCAAGGCCTTTTCTTAAATAAAGTACTCATTTTAAGAGAGTTTATTATTATTTGATTTTTTGAAAAGTACTTAAAATTTTAAACTTGTTCAGAATAATATTAAACTAAACTGGCTGTAGATTTTAAATGTTATTTTAATTATTTACTCTTAAAAAACACACAGACAAACACACAAACAAACCAACAAAAACCTTATTAATTATGGGACCTTGGAACGTGTAATTACAGTAAAACTTTAATTTCGAAAATTTGACGCGAAAGCAAAACTATAGCTACTGTTATTTGTGAACAGGTAATATTTAATTAAATCTGTCTTGGCACTTGTAAGGAAAGTGTTATTATTTGATTTCTTTTGAAACTTCAAAACTATTTAATATTTTATGTATGTTCAGACTAATATCAAACGGAAGTATATGTATATTTTAAATATTTTAATTATTTATTCTTTAAAGATATATTTTAGGTTCTTTTGAAAGATTATACTAACAAGGAGACGGCAAGGGTGTGGGGTCCTCAAATCGAACGGAGGTTTCGCGTGTAATTAGCCTCAGTGAGTGTATTTATATACTCAAACCCTAGAGTGCACTACTTAGCCATCGCCGAGAAAAAAATTCCTGAAGTTTGAAAAAAAAAAAAAAAAATTGATTTGTATTAAAATTTAATGAATCGTTATAAATAATTTCTTTTCAACTTTTATACATTGTTAAATCGCGAATTTAATGATTTCTAACTTTTTAACGATTAGAACTTAGAACTGTAAATAGAATAAATACAAAAGCCACAGTTCTTTTAAACATTACCATTTATTTTTTTATAAAATAACATATTATTAAATACGATGAATATTTATGATTTTACGTTTATAGCATTAGCAATTCTTTCAATCATTCATCTTTACGAATACACAAACCTGGATGATATTTATCATAAAAACAAGAAAAACACAAATTTTGTCACTTGCACAACAAATAAATGCAGCTTTTTTACAGGAGCACGTAAATTCTTCATATTATTTTTGATATATTAAATTTTATTTAATTCCAACCACATGCGAATAATAAAATTCCATATGTTTAATGTTAAAAAGTTAGAAATCATTAAATTCGCGATTTAACAATGTATAAAAGTTGAAAAGAAATTGTTTATAACGATTTATTAAATTTTAATACAAATTATTATTTTTTTTTTTTCAAACTTCAGGAATTTTTTTCTCGGCGATGGGTAAGTAGTGCGCTCTAGGGTTTGAGTATATGAATACACTCACTGAGTGCTAACTACACGCGGAACCTCCGTTCGATTTGAGGACCCCACACCCTTGCCGTCTCCTTGTAAGTTTTAACATACAACAGCAATTGCATAAACCCTCTAATATGGATTGATAATTTTTGAAACTGAAATTATTAATACAATACTAAATTTAAGCATTTTAAATTGTTAAATCACTCGTTAAATTAAAAAATGCCAACAGTATCGATGTGATTTATATTAGTGGAAAACCCCTCAATTTACAAGAGTGGAGGGAAAATGCATAGGTAAACGATTTAGCTCTGGGGTTCATCAGGAGGAAAGTTATATAATTACTTTGGACCCGAATTTATCTACTCCGCAATTTTTCTATTGGCATCAGTTAGAGTTAAAATTTATAGTTACACAAGCGTTTTCCCCTCTCTTACTGTATTTTAGTTTTACACTAATAAGGTATAAATTAATAAATTATTTCTATGCTTCCTTTTGTAAATTTCTTTAACTAACCACAATAAATGTTCGTCTTTATGTAGAACCTTTTGTTCCGGCATTTTAGACGAAAATGACCAACGGCAATAACAATATACGATAAGTGTCGTGGAAAAACTTCGACACGAGTATGACACGGCTTTAGTTTTGTGTTCTGTAATTGGAATGATAAGTTTTATGCTATTTTTATTCAAAACTTTATGAATAATTTATGAATGAACGTTATTTTCTCTGCACGTTTTTCTCGTTGAAATTATTTTCCGGATCTCACATCGTGGCTTGCGTGCAATACGCATGTTTAAACTTACGTAAGGTTTTTCGAAACTGTTCTTTCAGTAACAGCTAAAACATGAATACAGTAGTTCACATGGGAAATAAAATGTCATTCATCATACTTTTCTCACACTTGTACTCCCACCAGGAAAACACATCGCATAATAATCGATTTTTTTTAAACTTTTCTCAATGAGTTTGAATTTGATAACTCGAATTCTGTGTTAAAATTAAACCTTTAACATTGAAATCAGGTATGCACATCCATTTTAAGAGAGAAAGTACATTGAAATAAAAATATTTCACTTTGTAGTTTATAGCTCAATAAATCATATATAGCTAATAACTAAAGACGTTTTAGTTATGTATTGAAACATTAAATATAATTTTAGCGAGGACATTTTTTAATAAAAAAAAACTTTTTTCTAAATTTATTTACTTTTATTATTTACTTTTAATTATTTACTTTTAATTATTTACTTTAATTACTTCTTTTATTTAAAAAACAATAAACATCAATAAACAATAAATGTCAATAAACATTAAAAAATATAAACAATAAACATCATTTGAAATTCTTTTTTTAAGCTATAAAAATTTGCTGTTAACAAAAATTTTTGTGATTTAGGCACAAAATTTAATGAACAGTCATAAAAAAAAAAAAAAAAAAAAAAAAAAAAAAAAAAAAATCGCCCCCCCCCTACTTTCGCCATAAATTGTCGTAGAAACATCTGATTGGTACCAATCGATTTGTAATAAAGTCTAGTTTATAATGGTATAGTTAGATTTTGCTTAAGGGGTCGTCTACATATTAAAACTGGCATCAACTTCATTTTTTCAATACTAACCCCCACTTTTTATAATTTATTTGAATTCTTTGGATCAAATCATCGCGGAAAATGGTATAGTTTATATTTTTTGCTCAATTTTTCACAGAGTTATAAGCTGTCAAAATATGAAGATACTAATGTTAAATGAATGTGACAAACAATAATTCATATCTTCCAAAATAATTATAATATTCAAATTCTGTTTTTTTTTATACGATAGAATGAAGTGACCCAAACATATTCATGCATATTTTTGATAAAAAAACATTTTTTGAATTATGAAAATTATTAATAATTTCATATTTGAAAAAATTATGAATTATGACCTATGTTAATTTCTACATGAATAGAACGGGCATCATCAAAAACATGGGTTTCCAAATTTACAGCTCGTTCTTAACATTATTTTTTGAGTTACAGTGATATTTCATTTTTTTACTGTTGTTAGGGGGCTGTTACTTATTATAATTTGTATCCTCTGTGAGTAAATATCTGTATACATTTTGACGAAAAACTATTTTAATTTACCTTTATGTTATTCTAATTGTTTTCTAAGCAGCATTTCGATGTTTATGATATAAATTGGATTATTTTTTATAAAATTATCGCAATGCAAGCGAGAGATTGTGAAAGAATTTAAAAAGAAATGAAGCCCCGCCTCTATATTACGGAAACAGTATAAAAAAAAAAAAAAAAAAAAAAATAGTAGTTTGCATATTCGTATGTGACTCTATATGTGACGCTGGTATGCATAAATGTCAATGGCATTTGCTACATCGAATGCTGAAGACAAAATTTAAATGATTTAATTGAAAGTATGTAAAATAATTTTGTTTTATAATGTAAAGTTTTAGAAAAAAATGTGTAAAGGCGTGGCTTCCGTTACAAAAAAGAGTATACTTGATTCTGAAATGTTGAGTCTTTGTTCTTATACGTATATTGCATAACTTTTCCTAGTTTCTCACTGCTAAAATTCTATTTTATCCCTGTTGTCGTTTTTTTTTTTTTTTTTTTTTTTTACTTGAATATTCTAGGATTCATGCACCTCAAGTTATATGTCATGATTTAGAAAACGCGGAAAGACGAAGATTATTATTTGAAAGAGCAATACGCAATGAACAATGCTTTTATTTTTCCTTTTTTTAAATTAATATAATTAATATTTATTATTTTTTACCAGATTTTTTAAAACAAATTTTCTGTTTTAATCTTGTTGTGACATTTTCGCATTCGTTTACTCTACCATTTATGCTATTTAAATTTTATCGCATAACGTAATATAATAAAATATAAAATTTTTATTAAAGGTTTTTTAACACTGAATAATATAGTGGATTTTTTTTTTTTTTAAGTTTTTGAAATCTGTTATTGAAACAAAGCTCAATATTATTTATTTTCGATTATTCTAATCACGGCGTAAAACTGGCGTCACATTTATCATGGAAAAAGAATTTAAAACAAAGTAATATGTCTTATTACTTTTAAAGATATAGATTTTACGCATTTAAAATTAAGAATTCAAGTACAGTAGACGACTGCCGAACGGGGAATATTCATTCTAGGCAATAAGAAACCGTTTTTTCTATATCCATATTTATTTTACATATGAATATACATAATAATTATACTCTTTCTAGTGAAAGTATTTGTATCCATACTATTTTGTTTATATAAATATGAAGATAAGGAATATTCTTAAGAAATATCGTAACACACAAATTGTGAAAGAAATGCCCATTATAGGAGTTACAGATTTCCAAATGACGTGAATCTATGTCAGCGGTCACGAAAATGTTAAATATCCTTTCTCAGATTTTAGTTTAATTTTTTATTGTTGGTTTATACGCCTAAAATTAAATGTAAAACTCTATAGTAATATTTTCATGCGGGGCTTACTGTATAAAACAAAAATATACCCAACAGAAGTAGATAATTCTTTTCTTAAATATTAACCCCCCCCCCTTTTTTTTTACCGCTATTAATATTATTATCAGTATTAATATTATTCTTTTACCTCGGTATCCAGATTTTTGTAATTCAACATTGTAGGGTTCATATGATTCAAGCTATTTAATTTTCTTCGTATAAAGTGAACTATTTGATGTTTAATCAATAGAAACCAATAAAAATCTTTTAATTCATAAACTAACTTAGAGAGTTCTGTGAATTAGAGTCATTTTTTATTATATAATTAAGATTTCTGAAAATTTTTTCCGGTGTGAAACTTAATAAATAATGTATACTGGGTGGTAGATCACGATTTATATTTTCTAAATGTATAGACGGACTCCTAATACATTTTCACGTGTAACTCTATTTTGAATTGATTTAAAGTTTATAAATAGGTATGTTTTCCGAACCGCCTTGATCTCAGAAATCTGAATATGAAGTCAAAAATAGGGGTCGTCATTGAAAAAAAATGAAGTTTACGCCTGTTTTACTATGTAGACGACCCCTTAAGCAAAATCTAACTACACCATTAAAAACTAGACATTATAACAGATTATTATGTACCAGCCGCATGTTTCTACGATAATTTACGGCGAAATTAGGGGGGGGGGGTGGCAATTTTTTTTTTTTTTTTTTTTTTTTTTTTGGTGACTGTACATGCACATTAAACTAAATATACAGAACTTATATCAAAGAAATATTCGTGAAAAATGGCGAAACACGTGTTCAATGAATTCGAGAGAGACCTATTTTGGTGAAAAATTTTGGGCCTGGGTGGCTAGAGGGGACCGCTAGATAGGGCAACTTTAAAATTTCAAATAAGAAGATATGTCTTGTGATACATCCCTGGAAACGTCTCTTAAAAACAATGAATATGATATAAATAGTTTTGCCCTACGATGATTATTAAAGGAGATACATGAGTTTTTAAACTTTTGAAATGGGTATTTTATACTTATGTATCCCCTTTAATAATCATTGCAGGACAAAACTATTTATATCAAATTCATTGTCTTGAAGAGACATCTCCAAGGATGTATCACAAGACATACTTTCCTGTTTGAACTTTTAAAGTTACCCTCCCTAGCGGCACATCCCTTTGCCACCCCATTGCCAGTTGGCCACTGCGTAACTCGACTTTAAACACATCCAATCTCAATTAAATACTGTTTAATTTTTATTTGTCAAAAATGTTTGCAACTCCTATTTCAAATCATTCCCTCACTCGTTATCATTCAAGATGTTTCAGATAGAAAACAGTAATACAGGTGAAAACTGTGTGTACATACTAAGCACATATGTTCTATTCTAATTGCAAAACAATTTTCAGACATTTTAGAACAGCTCTTTAGTGTGGAAAGAGAAACTGAACAGACAAACTGGATGTAATTATTAAGATGATATCATTATTCCCTCATTTCATTTTATAAAATCAATGTATTTCCTAATATTATATTAATGGGATTTCTCTAAAGTGATAGATGAGAATATCTATTCTTTTTTAAATCTCAGTTTATGATTGCAAATTTTAGGAGCTCAATTTTATTATCCCTTTACTAGTCATTCCCTCCCTTGAGGGAATGATGTTTTTGTGAGCTATTTATTCGATTTGTTTTAATATACATGTAAAAAGAAGAAAATATAAACGAAAATGTAAACAAGTAAAAAAGAAATAAATAAACAAAAGGAAAAGAAAAGAAAGAAATGTAAATAAAACAACGTCTAAATTATTTTTAAACGATACAAAAAATTCAGGTAAATCAGTTTCGAAAATAACTTGGCAAGAATTGAAAGCAAAAAGGTAAGAATGGTAGAAAAGTTTAGAATGTTATAGGACGAAAGAGAAAGAAAAAATATTAAATAATTTGAAAAATCTAAAGTTCCCAATATTGCAGTATTTTTAATACTAAGCATGGCTGCTAATTCTTTATAATTAACTTTTCCAGCATTTTGGTAAAATAAATGAATAAATAAACTTCTGATTTTTTTTTTCTCCCGTTACTAGCATGAATATGGACCTTTTTGCACAGAATCACCCATATAGTTTTACATATGTTTCACAAAAAATGAATGGTTTGATCATTTAACTGGTCAAATAAACACTGCAAATCATGACAAAATTTGAGAACTTCTTGCATAAAACAAGACAGACCTTAAAAAATTTAGCTTATTATTTACAAAATTGCATTTCTTTTGTAAATATATGAAACTTCCGAAAAGAAAAAAAAAAAAAAAAAAAATAGAGAGCGAGACTGATCAAAATATTTAATTATAATTCTATTAAACATATACAATGTTAATACTATTTCTTATTTTTACTTTCTTCTGTATATGTAAGAAGAAAGTACTGGATTTGGGAAATTTTTCGAATTCCAGTTTTCGACAAATTTTCATATGTTCCAAACACAAATTGACTGTTTTAAGAAAAGATGTGTTTGTCTGTTTCTGTTTCTGTGTATCATATCACAAATTTTGTGGACTCTGTATCTTACGAATCTGTGAATGAAATTTAATCAAACTTGATATTTAGTTGGACCCTGAGCTAAACTGGTGCTGATTACCTTTGAGGAACAATCGCTCAACAGGTGATTCCATTTTTACTTTCTTCTACATTCAATAGAAGAAAGTATTGGATTCGTAAAAATTTTCGACCTCGGGTTTTTGATGGATTTACACGTTTTGAGAGCTGTAGAACACGATTTGACCATTTTTAGAAAATGTCTGTCTGTGTGTGTAGGTGTGACAAAATTTTGTGGCAACTGTATCTCAGGAACTACTGCACAGAATTTCATACAAATTGTATGTAGTTACACCTTGACATAAATTAGTGCGTATCAACTTTTGGTAAAAAATGTCTTACAGGTTGCGTTGCCATCCCGCTTTTTCTAAATTTTTAACATGGTGATATAGGACAATATTTTGTATAAATGTGCATAAAGAGAATTCTTTTTTAGTAATCATTATAAAATTTACAAGAATTATTTATAATAGAGATAGTCAACTGGGAAAATTGTTTTGTATGTGTAGGAGCCTCCCCCTCCCGCTGGGGGGGGGGGGAGCCCCCTCGAGGGGAGTAAATTTACATGATGGGTATCTTTCATAAGAGCTCGCCAATACCTTTAAAAAGAATGGTTGAACCACGATCTGCGGTAATTCAAAATAAAGTTATCGATTTTTTTCATAAAAAAAATAAAATAATAATAATAAAAAAATAAAAATAAAAATAAAAATAATTAAAAAAAAATGTAATATTGACGATAAAATTGACTTTTTCTGGATATTTTGTGTTATACTACTTCTCTAATATGCGAATCGTCTGCATTATCATGGAAGATAATTTTTTTAACTAATACTTTTAATAAATTATTTTTACTGAGTGAATTTGTATAGGGAAATATAGAAGAAAGTTATGTGGCGGCCACAACATACTAGATTCTAAATTGTTAACATGGCTGTATAGGACAAAATTTTGTGTAACTGTACATGATGAAAGTTATTTTTAACGTATGATTGTAAAATTAATATGAATCATTGATAATACTAGTTCTGTAAATTAGGAAAAAAGTGTGTGCATGTAGAAGCATCGTTCTACCTCCCTTGGTGAAAAGTACTCTCCTGGTGATGAAAATTTTCATTATAGGTATCTTTCGAAAGAACTCGTCAATACTTTAAAATTGAAGTGTTGAACCATACATCTGTGTTATTTTAAAACAAAGTTATCGATTTATTTTTTTTTTAACGAAAAATCGCATTTTTTCTGATGTTTGCAGGAAATTGTCTTTCTTTCGATATTTAAAGCGATAAAAATCGTCTGCATTCATCATGGAAAACAAATACAATAAAGAAAAAAAAAAAAAAAAAAACTTGAAATATGCTGCGCTGAAGGGGGGGGGGGGATCGAGTTCTGATGCTATTTTCTGCTGATTATTATGCAAAATGACCTCCTGAATTCGAATATGACCCCTGTTTTGCCCAATCACCTACCATTTTTGCGGGACGCCACCCCCTCCCGCAATGTTTATCATTGTTCGGTAGTTTTATAGCCATGAATTTTATTTAAAGGGTAGAAAAAGATTATTTTAACTGTAAAAAAAATGGTATAATAAATAATAATAATATAATAATATATTAATAAAAATATAACAAATGTTATTTCTAATTTTAGTGGTGAATCTCCCCTCCCCCCCACCTTAAATTTCTCCCTTGCTGCAAATGTTCATGTTTTAGAATTTTCCAACTCTGTAGACCTTTAGAAGATATTTAACTGTTAAATTGACCCTTTACCCTTCTCCAAATCAAATTTTTAGCCATAAAATTGCCGAACAGTGATAAAATTAGGGTGGCGTCCCCGAAAGTCGGTGGGTGATGGGACAAAATGGGCGTCATATTCGGATTCAGGAGGTCATTTTACATAAAAATTTCCATGAATGGTGTTGGGCCAATTTTCGTGCAGAGCAGTGTAATTTTTACTGTGTGAATTCGTATAAGATTATACAGAAGAAAGTCTTATGGTGGCTGCAGTACACCCAGTTCATTTTTAAATATGAAAGTAGAAAGTTTTATTATTTCCATCTAGAATGAAAAGTGACAGTAGTTTGTTAGAATTTAATTATATTAGATGGCGGTACGACACTGTGTATGTTAAATAGCTCAAGAAAATGAAGCTAATTGTTTCAGAACTTCAATTAATCATAAAAATCGATTCACGTTATAATATCGTTTAATTTAACTGAATAATTTTTAACTTGCTTTATTTTCATCTATTAGTTATCCATGTAAATTAAATTACTCAATATATTCTTAGATTGCTAGTTTTTCTTCAGATTCTCTGTACGTTTTAATTGTTTGAATATTAGAAATAGTAATAATAATAATTATCTGTAAGTTAGTATTAGGTGTACAAATTAATTCGGTCCGTTTTTTAGCAATAAAAAAAGTATTTATTATTAAACCAAAACAAAACATACATTAATCAAAGTATTGTCCATTATTTTCTACTATTTTTTCCCATCTCTCCGGCAATCGTCTGATTCCATCTCGATAAAACAACTCATCTCTTTCGCTCATCCATGTTTCGAGCCATTTTTGTATTTCTTCGTAAGAAGTGAACCGCTGACCGGTCAGATCATTCTGCATTCGTCGGAACAACCAGTAGTCGGAAGGGGCGATGTCCGGAGAATACGGCGGGTGCGGTAGGACGTCCCACTTTCTTTTTTGTCTGTAAATCAGCTGCTCGCAAGTGCATAATCGCCTTTCAACGTCTCTGGGTTTCAGTTCATAAGGAACCCATGTTCCTTCTTTTTGGATCATTCCCATCGTTTTTAGTCTCACCGATATTGCTTGCTGAGTCACTTCCAGTTGTTCTGCAAGCTGTTCTTGTGTTTGAGTCGGATCTTCATTCAGTAATTCCTCTAATTCGTTATCTTAAATTTTTTCGGTTGTCCAGAGCGACGCCTGTCATCAACGCTAAAATCTCCATCTTTAAATCGTCGAAACCATTTTCTGCATGTTTTGTCAGTGGTCAGTCGGAGCACTATCGCCGTATACTTCTACGAGCGTTCGATGCGCTTCGGCGGCACTTTTCTTCCAATGAAAGAAAAAAATCAACACTTCCCGCAAATGCTGCATTTTGACTTCAAAACCTGACATGTTTAATGCAATGCTGATCAGGCTATTTCAAGCAAGCGAAAGAGTTGTACACTGAAGATTCTTAACAAATATATAACCTCTCTGAAACCACCGAAAACAGCTGTTATAGTCTAGCATTTGTGGCAGCTAGCGCCATCTTTCGAAAACGGACCGAATTAATTTGTACACCTAATACTTTTTTTTTTTTTTACTAATTTGAATTCATTGTTAAAATATTGAATCTTAAATGTTAATTCTCTTAAATTTTATTTTCATTAGCGTTTGCTTGTAGGTATCACATGTTTATGCTTCATGTTGTATATTTATCTTGTCATTTTCATTTACGTAAATTTTAAGATTAATTTTTATTTTTTTTTTAATCGTCAAGTATATTCTTTATGTTTATATTTGATAACATCATCGGGAATTGGTGTTGAATTTTTGCTAAAAGCTTTCAACAGCAGTGTTGCTAGATTTTGAAACTGTTTTATTCAACAACCACCACTAAATTTAACATGCAACGGTTGCCTAATGACTTCGAAGATTAATCGTCTGTCATGTATTTTAAATATCACTTTTCGAAATTATAGAGTTCTAACAACCACGTGACTTTCTTCTTAGAAACCGTACTTTGCTGAAGGACAACGCTAATTTTCCCATGCCTTTGGAAGTTTAGTAGTCGAATTTTTTTATGCTCTTACAAATACATTTACAACACTGTGTTACAATAAATTTGTAACACTATAAAAACTTGCAAAATTTGGCAACACTGCTCACCAGTGATAATATATAAGAGGGCTATTATGAAACATTATGGTGATTCAGATTGAGTGCTTCTCTGCCGATAGATGGCGCTGCTATGCAGTTTTTTTCCCTGTGAACGGTAAGGCTACTCAGGAACGGTGAACGGTTACTCATATTCTATTGTGTATAATTGCACCAAACTTGGTATATAATAAGACTATTATGCAAAACTATGCTGACTGACTTTGGGTGCATATCATCCGCCAAATGGCGCTTCAGCGCTGTAATTTAGCCCGTAAATAGAAAGACGATTTCTCAACTTTTGTGGCATATAAATACACCAATCTTGCTATGTGATATATTATATAAACAAATGCTGATATAATTTATGTGTATATCAGTTAACATGTGGCGCTGCAATAACTCACCTTCTGTGATTTTCACATGACACATCTCTGCATCGGTTGATTAAAATTGAACTTAACTCCTAATATAAATTTTTTATTGTGAGAACCTAAGATTTAAAATGTTTGTGCACGAGTCTGATAGCTAAGGAGTGCCCCCCCCCCCTCTCGAAATTTTACAGATTTGCCAAAAATGTTTCAGTTATGCTTTATTTTTAGCACTCAACAGTATGCACCAAAGTTTTTACACGAAAAATTTTTCTGGATTAAACAGTAAGTAATGCTGCTAATGAAATGCGAATGATAGAAGAAAGTGATATTTGTGATGCCACCTCATCCGAATTTCCCTTTATTATTTAGACACAATCATTTCACACCAGTACATTCTTCCAATTCCAGAAATGTTTTAAATGAAGTAAATAACCCAGCCATGCTTCGAAAAAGTCCAGAATGTTTTGATTTAGTTTATATTGGCGCATACAAAAAAATATTCTTATTTCTTTTTAGTAAACGGCAAGAAAATAACCTGGAAATTGCATCATTTTTTGCTTTTTATTTCATATTAATTTTTGCTTTTCGTAAGGCTAGTGTAAGGAAAACTGACACAGAAGGCTTTAATGTGTGTGCTAAATTTGGTATATTTTATAAATAACGGCAATCCGTTTTCTTTAACACTAAGTAATTTATTATTATTGTTATAATTACATTAATAGTATTTTATTCATAAACTTTTGATATATAACTTTTGAACTATATATTAGACTTAACACAGTTACTCGTGTTTTTCTTTACTTATGATCACCTAGATTACACTGTAAAAAAATGTCCTATTTGCTGCCAGAAATTCTCTGTAATTTGAGAAAATACGCGTAATTTACGAAAAAATTACGTCGTCAGAACGTATTATTATTTTTTTTTTTTCCAAATTACAGAGAATTTCTGTCAGCAAATATGGACATATTTTTTACAGTGTAGATAATAACTTGTCATTGCTTGAAATGCAAACTAACATTTTAAGAAGAAGAAAAAAAATAATAATGAAGTTGCAAGTATGCAATTTTTTAACTTAAACATTGCAACTTGATGAGCTTAATTTCTTTTCCTTGTAACTTTAATCCTTTTTTATAGGAAAAAGTTAAACATTTAATAAAACATTAACTAAATACAGATCAGTTTAACGTCATTTCGTCTGGAATCATTCGAAAGACTTTAACGTCGAAATTCAGCAGACACGAACGTTCTTTTAGCATCACGAAATACTGAAAAGCATTAAACCGATTAAAGGAATCCTTACTACTGCCTGAGACAACAGGAGGTTACACTATTTAATTCAGTAAATGCCAAGAAATAAAAACTAAGTAAAGCAATCACAAATAAAATGTATCGTTAAATAACTATCACATTGTCAGTGACTATGCATTTTTGTCGATACAACGTGCTGGGATAAATACAAAAACAGCTGTGATGCGATAAAACGTGACGTAATAAAATAAAACAAAAAAAAAAAAAAAAAAATACTAATATTTGGGGGAAAAAATAATAAATAAATAAATAAAAATAAGCTTTTGCAAAAAAACACGTGTGTTAAGCTATGAATATCCAAAGAAAAAACATTAGAAAAGACATTTTAAGCAGTAGTCATATTCCAAAGCTTAAAAAACTGGAGTTCATTTTTACTACCCAATTCTTTTTATCATTATTGTTGTTGTTATTATTGGTTACCAGATAAAAACTTTTGCAGATTGTTTCTTTCCAAAATTTAGAAATTATGATATTATAAGTATGTATGCATATATATATGTGTGTGTGTGAAATTAAGGTAATGCACACACTAAGAACAAAAGTAAAAAAGAATAATCTATATAAATAAAGAGAAGTGTCTGTGTGTGTGTGTGTCTGTGTGTGTGTCTGTGTATCTGCGCTCTGGTGCTCACATTACTGATCGCAGAGCCTCCAAATTTGGCATACAGGTACCTGGGACCCTGCAGGTGTGCCCCTCATCGAGATTTTTTCGAATTTCGAATTTGAATTTTTTTAATTAATGTTTTTTCGAATTTAAATATTAACTTCAATGTTTCATTTTTCAGAAATTTCTTTCGTTTCAAAAGTCTGCGTATCTTAGCAACGGCTATTAAACTATTTTTTTTATTTAAATTCATTTGAGGAAGAAATCTTTTTTATTATATTTATTGAAATCAAATAGTTATACACATACAGTAGAAAAATTAAACATATTAAATATTTAGATTTTAGGATATAGGTACCTGGGACCCTGCAGGTTTGCACCTCATCAAGATTTTTTCGAATTTCGAATTTGAATTTTTTAAATTAATGTTTTTCCGATTTTAAATATTGGCTTCTTTGTTTCATTTTTCATAGATTTATTATTTTGCTTCGATCGTCTGCGTATCATAGCAACGGCTATTACTCAACTTATTTTTATTTAATACATTCATTTGAAGGCGATTTTTTTTTTTTTTTTTTTTAATTTGATGTATTTATGGAAAATAAAATCGTAATGCAGTAGAAAAAATTAAGTATAATTAGTTTTAAATTTTAAAACGTATTTATAACAGTTATGTTTAATTTTTTATAGTAGAACAACTTCTTATTTTTCATTTTTTAATTAATTCCTTTAAAAGAAAAAAACTTTTATTCATCAATTTTTTTTATTATTATTTACAGTATTTGTCGGGAAAAATGGTAGTATATGCATAGTAAAAAGGATTAAAATGATTAACATTTATTTCTATATATATATATATTATTTATTAATCGTTTTCACTCTCATAAGCTTAATGGTCATTTTTATTATCATTCTGGTAGGCGTAAGTATTTTAAGTTACTATCCTAACTCATTGGTTCTTAATCTACATTGCAACTTTTTGTGTAATTCTTTCCTCTGTGTTAAATTCAGTTCTATATTTTAGTGTGCTGTTATTGTCTTAGTTCTATTAATAGCTGAATTTTATGATTTAATCTTATTACGATATCTATTATTTATATATATATATATATATATATATATTTTAAATCTACATTTTATTTTATTTTATTACATTGATCGGAATTAAATCGTAATATAGTGTAAATAGCATGGGCTATAAAATACATGTTTCAAAACTGAAATATTTAATAGATGCTGAGATACAGTCATCTTTAAAATCGTAGTTCTTAAATAGTAGCAGATCCCCCCTGTCATCGAAAAATATCCAGATTGAAGAGTTTCGGGAAAGATCTTTCTGCAGGCATGGGAAACCTAGATCTGATGCAGTGCGGGTGGGAAAAGAGCTGCCGTTGACAGCGGGTACCCGAAGCGAGTTTTGGGTCAATTTCAGTTTCTTTTCTTTCTTTTTTTTTTAAGCTTTTGTCTATAATGTGATGTAAAAAATAAATATTAATTCAATTCTTTCAAAAATTCATTTAAATATAGTGACCAGCGAAGCGGGCGTAGCCTGCTAATAATAATAATAATTAATAAAATATCAGGCAAAAATCAAACCAAATAATAATTAAAAAAAAAAAAAAAAAAAAAAAAAAAAACTCACCTCCTCTCCCCCACCCCCACATAAAACTAGGGGAACTTTTTAATACAAAGTGAAAATCTTATATATATTATAAATGTGAATGTCTGTGAATTTATTTGACTGAGTTTCACGCCAAAACTGCTCGACGGATTTCGATGAAATTTGTAATGGAGATAGCGTATACCCTAACTTACAAAATTGGCTACCTTTTATTCCGAAAAAAAACTTTGTTTTTGTGATTTTTATGCATAAAATAGCAATTTTGTAAGCTAATAATAGCAAAAAATTAGCCATTTAAATTTTATCCATAATTTAATTGTTGCCAAAAGAAGAAAAAAAAAATACGAGTTTATTTTTTTTTTTCCAACAGCAAAATAAATACATTTATCTAAACGTGAACAATAAAAAATTAAAAAAAAAAAAATTATGCATCTCACAAAAATTGACGTCATTTTTACGTTAAAATTTCTTTTACACATTGATAAAGTGCTAATATAGTTTACGATGCTAATATATGTTGTACTAAAATCAGTTTTATTTATAGATCCTCCTGGGTGATTTTTTAAATTGTTGCGTTGAAGTACACCGAACATTTTTCGCCAAGAGGTTCAATTTAGCAACAGCGATTTTAATCTAGGTAGTTCAAGAAAAACATAAAATTTATAAAATATTACAAAACGAAAAAAAAAAAACTGAAATAGTAGTCACATAAATGATCTATTTTTATCTGAGTAGATAATTTTATAGAAAAAAAGTGCAGTTTTATTTTATCAAGCACTATTTTAAACCTAAAAACCATTAATAAAATAAACAGAATATGAAGGGTTCTTATATAATGATTTAATTGAAAGTATGTAAAATAATTTTGTTTTATAATGTAAAGTTTTAGAAAAAAATGTGTAAAGGCGTGGGTTCCGTTACAAAAAAGAGTATACTTGATTCTGAAATGTTGAGTCTTTGTTCTTATACGTATATTGCATAACTTTTCCTAGTTTCTCACTGCTAAAATTCTATTTTATCCCTGTTGTCGTTTTTTTTTTTTTTTTTTTTTTTTTTTTTACTTGAATATTCTAGGATTCATGCACCTCAAGTTATATGTCATGATTTAGAAAACGCGGAAAGACGAAGATTATTATTTGAAAGAGCAATACGCAATGAACAATGCTTTTATTTTTCCTTTTTTTAAATTAATATAATTAATATTTATTATTTTTTACCAGATTTTTTAAAACAAATTTTCTGTTTTAATCTTGTTGTGACATTTTCGCATTCGTTTACTCTACCATTTATGCTATTTAAATTTTATCGCATAACGTAATATAATAAAATATAAAATTTTTATTAAAGGTTTTTTAACACTGAATAATATAGTGGATTTTTTTTTTTTTTTTTTAAGTTTTTGAAATCTGTTATTGAAACAAAGCTCAATATTATTTATTTTCGATTATTCTAATCACGGCGTAAAACTGGCGTCACATTTATCATGGAAAAAGAATTTAAAACAAAGTAATATGTCTTATTACTTTTAAAGATATAGATTTTACGCATTTAAAATTAAGAATTCAAGTACAGTAGACGACTGCCGAACGGGGAATATTCATTCTAGGCAATAAGAAACCGTTTTTTCTATATCCATATTTATTTTACATATGAATATACATAATAATTATACTCTTTCTAGTGAAAGTATTTGTATCCATACTATTTTGTTTATATAAATATGAAGATAAGGAATATTCTTAAGAAATATCGTAACACACAAATTGTGAAAGAAATGCCCATTATAGGAGTTACAGATTTCCAAATGACGTGAATCTATGTCAGCGGTCACGAAAATGTTAAATATCCTTTCTCAGATTTTAGTTTAATTTTTTATTGTTGGTTTATACGCCTAAAATTAAATGTAAAACTCTATAGTAATATTTTCATGCGGGGCTTACTGTATAAAACAAAAATATACCCAACAGAAGTAGATAATTCTTTTCTTAAATATTAACCCCCCCCCCTTTTTTTTACCGCTATTAATATTATTATCAGTATTAATATTATTCTTTTACCTCGGTATCCAGATTTTTGTAATTCAACATTGTAGGGTTCATATGATTCAAGCTATTTAATTTTCTTCGTATAAAGTGAACTATTTGATGTTTAATCAATAGAAACCAATAAAAATCTTTTAATTCATAAACTAACTTAGAGAGTTCTGTGAATTAGAGTCATTTTTTATTATATAATTAAGATTTCTGAAAATTTTTTCCGGTGTGAAACTTAATAAATAATGTATACTGGGTGGTAGATCACGATTTATATTTTCTAAATGTATAGACGGACTCCTAATACATTTTCACGTGTAACTCTATTTTGAATTGATTTAAAGTTTATAAATAGGTATGTTTTCCGAACCGCCTTGATCTCAGAAATCTGAATATGAAGTCAAAAATAGGGGTCGTCATTGAAAAAAAATGAAGTTTACGCCTGTTTTACTATGTAGACGACCCCTTAAGCAAAATCTAACTACACCATTAAAAACTAGACATTATAACAGATTATTATGTACCAGCCGCATGTTTCTACGATAATTTACGGCGAAATTAGGGGGGGGGGGTGGCAATTTTTTTTTTTTTTTTTTTTTTTTTTTTTTGGTGACTGTACATGCACATTAAACTAAATATACAGAACTTATATCAAAGAAATATTCGTGAAAAATGGCGAAACACGTGTTCAAGGAATTCGAGAGAGACCTATTTTGGTGAAAAATTTTGGGCCTGGGTGGCTAGAGGGGACCGCTAGATAGGGCAACTTTAAAATTTCAAATAAGAAGATATGTCTTGTGATACATCCCTGGAAACGTCTCTTAAAAACAATGAATATGATATAAATAGTTTTGCCCTACGATGATTATTAAAGGAGATACATGAGTTTTTAAACTTTTGAAATGGGTATTTTATACTTATGTATCCCCTTTAATAATCATTGCAGGACAAAACTATTTATATCAAATTCATTGTCTTGAAGAGACATCTCCAAGGATGTATCACAAGACATACTTTCCTGTTTGAACTTTTAAAGTTACCCTCCCTAGCGGCACATCCCTTTGCCACCCCATTGCCAGTTGGCCACTGCGTAACTCGACTTTAAACACATCCAATCTCAATTAAATACTGTTTAATTTTTATTTGTCAAAAATGTTTGCAACTCCTATTTCAAATCATTCCCTCACTCGTTATCATTCAAGATGTTTCAGATAGAAAACAGTAATACAGGTGAAAACTGTGTGTACATACTAAGCACATATGTTCTATTCTAATTGCAAAACAATTTTCAGACATTTTAGAACAGCTCTTTAGTGTGGAAAGAGAAACTGAACAGACAAACTGGATGTAATTATTAAGATGATATCATTATTCCCTCATTTCATTTTATAAAATCAATGTATTTCCTAATATTATATTAATGGGATTTCTCTAAAGTGATAGATGAGAATATCTATTCTTTTTTAAATCTCAGTTTATGATTGCAAATTTTAGGAGCTCAATTTTATTATCCCTTTACTAGTCATTCCCTCCCTTGAGGGAATGATGTTTTTGTGAGCTATTTATTCGATTTGTTTTAATATACATGTAAAAAGAAGAAAATATAAACGAAAATGTAAACAAGTAAAAAAGAAATAAATAAACAAAAGGAAAAGAAAAGAAAGAAATGTAAATAAAACAACGTCTAAATTATTTTTAAACGATACAAAAAATTCAGGTAAATCAGTTTCGAAAATAACTTGGCAAGAATTGAAAGCAAAAAGGTAAGAATGGTAGAAAAGTTTAGAATGTTATAGGACGAAAGAGAAAGAAAAAATATTAAATAATTTGAAAAATCTAAAGTTCCCAATATTGCAGTATTTTTAATACTAAGCATGGCTGCTAATTCTTTATAATTAACTTTTCCAGCATTTTGGTAAAATAAATAAATAAATAAACTTCTGATTTTTTTTTTCTCCCGTTACTAGCATGAATATGGACCTTTTTGCACAGAATCACCCATATAGTTTTACATATGTTTCACAAAAAATGAATGGTTTGATCATTTAACTGGTCAAATAAACACTGCAAATCATGACAAAATTTGAGAACTTCTTGCATAAAACAAGACAGACCTTAAAAAATTTAGCTTATTATTTACAAAATTGCATTTCTTTTGTAAATATATGAAACTTCCGAAAAGAAAAAAAAAAAAAAAAAAAAATAGAGAGCGAGACTGATCAAAATATTTAATTATAATTCTATTAAACATATACAATGTTAATACTATTTCTTATTTTTACTTTCTTCTGTATATGTAAGAAGAAAGTACTGGATTTGGGAAATTTTTCGAATTCCAGTTTTCGACAAATTTTCATATGTTCCAAACACAAATTGACTGTTTTAAGAAAAGATGTGTTTGTCTGTTTCTGTTTCTGTGTATCGTATCACAAATTTTGTGGACTCTGTATCTTACGAATCTGTGAATGAAATTTTATCAAACTTGATATTTAGTTGGACCCTGAGCTAAACTGGTGCTGATTACCTTTGAGGAACAATCGCTCAACAGGTGATTCCATTTTTACTTTCTTCTACATTCAACAGAAGAAAGTATTGGATTCGTAAAAATTTTCGACCTCGGGTTTTTGATGGATTTACACGTTTTGAGAGCTGTAGAACACGATTTGACCATTTTTAGAAAATGTCTGTCTGTGTGTGTAGGTGTGACAAAATTTTGTGGCAACTGTATCTCAGGAACTACTGCACAGAATTTCATACAAATTGTATGTAGTTACACCTTGACATAAATTAGTGCGTATCAACTTTTGGTAAAAAATGTCTTACAGGTTGCGTTGCCATCCCGCTTTTTCTAAATTTTTAACATGGTGATATAGGACAATATTTTGTATAAATGTGCATAAAGAGAATTCTTTTTTAGTAATCATTATAAAATTTACAAGAATTATTTATAATAGAGATAGTCAACTGGGAAAATTGTTTTGTATGTGTAGGAGCCTCCCCCTCCCGCTGGGGGGGGGGAGCCCCCTCGAGGGGAGTAAATTTACATGATGGGTATCTTTCATAAGAGCTCGCCAATACCTTTAAAAAGAATGGTTGAACCACGATCTGCGGTAATTCAAAATAAAGTTATCGATTTTTTTCATAAAAAAAATAAAATAATAATAATAAAAAAATAAAAATAAAAATAAAAATAATTAAAAAAAAATGTAATATTGACGATAAAATTGACTTTTTCTGGATATTTTGTGTTATACTACTTCTCTAATATGCGAATCGTCTGCATTATCATGGAAGATAATTTTTTTAACTAATACTTTTAATAAATTATTTTTACTGAGTGAATTTGTATAGGGAAATATAGAAGAAAGTTATGTGGCGGCCACAACATACTAGATTCTAAATTGTTAACATGGCTGTATAGGACAAAATTTTGTGTAACTGTACATGATGAAAGTTATTTTTAACGTATGATTGTAAAATTAATATGAATCATTGATAATACTAGTTCTGTAAATTAGGAAAAAAGTGTGTGCATGTAGAAGCATCGTTCTACCTCCCTTGGTGAAAAGTACTCTCCTGGTGATGAAAATTTTCATTATAGGTATCTTTCGAAAGAACTCGTCAATACTTTAAAATTGAAGTGTTGAACCATACATCTGTGTTATTTTAAAACAAAGTTATCGATTTATTTTTTTTTTAACGAAAAATCGCATTTTTTCTGATGTTTGCAGGAAATTGTCTTTCTTTCGATATTTAAAGCGATAAAAATCGTCTGCATTCATCATGGAAAACAAATACAATAAAGAAAAAAAAAAAAAAAAAAAAAAAAACTTGAAATATGCTGCGCTGAAGGGGGGGGGGGATCGAGTTCTGATGCTATTTTCTGCTGATTATTATGCAAAATGACCTCCTGAATTCGAATATGACCCCTGTTTTGCCCAATCACCTACCATTTTTGCGGGACGCCACCCCCTCCCGCAATGTTTATCATTGTTCGGTAGTTTTATAGCCATGAATTTTATTTAAAGGGTAGAAAAAGATTATTTTAACTGTAAAAAAAATGGTATAATAAATAATAATAATATAATAATATATTAATAAAAATATAACAAATGTTATTTCTAATTTTAGTGGTGAATCTCCCCTCCCCCCCACCTTAAATTTCTCCCTTGCTGCAAATGTTCATGTTTTAGAATTTTCCAACTCTGTAGACCTTTAGAAGATATTTAACTGTTAAATTGACCCTTTACCCTTCTCCAAATCAAATTTTTAGCCATAAAATTGCCGAACAGTGATAAAATTAGGGTGGCGTCCCCGAAAGTCGGTGGGTGATGGGACAAAATGGGCGTCATATTCGGATTCAGGAGGTCATTTTACATAAAAATTTCCATGAATGGTGTTGGGCCAATTTTCGTGCAGAGCAGTGTAATTTTTACTGTGTGAATTCGTATAAGATTATACAGAAGAAAGTCTTATGGTGGCTGCAGTACACCCAGTTCATTTTTAAATATGAAAGTAGAAAGTTTTATTATTTCCATCTAGAATGAAAAGTGACAGTAGTTTGTTAGAATTTAATTATATTAGATGGCGGTACGACACTGTGTATGTTAAATAGCTCAAGAAAATGAAGCTAATTGTTTCAGAACTTCAATTAATCATAAAAATCGATTCACGTTATAATATCGTTTAATTTAACTGAATAATTTTTAACTTGCTTTATTTTCATCTATTAGTTATCCATGTAAATTAAATTACTCAATATATTCTTAGATTGCTAGTTTTTCTTCAGATTCTCTGTACGTTTTAATTGTTTGAATATTAGAAATAGTAATAATAATAATTATCTGTAAGTTAGTATTAGGTGTACAAATTAATTCGGTCCGTTTTTTAGCAATAAAAAAAGTATTTATTATTAAACCAAAACAAAACATACATTAATCAAAGTATTGTCCATTATTTTCTACTATTGTTTCCCATCTCTCCGGCAATCGTCTGATTCCATCTCGATAAAACAACTCATCTCTTTCGCTCATCCATGTTTCGAGCCATTTTTGTATTTCTTCGTAAGAAGTGAACCGCTGACCGGTCAGATCATTCTGCATTCGTCGGAACAACCAGTAGTCGGAAGGGGCGATGTCCGGAGAATACGGCGGGTGCGGTAGGACGTCCCACTTTCTTTTTTGTCTGTAAATCAGCTGCTCGCAAGTGCATAATCGCCTTTCAACGTCTCTGGGTTTCAGTTCATAAGGAACCCATGTTCCTTCTTTTTGGATCATTCCCATCGTTTTTAGTCTCACCGATATTGCTTGCTGAGTCACTTCCAGTTGTTCTGCAAGCTGTTCTTGTGTTTGAGTCGGATCTTCATTCAGTAATTCCTCTAATTCGTTATCTTAAATTTTTTCGGTTGTCCAGAGCGACGCCTGTCATCAACGCTAAAATCTCCATCTTTAAATCGTCGAAACCATTTTCTGCATGTTTTGTCAGTGGTCAGTCGGAGCACTATCGCCGTATACTTCTACGAGCGTTCGATGCGCTTCGGCGGCACTTTTCTTCCAATGAAAGAAAAAAATCAACACTTCCCGCAAATGCTGCATTTTGACTTCAAAACCTGACATGTTTAATGCAATGCTGATCAGGCTATTTCAAGCAAGCGAAAGAGTTGTACACTGAAGATTCTTAACAAATATATAACCTCTCTGAAACCACCGAAAACAGCTGTTATAGTCTAGCATTTGTGGCAGCTAGCGCCATCTTTCGAAAACGGACCGAATTAATTTGTACACCTAATACTTTTTTTTTTTTTTACTAATTTGAATTCATTGTTAAAATATTGAATCTTAAATGTTAATTCTCTTAAATTTTATTTTCATTAGCGTTTGCTTGTAGGTATCACATGTTTATGCTTCATGTTGTATATTTATCTTGTCATTTTCATTTACGTAAATTTTAAGATTAATTTTTATTTTTTTTTAATCGTCAAGTATATTCTTTATGTTTATATTTGATAACATCATCGGGAATTGGTGTTGAATTTTTGCTAAAAGCTTTCAACAGCAGTGTTGCTAGATTTTGAAACTGTTTTATTCAACAACCACCACTAAATTTAACATGCAACGGTTGCCTAATGACTTCGAAGATTAATCGTCTGTCATGTATTTTAAATATCACTTTTCGAAATTATAGAGTTCTAACAACCACGTGACTTTCTTCTTAGAAACCGTACTTTGCTGAAGGACAACGCTAATTTTCCCATGCCTTTGGAAGTTTAGTAGTCGAATTTTTTTATGCTCTTACAAATACATTTACAACACTGTGTTACAATAAATTTGTAACACTATAAAAACTTGCAAAATTTGGCAACACTGCTCACCAGTGATAATATATAAGAGGGCTATTATGAAACATTATGGTGATTCAGATTGAGTGCTTCTCTGCCGATAGATGGCGCTGCTATGCAGTTTTTTTCCCTGTGAACGGTAAGGCTACTCAGGAACGGTGAACGGTTACTCATATTCTATTGTGTATAATTGCACCAAACTTGGTATATAATAAGACTATTATGCAAAACTATGCTGACTGACTTTGGGTGCATATCATCCGCCAAATGGCGCTTCAGCGCTGTAATTTAGCCCGTAAATAGAAAGACGATTTCTCAACTTTTGTGGCATATAAATACACCAATCTTGCTATGTGATATATTATATAAACAAATGCTGATATAATTTATGTGTATATCAGTTAACATGTGGCGCTGCAATAACTCACCTTCTGTGATTTTCACATGACACATCTCTGCATCGGTTGATTAAAATTGAACTTAACTCCTAATATAAATTTTTTATTGTGAGAACCTAAGATTTAAAATGTTTGTGCACGAGTCTGATAGCTAAGGAGTGCCCCCCCCCTCTCGAAATTTTACAGATTTGCCAAAAATGTTTCAGTTATGCTTTATTTTTAGCACTCAACAGTATGCACCAAAGTTTTTACACGAAAAATTTTTCTGGATTAAACAGTAAGTAATGCTGCTAATGAAATGCGAATGATAGAAGAAAGTGATATTTGTGATGCCACCTCATCCGAATTTCCCTTTATTATTTAGACACAATCATTTCACACCAGTACATTCTTCCAATTCCAGAAATGTTTTAAATGAAGTAAATAACCCAGCCATGCTTCGAAAAAGTCCAGAATGTTTTGATTTAGTTTATATTGGCGCATACAAAAAAATATTCTTATTTCTTTTTAGTAAACGGCAAGAAAATAACCTGGAAATTGCATCATTTTTTGCTTTTTATTTCATATTAATTTTTGCTTTTCGTAAGGCTAGTGTAAGGAAAACTGACACAGAAGGCTTTAATGTGTGTGCTAAATTTGGTATATTTTATAAATAACGGCAATCCGTTTTCTTTAACACTAAGTAATTTATTATTATTGTTATAATTACATTAATAGTATTTTATTCATAAACTTTTGATATATAACTTTTGAACTATATATTAGACTTAACACAGTTACTCGTGTTTTTCTTTACTTATGATCACCTAGATTACACTGTAAAAAAATGTCCTATTTGCTGCCAGAAATTCTCTGTAATTTGAGAAAATACGCGTAATTTACGAAAAAATTACGTCGTCAGAACGTATTATTATTTTTTTTTTTTTTCCAAATTACAGAGAATTTCTGTCAGCAAATATGGACATATTTTTTACAGTGTAGATAATAACTTGTCATTGCTTGAAATGCAAACTAACATTTTAAGAAGAAGAAAAAAAATAATAATGAAGTTGCAAGTATGCAATTTTTTAACTTAAACATTGCAACTTGATGAGCTTAATTTCTTTTCCTTGTAACTTTAATCCTTTTTTATAGGAAAAAGTTAAACATTTAATAAAACATTAACTAAATACAGATCAGTTTAACGTCATTTCGTCTGGAATCATTCGAAAGACTTTAACGTCGAAATTCAGCAGACACGAACGTTCTTTTAGCATCACGAAATACTGAAAAGCATTAAACCGATTAAAGGAATCCTTACTACTGCCTGAGACAACAGGAGGTTACACTATTTAATTCAGTAAATGCCAAGAAATAAAAACTAAGTAAAGCAATCACAAATAAAATGTATCGTTAAATAACTATCACATTGTCAGTGACTATGCATTTTTGTCGATACAACGTGCTGGGATAAATACAAAAACAGCTGTGATGCGATAAAACGTGACGTAATAAAATAAAACAAAAAAAAAAAAAAAATACTAATATTTGGGGGAAAAAATAATAAATAAATAAATAAAAATAAGCTTTTGCAAAAAAACACGTGTGTTAAGCTATGAATATCCAAAGAAAAAACATTAGAAAAGACATTTTAAGCAGTAGTCATATTCCAAAGCTTAAAAAACTGGAGTTCATTTTTACTACCCAATTCTTTTTATCATTATTGTTGTTGTTATTATTGGTTACCAGATAAAAACTTTTGCAGATTGTTTCTTTCCAAAATTTAGAAATTATGATATTATAAGTATGTATGCATATATATATGTGTGTGTGTGAAATTAAGGTAATGCACACACTAAGAACAAAAGTAAAAAAGAATAATCTATATAAATAAAGAGAAGTGTCTGTGTGTGTGTGTGTCTGTGTGTGTGTCTGTGTATCTGCGCTCTGGTGCTCACATTACTGATCGCAGAGCCTCCAAATTTGGCATACAGGTACCTGGGACCCTGCAGGTGTGCCCCTCATCGAGATTTTTTCGAATTTCGAATTTGAATTTTTTTAATTAATGTTTTTTCGAATTTAAATATTAACTTCAATGTTTCATTTTTCAGAAATTTCTTTCGTTTCAAAAGTCTGCGTATCTTAGCAACGGCTATTAAACTATTTTTTTTATTTAAATTCATTTGAGGAAGAAATCTTTTTTATTATATTTATTGAAATCAAATAGTTATACACATACAGTAGAAAAATTAAACATATTAAATATTTAGATTTTAGGATATAGGTACCTGGGACCCTGCAGGTTTGCACCTCATCAAGATTTTTTCGAATTTCGAATTTCAATTTTTTAAATTAATGTTTTTCCGATTTTAAATATTGGCTTCTTTGTTTCATTTTTCATAGATTTATTATTTTGCTTCGATCGTCTGCGTATCATAGCAACGGCTATTACTCAACTTATTTTTATTTAATACATTCATTTGAAGGCGATTTTTTTTTTTTTTTTTTAATTTGATGTATTTATGGAAAATAAAATCGTAATGCAGTAGAAAAAATTAAGTATAATTAGTTTTAAATTTTAAAACGTATTTATAACAGTTATGTTTAATTTTTTATAGTAGAACAACTTCTTATTTTTCATTTTTTAATTAATTCCTTTAAAAGAAAAAAACTTTTATTCATCAATTTTTTTTATTATTATTTACAGTATTTGTCGGGAAAAATGGTAGTATATGCATAGTAAAAAGGATTAAAATGATTAACATTTATTTCTATATATATATATATTATTTATTAATCGTTTTCACTCTCATAAGCTTAATGGTCATTTTTATTATCATTCTGGTAGGCGTAAGTATTTTAAGTTACTATCCTAACTCATTGGTTCTTAATCTACATTGCAACTTTTTGTGTAATTCTTTCCTCTGTGTTAAATTCAGTTCTATATTTTAGTGTGCTGTTATTGTCTTAGTTCTATTAATAGCTGAATTTTATGATTTAATCTTATTACGATATCTATTATTTATATATATATATATATATATATATATTTTTTAAATCTACATTTTATTTTATTTTATTACATTGATCGGAATTAAATCGTAATATAGTGTAAATAGCATGGGCTATAAAATACATGTTTCAAAACTGAAATATTTAATAGATGCTGAGATACAGTCATCTTTAAAATCGTAGTTCTTAAATAGTAGCAGATCCCCCTGTCATCGAAAAATATCCAGATTGAAGAGTTTCGGGAAAGATCTTTCTGCAGGCATGGGAAACCTAGATCTGATGCAGTGCGGGTGGGAAAAGAGCTGCCGTTGACAGCGGGTACCCGAAGCGAGTTTTGGGTCAATTTCAGTTTCTTTTCTTTCTTTTTTTTTTAAGCTTTTGTCTATAATGTGATGTAAAAAATAAATATTAATTCAATTCTTTCAAAAATTCATTTAAATATAGTGACCAGCGAAGCGGGCGTAGCCTGCTAATAATAATAATAATTAATAAAATATCAGGCAAAAATCAAACCAAATAATAATTAAAAAAAAAAAAAAAAAAAAAAAAAAACTCACCTCCTCTCCCCCACCCCCACATAAAACTAGGGGAACTTTTTAATACAAAGTGAAAATCTTATATATATTATAAATGTGAATGTCTGTGAATTTATTTGACTGAGTTTCACGCCAAAACTGCTCGACGGATTTCGATGAAATTTGTAATGGAGATAGCGTATACCCTAACTTACAAAATTGGCTACCTTTTATTCCGAAAAAAAACTTTGTTTTTGTGATTTTTATGCATAAAATAGCAATTTTGTAAGCTAATAATAGCAAAAAATTAGCCATTTAAATTTTATCCATAATTTAATTGTTGCCAAAAGAAGAAAAAAAAAATACGAGTTTATTTTTTTTTTTCCAACAGCAAAATAAATACATTTATCTAAACGTGAACAATAAAAAATTAAAAAAAAAAAAATTATGCATCTCACAAAAATTGACGTCATTTTTACGTTAAAATTTCTTTTACACATTGATAAAGTGCTAATATAGTTTACGATGCTAATATATGTTGTACTAAAATCAGTTTTATTTATAGATCCTCCTGGGTGATTTTTTAAATTGTTGCGTTGAAGTACACCGAACATTTTTCGCCAAGAGGTTCAATTTAGCAACAGCGATTTTAATCTAGGTAGTTCAAGAAAAACATAAAATTTATAAAATATTACAAAACGAAAAAAAAAACTGAAATAGTAGTCACATAAATGATCTATTTTTATCTGAGTAGATAATTTTATAGAAAAAAAGTGCAGTTTTATTTTATCAAGCACTATTTTAAACCTAAAAACCATTAATAAAATAAACAGAATATGAAGGGTTCTTATATAATGATTTAATTGAAAGTATGTAAAATAATTTTGTTTTATAATGTAAAGTTTTAGAAAAAAATGTGTAAAGGCGTGGGTTCCGTTACAAAAAAGAGTATACTTGATTCTGAAATGTTGAGTCTTTGTTCTTATACGTATATTGCATAACTTTTCCTAGTTTCTCACTGCTAAAATTCTATTTTATCCCTGTTGTCGTTTTTTTTTTTTTTTTTTTTTTTTTTTACTTGAATATTCTAGGATTCATGCACCTCAAGTTATATGTCATGATTTAGAAAACGCGGAAAGACGAAGATTATTATTTGAAAGAGCAATACGCAATGAACAATGCTTTTATTTTTCCTTTTTTTAAATTAATATAATTAATATTTATTATTTTTTACCAGATTTTTTAAAACAAATTTTCTGTTTTAATCTTGTTGTGACATTTTCGCATTCGTTTACTCTACCATTTATGCTATTTAAATTTTATCGCATAACGTAATATAATAAAATATAAAATTTTTATTAAAGGTTTTTTAACACTGAATAATATAGTGGATTTTTTTTTTTTTTTTTTTAAGTTTTTGAAATCTGTTATTGAAACAAAGCTCAATATTATTTATTTTCGATTATTCTAATCACGGCGTAAAACTGGCGTCACATTTATCATGGAAAAAGAATTTAAAACAAAGTAATATGTCTTATTACTTTTAAAGATATAGATTTTACGCATTTAAAATTAAGAATTCAAGTACAGTAGACGACTGCCGAACGGGGAATATTCATTCTAGGCAATAAGAAACCGTTTTTTCTATATCCATATTTATTTTACATATGAATATACATAATAATTATACTCTTTCTAGTGAAAGTATTTGTATCCATACTATTTTGTTTATATAAATATGAAGATAAGGAATATTCTTAAGAAATATCGTAACACACAAATTGTGAAAGAAATGCCCATTATAGGAGTTACAGATTTCCAAATGACGTGAATCTATGTCAGCGGTCACGAAAATGTTAAATATCCTTTCTCAGATTTTAGTTTAATTTTTTATTATTGGTTTATACGCCTAAAATTAAATGTAAAACTTTATAGTAATATTTTCATGCGGGGCTTACTGTATAAAACAAAAATATACCCAACAGAAGTAGATAATTCTTTTCTTAAATATTAACCCCCCCCTTTTTTTTACCGCTATTAATATTATTATCAGTATTAATATTATTCTTTTACCTCGGTATCCAGATTTTTGTAATTCAACATTGTAGGGTTCATATGATTCAAGCTATTTAATTTTCTTCGTATAAAGTGAACTATTTGATGTTTAATCAATAGAAACCAATAAAAATCTTTTAATTCATAAACTAACTTAGAGAGTTCTGTGAATTAGAGTCATTTTTTATTATATAATTAAGATTTCTGAAAATTTTTTCCGGTGTGAAACTTAATAAATAATGTATACTGGGTGGTAGATCACGATTTATATTTTCTAAATGTATAGACGGACTCCTAATACATTTTCACGTGTAACTCTATTTTGAATTGATTTAAAGTTTATAAATAGGTATGTTTTCCGAACCGCCTTGATCTCAGAAATCTGAATATGAAGTCAAAAATAGGAGTCGTCATTGAAAAAAAATGAAGTTTACGCCTGTTTTACTATGTAGACGACCCCTTAAGCAAAATCTAACTACACCATTAAAAACTAGACATTATTACAGATTATTATGTACCAGCCGCATGTTTCTACGATAATTTACGGCGAAATTAGGGGGGGGGGATGGCAATTTTTTTTTTTTTTTTTTTGGTGACTGTACAATGTACATGCACATTAAACTAAATATACAGAACTTATATCAAAGAAATATTCGTGAAAAATGGCGAAACACGTGTTCAATGAATTCGAGAGAGACCTATTTTGGTGAAAAATTTTGGGCCTGGGTGGCTAGAGGGGACCGCTAGATAGGGCAACTTTAAAATTTCAAATAAGAAGATATGTCTTGTGATACATCCCTGGAAACGTCTCTTAAAAACAATGAATATGATATAAATAGTTTTGCCCTACGATGATTATTAAAGGAGATACATGAGTTTTTAAACTTTTGAAATGGGTATTTTATACTTATGTATCCCCTTTAATAATCATTGCAGGACAAAACTATTTATATCAAATTCATTGTCTTGAAGAGACATCTCCAAGGATGTATCACAAGACATACTTTCCTGTTTGAACTTTTAAAGTTACCCTCCCTAGCGGCACATCCCTTTGCCACCCCATTGCCAGTTGGCCACTGCGTAACTCGACTTTAAACACATCCAATCTCAATTAAATACTGTTTAATTTTTATTTGTCAAAAATGTTTGCAACTCCTATTTCAAATCATTCCCTCACTCGTTATCATTCAAGATGTTTCAGATAGAAAACAGTAATACAGGTGAAAACTGTGTGTACATACTAAGCACATATGTTCTATTCTAATTGCAAAACAATTTTCAGACATTTTAGAACAGCTCTTTAGTGTGGAAAGAGAAACTGAACAGACAAACTGGATGTAATTATTAAGATGATATCATTATTCCCTCATTTCATTTTATAAAATCAATGTATTTCCTAATATTATATTAATGGGATTTCTCTAAAGTGATAGATGAGAATATCTATTCTTTTTTAAATCTCAGATTATGATTGCAAATTTTAGGAGCTCAATTTTATTATCCCTTTACTAGTCATTCCCTCCCTTGAGGGAATGATGTTTTTGTGAGCTATTTATTCGATTTGTTTTAATATACATGTAAAAAGAAGAAAATATAAACGAAAATGTAAACAAGTAAAAAAGAAATAAATAAACAAAAGGAAAAGAAAAGAAAGAAATGTAAATAAAACAACGTCTAAATTATTTTTAAACGATACAAAAAATTCAGGTAAATCAGTTTCGAAAATAACTTGGCAAGAATTGAAAGCAAAAAGGTAAGAATGGTAGAAAAGTTTAGAATGTTATAGGACGAAAGAGAAAGAAAAAATATTAAATAATTTGAAAAATCTAAAGTTCCCAATATTGCAGTATTTTTAATACTAAGCATGGCTGCTAATTCTTTATAATTAACTTTTCCAGCATTTTGGTAAAATAAATAAATAAATAAACTTCTGATTTTTTTTTTCTCCCGTTACTAGCATGAATATGGACCTTTTTGCACAGAATCACCCATATAGTTTTACATATGTTTCACAAAAAATGAATGGTTTGATCATTTAACTGGTCAAATAAACACTGCAAATCATGACAAAATTTGAGAACTTCTTGCATAAAACAAGACAGACCTTAAAAAATTTAGCTTATTATTTACAAAATTGCATTTCTTTTGTAAATATATGAAACTTCCGAAAAGAAAAAAAAAAAAAAAAAAATAGAGAGCGAGACTGATCAAAATATTTAATTATAATTCTATTAAACATATACAATGTTAATACTATTTCTTATTTTTACTTTCTTCTGTATATGTAAGAAGAAAGTACTGGATTTGGGAAATTTTTCGAATTCCAGTTTTCGACAAATTTTCGTATGTTCCAAACACAAATTGACTGTTTTAAGAAAAGATGTGTTTGTCTGTTTCTGTTTCTGTGTATCGTATCACAAATTTTGTGGACTCTGTATCTTACGAATCTGTGAATGAAATTTTATCAAACTTGATATTTAGTTGGACCCTGAGCTAAACTGGTGCTGATTACCTTTGAGGAACAATCGCTCAACAGGTGATTCCATTTTTACTTTCTTCTACATTCAACAGAAGAAAGTATTGGATTCGTAAAAATTTTCGACCTCGGGTTTTTGATGGATTTACACGTTTTGAGAGCTGTAGAACACGATTTGACCATTTTTAGAAAATGTCTGTCTGTGTGTGTAGGTGTGACAAAATTTTGTGGCAACTGTATCTCAGGAACTACTGCACAGAATTTCATACAAATTGTATGTAGTTACACCTTGACATAAATTAGTGCGTATCAACTTTTGGTAAAAAATGTCTTACAGGTTGCGTTGCCATCCCGCTTTTTCTAAATTTTTAACATGGTGATATAGGACAATATTTTGTATAAATGTGCATAAAGAGAATTCTTTTTTAGTAATCATTATAAAATTTACAAGAATTATTTATAATAGAGATAGTCAACTGGGAAAATTGTTTTGTATGTGTAGGAGCCTCCCCCTCCCGCTGGGGGGGGGGGAGCCCCCTCGAGGGGAGTAAATTTACATGATGGGTATCTTTCATAAGAGCTCGCCAATACCTTTAAAAAGAATGGTTGAACCACGATCTGCGGTAATTCAAAATAAAGTTATCGATTTTTTTCATAAAAAAAATAAAATAATAATAATAAAAAAATAAAAATAAAAATAAAAATAATTAAAAAAAATGTAATATTGACGATAAAATTGACTTTTTCTGGATATTTTGTGTTATACTACTTCTCTAATATGCGAATCGTCTGCATTATCATGGAAGATAATTTTTTTAACTAATACTTTTAATAAATTATTTTTACTGAGTGAATTTGTATAGGGAAATATAGAAGAAAGTTATGTGGCGGCCACAACATACTAGATTCTAAATTGTTAACATGGCTGTATAGGACAAAATTTTGTGTAACTGTACATGATGAAAGTTATTTTTAACGTATGATTGTAAAATTAATATGAATCATTGATAATACTAGTTCTGTAAATTAGGAAAAAAGTGTGTGCATGTAGAAGCATCGTTCTACCTCCCTTGGTGAAAAGTACTCTCCTGGTGATGAAAATTTTCATTATAGGTATCTTTCGAAAGAACTCGTCAATACTTTAAAATTGAAGTGTTGAACCATACATCTGTGTTATTTTAAAATAGGGATGAAACGGATATCCGGTAACTATCCGGTATCCGGCCTATCCGGCTGAGTTTTAAATATCCGGCGGGGTACCGGATACCAGCACACCGGATACGGATATCCGGCAATTTCAAGCCGGATATCCGACGGATATCCGAGGGAGAAAATTCAAGCTTAAACTCCCATCAGATGAAAATTTTGCGACAATTTTTTAATTTTTTTTAGATCAATTGTAGCTTGTAAAGGATTTTTTTTTTTTTTTTTTTTTTTTTTTAAGTTGGCTTCTGCTAAAATCGATTTTGGACTCATTAGCAAACAAATTTAGCTAAAAGTAGCTTCAGGTATATGAAATATAGAAGCCCTATTTTAATTTTGTACAGAGCTAGGTTTTTCTTCCAGAGTGATCTATAACATTCCCCCTAATCTTCCCCATAACAATAAAAAGAGCTGTTCATTGTTGTTCCTGAACAAATGATATTTATTCTCTGCAGTTGCAGTGTATATATAACTCTGTTTTCATGTTTTTTGCTAATATGTTGTTAGATTGTTTAGTAATATTGTTAGTCTTGGATGTTAAAGTTGTTAGATTGTTTCGAGAATGAGTCAAATAATGTGCATTTATTGACTAGAACCTGTTTATTTACAATCCAGTTTTCCATACACACAGGGACCGATTTACATACTTGGAGGCCCAGGGCATTCATGTTAAATGGGCCCCTTTTCACCGTACTTTAATATTACAACAAACAAAATAAACCACATATTTTTGATTCACGTGCCTATAAATTCTCTTCATTTCACTTCACTTTTCATTTTATTGGTAAGAGTAAGGCTTAACTAGATCCAATGCTTGTTTGTCGGATCAATATGCATATACATTGTGCCTGAGTATCTGCTATGCGATGTGTGCTTCGGATTTAGTTAGCCTTAGTAAGAATCATTATAACAAATTTGGAAATTTTTCATTTCAACTATTTTTTTTAAATGTATGATGAATTTCTCTGAGGCCCCGTCAGTGTGAGGTGTGAGGGCCCAGGGCACATGCCCCGAATGCCCTGCCTTAAATCAGGCACTGCATACACAATAAAGCTGTTGTTTTTGTGACCATATATTTATACTAGCAGAAACCTGGCATTACTTGCACCATCTATCTATTTGATTTGGATTTTTTAAAAAACCCTCCAATTTATATAAATTTGCATTTTTAATGGAATATCTTACTAAAGCACCTGAATTTAGAATTCCCTGTTGCGTTGCATAGATATATCCCAAAAAATTAAAATTACTTCAAATAAAAGTACATATTTAAATTTTCAGAAAGTCTGTACTTTCACTTTCATATTGCTCATAAGAAAAAAAAAAAAAAAAAAAAAATTCAGTTATTTAAAGTTTTTGATTTTGTACTGCAGAAAAACTTCACTTACTTAAAGAATTTTAATAACTAATGTAAAATTTTCTTTCTTATCTGTACAGAATATAAAAATATAAAATAAGTAAAAAGTATAAATTCATTTTGAATTATTACTTTCTTCTATATTAAATAGAAGGAAGTATTGGATTCGTGAAAATTTTCAACTTCCAGTTTTCGGTGGATTTACGCAGTTTGAGGGAACCAAAACACAATTTGACCATTTTTGGAAAATGTCTATCTGACAAAAATTTTGTGCAGTTCAAGAGTTAATGCACATAATTTCATATAAATTTATACATAGTTGCATCTTACCAAATATATATATATATATATATGTGCCCATCAACTTTTGGTGCAAATCACTCAACAGATGGCGCTGCTATAATGTGATTTCTCCCATTTAAAGGAAGACTGTATCTCAGCTTATACTGTGTATAATTAAAAAAATAAACTAAGTGTGTCACAGGGAGGGCTATTATTATGAAACATGTTTACTCAATTTCTGTGTATAACAGCCAATAGGTGATGCTGCTATGCTGCAATTTTCCCGTGAATGGGGAAGTTATATCTCAGATTCATTCGTGTATAATTGCTAAAAATTTAGTATGGGAAAGGGTCATTTTTATAAAACATCATGTTGATTCAATTTTGGTGCATATTGGTCGATAGGTGGCTGTATTATGTTACAATTTACTCTGTGAATAGGAAGGCTAAATCTCAACATCTATAAAATTTAAGAGATAAACAAGATAAAAATAATATGAGAATAAAAGTTGGCTTAATTTGGGTGTATATCGACCAACAGGTGGCACAGCTGTTCCTCACCTTCTGTGATTCTCCACATGGCTACATCTCAAAATTTTTTGATTAAAATTGCACTAAACTCAATATCTAAAATCTTTATTGTAAGCATCTATGATTATGTTTCTTCTGCATGTTAAAAAGCATGTAGCGTTGTTATATAGAGAGATATAGAAGAAAGTTTTGTGATGACCATAACATACTAGTTTGAAGCTTTTAGTTTATTTTTTTTTTCTTCTTTCTTTTATGTTTTCTTATAAAATGTCTCAAAAGAAAGTATTGGATTCATAAAAATTTTCAACTTCTGGTTTTTGATGAATTTACACATTTTAAGAAGTCCAGAACCTGGTTTGACCAATTTTTTAAAAATGTCTGTGTGTGTGTGACAAAAATTCTGTTCAACTGTACCTCCGGAACTACTGCGTACTACAATTACATATAAATTTGCACCATGACATAAATCTGTGCCTACCAACTTTTGGTGCAAATGGCTCAACAGGTGGTGCTGCCATACTGCGATTTCTGCAACTTAGAGGAAGGCTATATCTCAGAAACTACTGCACAGAATTTCATATAAATATATATGTACATGTAACTTGGCATATATTAGTGCCTATCAAATTTTGGTGCCAATCGCTCTACAGGTGGTGCTGTTATACAGTGCTTTCTGCAATTTAGGGAAGACTATATTTTAGGTTCTATTTCATGTAACTACACAAAACTTCATGTTGGAAAGGCATTATGAGAAATTATGCTGGTTCAGTTTGGGTGCATGTTAGCCAGTAGGTGGCTCTGCAATACAGAAATTTCCCCCAAAAGGGGAAGGCTATATCTCTTATTCTATTGTGTATAATTGCATAGAACTTGGTATGTGAGAAAACCAGCCATTGTAAAGCACTATTGCGATTTATTTTAGGTGTATATCGGCCAACAGGTGGCAATACTGCATTACAATTTACCCAATGAATAGGCTAAGTTAATCCGAACTTCTATGACATATGTGCATGAAACTTGATATATAAGACAACCATTATGAAAGCAAATGTTGACCTTATTTATGTGTATATCAGCCGACAGGTGGAGCTTCTTTTATGATTTTTCACAAGCATATATCTCAGCATCTATTGATTAAAATTGCATAAACTCCTTTTGTAAAATATTTATTGTGAGAAGCTAGGGTTAAACTTTTATATGATTTAAACCGTAAGTGGCGCTGTTATATAGAATTATGTAGAAGAAAATTTTGTGATGGCCAGGGCCACAACATATTAGTTTTCATGTGAAAATAAACCTTCAACTGTGATTATATTAGTAAAATATTTTATTTCATTTTTTTAATAATAGTATTGTAAAAAATATGTAAATAAGTTTTAGTTTTGTAATTCTGAACAAAACCTATCTTTTTGTGATAGTGCTTTTCAACAAAAATTGCAAGTGTAGGTGTAGGAATGAGTATGTTAGGCTTAAAGTTTTATTCTTCATGGCAATATTGCACAAATAAATAGAATATTAAATAAATATGTTTAAATAAATTATATTTAAAATGTTTTTAAAAGAATAGTATATGAAATATGTTTATATTTTATTGTTTTAAAATAAAGAAAAAAAAAAGAAATATACAACACAACAAAAAACAAAACTAATGCCGGATATCCGACGGATATCCGGTCCGGATATCCGTATCCGGCAGGCAGAAGAGCTCCGGATATCCGATATCCGGTATCCGGCAAAATCACTATCCGTTTCATCCCTATTTTAAAACAAAGTTATCGATTTATTTTTTTTTTAACGAAAAATCGCATTTTTTCTGATGTTTGCAGGAAATTGTCTTTCTTTCGATATTTAAAGCGATAAAAATCGTCTGCATTCATCATGGAAAACAAATACAATAAAGAAAAAAAAAAAAAAAAAAAAAAAAACTTGAAATATGCTGCGCTGAAGGGGGGGGGGGATCGAGTTCTGATGCTATTTTCTGCTGATTATTATGCAAAATGACCTCCTGAATTCGAATATGACCCCTGTTTTGCCCAATCACCTACCATTTTTGCGGGACGCCACCCCCTCCCGCAATGTTTATCATTGTTCGGTAGTTTTATAGCCATGAATTTTATTTAAAGGGTAGAAAAAGATTATTTTAACTGTAAAAAAAATGGTATAATAAATAATAATAATATAATAATATATTAATAAAAATATAACAAATGTTATTTCTAATTTTAGTGGTGAATCTCCCCTCCCCCCCACCTTAAATTTCTCTCTTGCTGCAAATGTTCATGTTCTAGAATTTTCCAACTCTGTAGACCTTTAGAAGATATTTAACTGTTAAATTGACCCTTTACCCTTCTCCAAATCAAATTTTTAGCCATAAAATTGCCGAACAGTGATAAAATTAGGGTGGCGTCCCCGAAAGTCGGTGGGTGATGGGACAAAATGGGCGTCATATTCGGATTCAGGAGGTCATTTTACATAAAAATTTCCATGAATGGTGTTGGGCCAATTTTCGTGCAGAGCAGTGTAATTTTTACTGTGTGAATTCGTATAAGATTATACAGAAGAAAGTCTTATGGTGGCTGCAGTACACCCAGTTCATTTTTAAATATGAAAGTAGAAAGTTTTATTATTTCCATCTAGAATGAAAAGTGACAGTAGTTTGTTAGAATTTAATTATATTAGATGGCGGTACGACACTGTGTATGTTAAATAGCTCAAGAAAATGAAGCTAATTGTTTCAGAACTTCAATTAATCATAAAAATCGATTCACGTTATAATATCGTTTAATTTAACTGAATAATTTTTAACTTGCTTTATTTTCATCTATTAGTTATCCATGTAAATTAAATTACTCAATATATTCTTAGATTGCTAGTTTTTCTTCAGATTCTCTGTACGTTTTAATTGTTTGAATATTAGAAATAGTAATAATAATAATTATCTGTAAGTTAGTATTAGGTGTACAAATTAATTCGGTCCGTTTTTTAGCAATAAAAAAAGTATTTATTATTAAACCAAAACAAAACATACATTAATCAAAGTATTGTCCATTATTTTCTACTATTTTTTCCCATCTCTCCGGCAATCGTCTGATTCCATCTCGATAAAACAACTCATCTCTTTCGCTCATCCATGTTTCGAGCCATTTTTGTATTTCTTCGTAAGAAGTGAACCGCTGACCGGTCAGATCATTCTGCATTCGTCGGAACAACCAGTAGTCGGAAGGGGCGATGTCCGGAGAATACGGCGGGTGCGGTAGGACGTCCCACTTTCTTTTTTGTCTGTAAATCAGCTGCTCGCAAGTGCATAATCGCCTTTCAACGTCTCTGGGTTTCAGTTCATAAGGAACCCATGTTCCTTCTTTTTGGATCATTCCCATCGTTTTTAGTCTCACCGATATTGCTTGCTGAGTCACTTCCAGTTGTTCTGCAAGCTGTTCTTGTGTTTGAGTCGGATCTTCATTCAGTAATTCCTCTAATTCGTTATCTTAAATTTTTTCGGTTGTCCAGAGCGACGCCTGTCATCAACGCTAAAATCTCCATCTTTAAATCGTCGAAACCATTTTCTGCATGTTTTGTCAGTGGTCAGTCGGAGCACTATCGCCGTATACTTCTACGAGCGTTCGATGCGCTTCGGCGGCACTTTTCTTCCAATGAAAGAAAAAAATCAACACTTCCCGCAAATGCTGCATTTTGACTTCAAAACCTGACATGTTTAATGCAATGCTGATCAGGCTATTTCAAGCAAGCGAAAGAGTTGTACACTGAAGATTCTTAACAAATATATAACCTCTCTGAAACCACCGAAAACAGCTGTTATAGTCTAGCATTTGTGGCAGCTAGCGCCATCTTTCGAAAACGGACCGAATTAATTTGTACACCTAATACTTTTTTTTTTTTTACTAATTTGAATTCATTGTTAAAATATTGAATCTTAAATGTTAATTCTCTTAAATTTTATTTTCATTAGCGTTTGCTTGTAGGTATCACATGTTTATGCTTCATGTTGTATATTTATCTTGTCATTTTCATTTACGTAAATTTTAAGATTAATTTTTATTTTTTTTTAATCGTCAAGTATATTCTTTATGTTTATATTTGATAACATCATCGGGAATTGGTGTTGAATTTTTGCTAAAAGCTTTCAACAGCAGTGTTGCTAGATTTTGAAACTGTTTTATTCAACAACCACCACTAAATTTAACATGCAACGGTTGCCTAATGACTTCGAAGATTAATTGTCTGTCATGTATTTTAAATATCACTTTTCGAAATTATAGAGTTCTAACAACCACGTGACTTTCTTCTTAGAAACCGTACTTTGCTGAAGGACAACGCTAATTTTTCCATGCCTTTGGAAGTTTAGTAGTCGAATTTTTTTATGCTCTTACAAATACATTTACAACACTGTGTTACAATAAATTTGTAACACTATAAAAACTTGCAAAATTTGGCAACACTGCTCACCAGTGCAGAACCTTTTTTTTTTCAATCCTAAAAATTATAAATATCGCTGACGACATCATAATTTTTTTTTTTTTTTTTTTTGTGTGTGTGTGTGTGTTGGAGAGGGGAGGGGGGGGGGTAGACGTCATGGTTATTTAATAAATTTTATTTTTTCTTCATTACCATCTTTTAGCTAAATTATGCATTTTTCAATATGTTATCTTCAGTTGCTATGGTTGTATTTTTAATTCTTAATACTTTTAATCACGATCTGTTTCTTTGTTCTCATCTTTTACTAATCTTGGTTTTGTAAATTCAAATTTACATGAAAAGTCACTCTAAAAGAATACTTTGGGTCAACTTTGTGTAAGTTTAAACTTAAAATTTTTATTAAAGTTTTAGTTGAAAGTTTTTATTTAAAGTTTAAAAATTTGCAATATGTTATCTTCAGTTGTTTTGGTTATATTTTTAATTCTTTATAATTTTAATCACGATCTGTTTCTTGGTTCTCACCTTTTATTGATCTCGGTTTTGTAAATTCAAATTTACGTGAAAAGTGACTCTAAAAGGATACTTTGGGTCAACTTCGTGAAAGTTTAAACTTTGTTCTTTTGAAATTTACAATTTTATACAAATATTTGTATTTATTTTCATGTAAAATTGATTTTTATTCTTTTATTGTTATTTTTATACATTTTTTATATGTATTTGACTTATAAATAGTCTTATTGGACATTTACTTTTTTCGTAGTAAGATGTAGAGGGACTTAACTGCTCTTTAGCATTTTACTAGAAGTTCCTGGAGTATTTTACGATTTTCACTTTGTATTAAAAAGTTCCCCTAGTTTTATGTTGTGATATCGAAAACCACATATTCTAAATTATGTATTACATTTCAAAATTTAATTCCTTTTCCAATTCATTTTCTATCTTTATAAAAAGCGAGTTAATATATGCGGTCTCGATTCTTCCAAAAAGAGCAAGCCATTCTATTCCTTTCATTAAAAAGAAATAATAATAATAATAAAAGCAAGAAATGAGGTTTCAATCGCTTAATTCTGTGGAGGACAATTCTTTTCATCTCAGTTAAATAAAACAGAATAAAATATTTCCTGATGTGTTATTTTGAACATCTGCTCTTTAAATAGATATAATGTATTAATTTATCGGCTAAAGTCTGTGAGGAAGAATGTAACGATAAATTTTTGTGGTTAAGATTTAAGGTTAGTTTGCTAATGTTCTCACGAATTGATAACGGTTTTTTGGCTAAGAAATCAATCGCCAATATATTTTAAAAAAGTATACTAAATTATCCGTAGCTGAAAAAAGGAGAGTGTTGTTCTTGGCATCCTGTTAGTGGTTTTGTGTAAAGTTTTCCAGCCAAGATTTGAGGACTTCTGCCTCTGCTATCGTTCGATAAGGACTGTTTTTTTGCTTGCTTCTCTCCCCGTGTCCATTCCGTTCCAGTAATATACATTCATACATTCATCCTTCCATATATTCTATACAAAACTTTAATCTTGATGTTTCGGGTGAATATTTGTACTGTGAATTAGTTCAGAATTTATGTGCTATTGAAATTGCAAGAAATAGGATGATTTTGGACTCCAATAAATAATTGCATTAAAGATTTCGCTCTCCTGTGTTATTTGCGACATGACGCTTCTTCTGTTTATCTTCACGGCTGTTTCAAAAAGGGAATTCACACTACCTACCAAATAAACATTACATATGTGGGGGTGGGGGAGAAGAGGTGAGTTTTTTTTTTTTTTTTTAATTATTATTTGGTTTGATTTTTGCCTGATATTTTACTATTATTATTTTTTTTTTACTTTTGTTCTTAGTGTATGCATTACCTTAATTTCACACACACATATATATATGTATACATACTTATAATATCATAATTTCTAAATTTTGGAAAGAAACAATCTGCAAAAGTTGTTATCTGGTAACCAATAATAACAACAACAATAATGATAAAAAGAATTGGATAGTAAAAATGAACTCCAGTTTTTTAGGCTTTTTAATATGACTACTGCTGAAAATGTCTTTTCTAATGTTTTTTCTTTGGATATTCATAGCTTAACACACGTGTTTTTTGGCAAAAGCTTATTTTTATTTATTTATTTATTATTTTTTTCCCCAAAATATTAGTACTTTTTCTTGTTTTATTTTATTACGTCACGTTTTATCGCATCACAGCTGTTTTTGTATTTATCCCAGCACGTTGTATCGACAAAAATGCATAGTCACTGACAATGTGATAGTTATTTAACGATACATTTTATTTGTGATTGCTTTACTTAGTTTTTATTTCTTGGCATTTACTGAATTAAATAGTGTAACCTCCTGTTGTCTCAGGCAGTAGTAAGGATTCCTTTAATCGGTTTAATGCTTTTCAGTATTTCGTGATGCTAAAAGAACGTTCGTGTCTGCTGAATTTCGACGTTAAAGTCTTCCGAATTATTCCAGACGAAATGACGTTAAACTGATCTGTATTTAGTTAATGTTTTATTAAATGTTTAACTTTTTCCTATAAAAAAGGATTAAAGTTACAAGGAAAAGAAATTAAGCTCATCAAGTTACAATGTTTAAGTTAAAAAATTGCATACTTGCAACTTCATTATTAATTTTTTCTTCTTCTTCTTAAAATGCTAGTTTGCATTTCAAGCAATGACAAGTTATTATCTACACTGTAAAAAATATGTCCATATTTGCTGACAGAAATTCTCTGTAATTTGAAAAAAATACGTTCTGACAACGTAATTTTTTCGTAAATTACGCGTATTTTCTCAAATTACAGAGAATTTCTGGCAGAAAATAGGACATTTTTTTACCGTGTAATCTAGGTGATCATATTATGACTCTGAAAAGAAATATAAAAATCACGTAAAGAAGAACACGAGTAACTGTGTTAAGTAAGTCTAATCTATAGTTCAAAAGTTATGTATCAAAAGTTTATAAATATATGATAATAATAATAATAATAAACTACTTAGTGTTAAAGAAAACGTTTTGCCGTTATTTATAAAATATACCAAATTTAGCGCACACCTTAAAGCGCACCCTGTGTCTGTATTCCTTACACTGGCCTTACCAAAAGCAAAAATTAACATGAAATAAAAAGCAAAAAATGATGCAATTTCCAGATTATTTTCTTTCAGTCTACTAAAAAGAAATAAGAATATTTTTTTGTATGCGCCAATATAAACTAAATCAAAACATTCTGGACTTTTTCGAAGCATGGCTGGGTTATTTACTTCATTTAAATCATTTCTGGAATTGGAAGAATGTACTGGTGTGAAATGATTGTGTCTAAATAATAAAGGGAAATTCGGATGAGGTGGCATCACAAATATCACTTTCTTCTCTATCATTCGCATTTCATTAGCAGCATTACTTACTGTTTAATCCAGAAAAAATTTTCGTGTTCAAACTTTGGTGCATAATGTTGAGTGCTAAAAATAAAGCATAACTGAAACATTTTTGGCAAATCTGTAAAATTTCGAGGGCGGGGGGGAGGGGGGGGGGGGGGTACTCCTAAGCTATCAGACTTGTGCAAACCTTTTAAATCATAGGTTCTCACAATAAAAATTTTCTATTAGGAGTTAAGTTCAATTTTAATCAACCGATGCAGAGATGTGTCATGTGGAAATCACAGAAGGTGAGTAATTGCAGCGCCACATGTTAACTGATATACACATAAATTATACCAGCATTTGTTTACATAATATATCACATACCAAGATTGGTGTATTTATATGCCACAAAAGTTGAGAAATCGTCTTACTATTTACGGGGTAAATTACAGCGCTGAAGCGCCATCTGGCGGATGATATGCACCCAAATTCAGTCAGCATAGTTTTGCATAATAGTCTTATTACATACCAAGTTTGGTGCAATTATGCACAATAGAATCTGAGTAACCGTTCACCGCTCCTGAGTAGCCTTACCGTTCACAGGGAAAATTTCTGCATAGCAGCGCCATCTATCGGCAGAGAAGCACTCAATCTGAATCACCATAATGTTTCATAATAGCTCTCTTATATATTAAAAGTATTGTTTAATTGTACGCAATAGATGATGAAATATATCTTTTCCCTTAAATGAGAGAAATCACAGCATGTTAGCGCAATCTGTTGGACAAGTTGCATCAAAAGCTCATAGGCCTTAATGTTTTTAAAAGTGCAAATGCATAAAAATTTATATGAAATTCTGTATATTAGTTCTTGAGCTAGAGGTGCCACAATTTTTTTTTTCCCACACGCACAGAGACATTTTCTAAAAATGGTCAAACCGTATTCTGGAGCTCTCAAAAAGTGAAAAACCATCAAAAATTGGAACTCAAAAATTTTTATGAATACAATACTTTCTATTTTTCTTTGGTAAAATTCGTAACAAATGCAGTGAGGAATAAAAAACTTATCAAATGCCATCTTTCATTTTCGAAATTTCAAATTTGCTTTCGCTTATCTCCCAATTTTTGCATCGATTTCATAACTTTGAACCAGTACTTATACATGGCACAAACGCGGTGATCTGACTTTTAGTCGATCTCGCAGTAAACGTCACACAAAAATCGCTTTACGACTAATTGCAACACCAAATAATTAATATAAATAATATAAATTAAATATTGGGTGTAGTATATCAAATATTAATTTTTATGACAATAGAACTTATATGCAGGGGGATAAAGAGGTTTATTCCACGAAAAAAAAAAGGTACATTTTTACATTCTACTATATATATGTAAGAAGAAATAAAAACTCCCGGTTTTTGATGGATAGACCCGTTTTCGAATGTTTTGAACACGATTTGACCAATTTTAGAAAATTTGTATTGGCCCTGATTACATTTGGGGATCAATGGTTCAAAAAGTGGCTCTGTCATTCCATTTTTCGTAATTTTTAATATCGAAGAATGAGACGAAATTTAAAATAGGAATAAATGTACATAATGCGATTTATTTTTAATTTTTCAATGAGAAAATGAAATATGTATACTAATAATAGTCAACCAGGAAAAGTTTTTGTATGTATAGGGCATAATTACCCCCCCCCCCCTCTCCCGGGGCGTAAATCTTCAATATGGGCATCTCGCAAAATATTTCGTCAATACCTTCAAAACAAATAGTTAGAATATAGTAGATCTTTGATAATATGAAACAAGTTTTTTTTCCCCCATTTTTAAGTTTTTTTTTTTTTTTGCCGATGTCGGCACAAATTTGACTTTCTTTGGACAACTAGTGTTTCGCTTCTCTGAGATGAAAATTGTCTATATTCATCATGGAAAATAAATTTTAATCAATAATAATTTTAATAAATAATTGGTATTGCATGTATTTGTGTAGGAAATGTAGAAGAAAGTTCCATGGTAGCCACAATATACCAGTTTGTATATAACATTCAAGGTAAATAATGGAATGCCATTTTTGGAAAACTTAGCATACTACAATAGAGACAATGTGGTGCCTTCAGAATATAAAAATATTAAATATCTGATGAAATATGAAGACTTTCTAAATAATGTTTAACTATGCATATACGCAATCGTTAACAGGATTTCTTTTGCATAAGCTATTGGTGAAATGAAAGCGTTATTCTTATAAATACGCAAACAGATATCGTAAACATTCAGAAGGAAATCGTCGATAGAATGAGTTGAATTTCAAGTAGCCCTTTTAAAAGAAGCAAATCGATAACTGGTTTTATGCACATTTTTATTCTGAATCAACTTACTTGATTCAAAATAAAAATTTGGAGAAAACCCTTTATCGTTAGACTTTTTTAAAAAGAATACTTACTTTAAGAATGCATTTTTTATTGGTCTCTTTTTTGCCTTCTAGACAAAACCTTCGCTGAAATCTGAGATATATAATATGTTCTTTACTTCTATGATATTCTAAATAAATCCATCAATCACTTCCTTAAAAATCCGCGAAATTCAAAAGTATCCAAATACTTTTGTCCATACAATGTATCAGTTCATCAGTTGCTTATTATAGGAGAGGTTCTCCAGGGATTGGTATGCTCCAGTAATTGACATCTATCCCGAAATAATTAATAAATACGAAAAATAATAAAATCATATATTTTATATATAAGAATTTTAACATTTTATATCAAACACTGGAGCATAGGGTGCTAATAACTGGTAAAATGAATAACTAGTAGTGTCAATCATTGGAACATAGGGTGCCAATTGCTGATAAAATGAAAAATTGACAGTGTCAATTACTGGAACACTGAGTGGGTGTCAAATAAAAATTCATAAAAAAAAATTAATTGTTATCAAATGTATATATTTTAACATATATGTGGTCCTGAATGTCTTTCATACCATATGTATTAACTTAAGATTTCTAAAAATATTTTCTGTTGATTAGAACATTAAAAACATCAGAGAATGCTCTAAAAGTGTCAATCACTGGTGCACTTACCCTAATATTGAAATATATATATATATATATATATATATATATATATATATATATACTACTTTTATACATTCTCCCACGAATGTTGAACAATCACTCTAGAATTAAAATAGTAAAATAAAAGTTATTATTAATTTTTTTTTTCTGCTTTTCCTTGAAATTTGCAAATTAACTTTGAAATGCGCTATATTTTAACACTATTAACTTTTGTCAGACTTCCTTCAATGTTAATATTGAAATATTTTTTTTTTCAATACACATATTTTTCAACCGAAATCTCTGGCAGCAGATATCGAATCGCTAGACAAAGGAAAGGCCACCTCCATTCGGCATAAATAAAAATATAATGCATTGTGAACTTGTCTAGAAAATAGTTCAATGTCTTATTGTGTCTATCGTCTCGATCATTAGATTAGATATATTTCTTGCCCAACCGGTAAGCTATTTCTTAACAATCAATAACTACCTTGAGAGAGTTTCTTTCCCTTTTGTCCATTATTCGTTTTTATTCTGTTAGTGGGCGATTACTACGAAGAGAGCTACTGTCTCAAATGTTTTCATGATGCTGATTTTATTGCAGAAAATTTGTCACTTTCCAGAGCAACAGGTTTTTGAGTCATTATAAAAGAGAATATATGTCTAAAATTTCGAAATATATGCTTTTGTTTTAAAATTAATTGAATAGGTAAGAAAATACAATGCTGTCTGCATATTAGAGTCATATAAAATTCGAAATAATAAGTTTTCTGGCTATAATTGCATATAGGGTCGGTGCTCCAGTGATTGGCATGCTCCAGTAATTGACATCTATCCCGAAATAATTAATAAATAAGAAAAATAATAAAATAATATATTTTACACATAAGAATTTTAACATTTTATGTCAAACACTGGAGCATAGGGTGCTAATAACTGGTAAAATCAATAACTAGCAGTGTCAAACACTGGAACATAGGGGGCCAGTTACAGATAAAATAAAAAAACTGGCAGTGTCAATTACTGAAACATTGAGTGGGTGTCAAATAAAAATTCATAAAAGAAAATAATTGTTATCAAATGTATATATTTTAACATATATGTGGTTCTGAATGTCTTTCATACCATATGTACTAACTTAAGATTTCTAAAAATATTTCCTGATGACTAGAACATTAAAAACATCAGAGATTGCTCTAAAAGTGTCAAGCACTGGTGCACTTACCCTAAATCATGCTTCATTTTAACTATGGTTCACAGCTAAAAAGCAATTTATTGTCAATCGGCAAACATGAGGCATTAAACCTTCAATATTATTCTAATAATACTTTAGAAGACAAAATTGAGTATGTTGCCAAAAGATAACACACGACATTTAAGGGTTAAAATATATTTACCCTTGGGATACAGTGGTCCTGTGTCCCACTATACCTTCCAAAAAGTATTTTAAAAATTAAAAGTCAAAAAACTGCACCAAATTTATTAATAGAGTAAAGAACATTACATGCATGCAATTAAGAAAGTCTATGCTTTAAATTAATGCAATGATTTGATTATTGAATTATAATTTTTTGTTCAAATTCAAAAGGTAAATCTTGCCTGAATTTCCAACAGTGAAAGTAGAAACAAAAATGGCTACAACTTTCTTAGAAGATGAAATGTGACCTAATTTCCACAGTGCTGCCATACAGGTTAACTAAATTATGGTATAATTTTCTCATTTTTGAGTACAGTCGGTAACAAAAGTCTCCGAACACTAGCAAAAATTCCTATATAAAAAAAGTACACTTAATACAGTTTTGCTAAATAAATCCTTGTCGATTCATGTTCTTAGACTGACTAAGACCCTTATTCGACAAGGATTTATTTAACAAAATTGTGTTAAGTGTACTTTTTATACATAGGAATTTTTGCTAGTGTTCGGAGACTTTTGTTACCGACTGTACTGAAATCATAGGGAAAATACCTATTGTCTCTCTGTGATCACCTTTCCCTTATCTTTAACGAAGCGGTATTAAGTCCATAATGTAAGGTGTTCGAATTAGACAGCATAGAAAATAGTTTAACATTTTGCTAATCTATAAAACTCACTGTGTATGCTTGGCTTACAGACTTTATCATATATGACCCGACAGTAGTATACATTTTATGACAATAAACATGGAAGAATATGATTGATTTGTCTGTACAGGAGGGGTGTTTTGAGATTAACGGTCGCGACAATTTTTACAGAAGTTCGAAACTAGTACCGTGACGGGTGCACGCTATAGCCAAAACGTTATTGATCGTTATATTCGGTAATTTTGTTGCCTAATTCGTGTAGGATTCTTTGTAGGAGTGATAACGCAATCCTTCATCCATTTTCACAATGAATAATTTTTGCTTCAGAAACACAATATTTACTAAAGGATTCTATCCATTTTTAGAATAGTACGTGAAGAAGAACGGTTATTTCACTATTCGGCTCTGAAACAAGGAAAAACTACATTTTGAGTTTCATATGAATAATATACTTCTAAAATGCATGAATTTTTAAGTAGAAAATCAAATAGGATAGCACAGCTTCTGGAACGTTCTTCGAGGTGGATGCATTCTGTATTAATTCGTTTCTCTTCTGACGTAAGTCCCAGTTTATCATCCATTTCCTACATTTACTAAAATCAATTAATACGCATTTCTAGAAAATGTGTCTAGCTTTTCTTTTCTTTTTTTTTCATATATATACTTTTATTTATTTTTTGGATAATTTTACATTATTTTGACTGATAATTTAGACACTTCAATAACTATTTCAATGTAGTTTATTTGCATTTTTATTTATTTATTTATTTATTTATTTTTTTTTTTCGTGCATAAATTTCGTTTGATATTAAACGTTTGGACTCCTGAATATGAAATTATTGGAAATACGCGAACATTTATTTCCAAAAAAAAAAAAAAAAAAAAAAAAAAGAAAAAAGAAAAATAATAATAATAAATAAATAAATAAATAAATAAAAAATAAAGCTAATTTAATAATTTGTTTTGTAATTTTAATAGTGTTTATATATTTTTAATTTGCGTATTTAAAGCAGGCTAAAGTAGATAAGGAATAATTTGAAATATATGAATTAATTTCTTGTTGTTAACTTTTTCCTCTAATATGTTTTTTTTTTTTTTTTAATAAACTAATTTCTTGTCTATTTGTCTGTGTTCCAGTTATTGTAAAAATATTATTTTGATTTCAAAGCAGTTTCAAAAACGAAAATCATATTTAGTATGGATTTTACTTTTAGTAGTTTTGAAAATGCGTTTTCGGCCTATTCATATTTTACAAATGGAGTAGAAAACCGAGAAGAAAAACACTCCTAACGCTGTATTTTGTTTATTTTTATGCCAAGCATTTTAATAATGGTTATTGAATTAACTAGACATTTTAATAATTACTTTTCCAAGTATTTTTCAACTCTTTTTTTCATCTATTTTTTTTCTCGAATTTCCTGGTAAACGATTTTTCTTTCTTTATCAATCTTCATTTTTTCTTTATCATTAACATGAATGTATGCATTGTGCGTGTGTTATTTTTTTCTAATTCTTTTGTGAAAGACTCTGTTTAGAAATTCGTAATGAAAATTTGAATAAATAAATATAATTTTGTGATCATGTATTGAATTTTGTTCCCTTAAACACCTTATAATGTCTTGGGACTTGGTGGTCCGTGCGTTAAACAGGCATTGTTGTCAATTTAAAGATTTCAGAAAATGCAGGAAAACTAAAATACTATTGCCGTTTAATACTACATATTTAACTTTTTGTTGCATACTTTTGTTGTAATTTAAACTTATTTTTATTTTTAAAATAGTTTTTGAAATTGTTTTAACAGTTTTTCATTACATTATATTACTTTTGACTTAATTGTGAGAAGTACAGTCGGCAGCAAAAATATGCGACCACTAGCAATAATCCCTGTCTAAAAAAAGTACACTTAATTCTGCTTTGTTAAATAAATCCTTGTCGAATTACGTTCTTAGTCAGTCTAAAAACATGATTCGACAAGGATTTATTTAACAAAACAGTTTTAAGTGTACTTTTTTGATATCGGAATTATTGGCTAGTGCTCAGATACTTTTGCTTCCAACTGTACGCTGTCCTGGCTTGCTTGTACAAAGCAGTCGTCTGCTAATACAGTAATTAATGTTGCCAAAATAATAATAATAATAATAATAATAATAATAATAATATTCGTAGGTGGATATATCCTTTTTAAATGAATTTCGAAGTAAACCATGGAAAAAGTTAAACAGCTAGAGCGTTAAGTGCGATCATAGTTTGAAATCAACACTTTCTGTCCCCCAGCTTTGAGAACTGAAATTTTTAGCCACTGAATATCTGTTTGGAAATTAAGTTTTATATTGTTTACATCACTTCTTTGATACTTACAAGACTGAAAATAATATAGACATAGGTCAAAGATATTTAATCTTTCAAGGGTAGTAATAAATAATCCATCTACAGTTGGCAGCCAAACTATACGAGCATGTCTAAGAACATTATTCGACAAGGATTTACTTAACAAAACAGTATTAAGAATACTTTTTTTATATAGGAATTTTTGTTAATGCTCAGATACTTTTGCAGTAAAAACTTTAGAAAATTTTCTTATTTATTCAATTCACATCCATCAGTCAATACTTACACAGATGACATAGGTTTCATCTGTCTTGTAAAATATATCGATTCAATATATCCAACAAAGTCATCCCCCCCCCCCTAATTAAAAAAAAAAAAAAAAAAAAAAAAAAAAAAAAAAAAAAAAAAACCTTTCTAAGTTGATCAGTAGACCATTTAGTCATTAGCCCTAAAAATCTTAATATCTTCAAAATGTCGTAAATTAGCATTTAGTTATTATGTAAGTAGGGACAAAAACCTCATGTTTTTAACTTCCAGTTATTTTAATATTGAAACAATTTAAAAGCGAGATTTTTAGGTAGGATATTTTATTTAAAAATCAATGCCGTTTTTTCCCATGACATAGAAAATTGTCCCCATTCAACCCCATTTTAAGGTTTCCAACCTGTTAAGGAACAGTTTGATTTCAAATAATAATGTATTTCTTTCAGGTATTTTATCTTAAATAAAAGCAGGCTGTTTTGGCTGTTTTGAAAGTTTGAAGCAAGAATTTTCCCTTTTTCAATATTAACAGTCTGAAATATTTTAGACTCCAGTATAGTGTTACGGGAACAGGGGAATGCAATCAGTTTAAGCTGATTGTTTTTATACCTAGAAGTTTTTGGATTATTAGCATCTCTATAAGGGTGAATACCAAACCGTCGCTTATTACCCACTGCGTAGCTCTAGTGGGATACTTCAAACATTGGTTGGTTGGTTGGGTTTTACGTCGCAGTAGTGTTGCGCAATGGGCAATTGGCGACGGTATGGGACTCACCTCTAGAGGTGGACCGGAGACATGCCCTCACAATTTTGATCCTACACTAGGCTGACCAGATCAAAGTACTTTTAGAGAAGCGTTAAAAATTGCTACAATTATCCAATTACGAATGCAATTTTTCATTCCTAATAAATAAGGACTAAAAATAAAGTATTATTGATTAATAATTTACTTTCTGCACTTTTTTAAAACTTAGAAAAATGCCTTAAAAATAAAAGAAGTCCCCAGAAAATGGGGACATTTGGTCAGCTTATCCTACACGGAGAGGATGGCTCCCCCTCCCCTTCGGTAACCCCCAGAGGTATAATTTCGATGGGAACATGGAGGACATCGCGGCCAAGACAGATTTTACGTACACCAGCCACCATTAGTGTACACGACGGTATTTGGCCGGCTCGAGTACCTAACCCGCAATCTTCCAATTACGAGCCCGGCGCTCTACCGATTGAACTACAACTACCGCGGCCCTCAAACATTGGAGGACCACCTTATATGTCCTCCAATGGCGACTATCCCTCCAGATCGTCGCCAATTGCTCATGGTGTAGTATTAATGCAACATAAAACACATTCAACCTAACTCAAACATTGAATTATTAGAGACGATATCGCCTCAAAAGGGCCCTCCGTGGCCGAGTGGTTATGTCACCACACTGCTAATCGCCTTCGAACGTAGGAGATCGGGTTCGATTCCCGTGCTGGCCGTGGGTGTTTTTCCAATTCTTCGGCCATTCTTCCAATGCTGTCATGTACTGTCTGTCTTTATCTGACGAAGATTTACGAGTGGGCTTCGAGAGTCAATCATACAAATCTGATGTATATGTTTTCAATGAATAAAATAAATGCCTCATAAGCAGAACCCAGATTTGATTCTCTAGCCATTCAACCAACGTAATATCGGTAGAATAAAAAATTAAACGTAATGTCTAGAATAGCATATAGAAACAATGCAACAGATGATTGCATTTTCATGAAATGTTTTGAACAATAATTCGCTGTACAAATTTTATTTATCTATCTATATGTTGTAAGAAGATATGCTAAAGGTTAGTATTTTCAAATTGCTTAAAAAAATATTTTCAAAGCTAGATCAAAAGTGTATTTAATGTTTTTTAATTATTTGAAAAGAAACTGAAGACATCAAAAGTTAAATCTAACTGTGGTTTAATTTACGATATAAATGTTGTAAAATAATATTTCAAATAAGAAAAAAAAAAAAAAAAAAAATCTCAAACTGAAAGATTGGAGGGGCGGAATAATTGATCGTTATAAAGTAAAATTTATTTATTTTTCCTACTTTTAAGTGTTTTTAAAATAAACCTTTATACTCTAAATTACAATAAAACATTGTTAAGATTTACATCTTCCAATTTATTTCTTTATTTTTTTGCAATAAAGTTCAATATTTTAATTAATGTTTAACGAAAGATTTATTACAAAGAAACTCTGGAAATACAAAAAAAAAAAAAAATAAAATAAAATAAAATAAATAAATAAATATAAAAATAAATAAATAAAAATTCTATTAAGGGCTAAATTTTCTACTTTATGCTAAATTAAATTATTATTTCCCTGTAAAATAGTATAAATGTTCAATTTAGGGTACGGTTTATGGTGTATAATAACATTGAATTCTTTAAACGTAAAATTCTTATTTTGTACTTATTTTTATTTATTTATTTATTATTTAAATATAATTTTTATAAGAAAAAGTGTACTCTTGATTATTTACAGACTAACTTCTGGATTATTTAAAGACTAATAGATAGCAAAATGTAAAAGAAAGCCCTTTTACTACCTTGAAAAATGGTAAATTTATAGTGTTTTTTTTTTTTTTTTTTTTTTTTTTTGCCTTTATGGTTTTCACAGTAAATTTAATTGGATCTTATATTGAGATTAAAAATATAACTACCGATTTTACGCTGAAACTAAGATCATTATCTACAACTTCACCCTTAAGAACAAATTGAAAATTCCTAATTATGTAATTTTAAATTTTAAGTATATTAAAAAAAAAAAAAAAAAAAAAAAAAATCTGGTATGTCACTCACACGACTTTCTCTTACCCTAAAATTTAATACTATAAATGCAGGTTGTAGATTAAGAGATAAGATAACGAGTGCTGTTATGTAAACCTATGTTAAACAATTCAAATTAGGCTTCGTAAGAGTTTTATATGATAATTAGTTCTGTGTGAGGGGGGGGGGCTACCGTCCCCCTTAACCCACCGTTTCATTAATGCACCTACATTTACATAGAATTTAATTCTGTTATTAAAATTAAAAGTTTACGTAAAATTATACAAACAATTTTCACGCACAACATTCATTGAAACATTTTCAATCTTGATCAAAACTTTTTCAGTAACAAACTTATATTAACTTCAAAATACAACATTTGGATCGCCTGAAATTATTATTTTTTAAGTTACTCTAAGAGACACAGAGAAAGATTAAACGTTAAAAAACTTTACTGCGGTAATCAGGAAGCCTCAAAACGTGTAAATATACAAAAAACAAGCGATGAATATTCAGCTTAAAACATACATAATTTACCATATCTCTATGAGGAATTTATTTCAATTCCTGAACAGCTTTCCTGGAAATGGTAAAATATTATTAGTAAAGCACATCCACTAACAAGAAATAATTAGTGTGGTAAAAATAATTTATTAAAATTATTATTTAAAAAAATTATCTTCCATGATAATGCAGACGATTTCCATATTAGAGAAGTAGTATAACACTAAATATCCAAAAAAAAAAAAAAAAAAAAAAAATGTTGAATTTATTCTCAATATTACATTAAAAAAAAAAAAAAAAAAAAAGGTTAAAAATGAAAAAAAAAAAAAATCGAGAACTTTATTTTAAATTATCCCAGATTGATGGTTCAACCATTCGTTTTAAAGGCATTGGCGAGTTCTTTTGAAAGATACCCATCATGAAAATTTACTCCCCTCCAGAGGGGACTCCCCCCCCCCAGGGGGGAGGCGAGGCTCCTACATACACAATTTTTTTCCCCAGTTGACTATCTCTATTACAAAAAAATATATATTCGTTTATTTTGTTTAGTGCAGTCTATAGATGCTAAACTCTACTTACCTGCAATTTCCCCCAATACACGTAATGTATTTGAATATTTTTGAGTGTCCCTGTACACGAATCATTTGCTTCATCTCAACGAAAAGCGTAGTGTAGCATTCCTATATGATACACATTTAGCATACCGAGTTTGGAATTTCTGCTACTATTTGTTCTTGAGATATGCTGATAACACACAGACCATTCGCTAAAAACATAATTTTCGTATTCAGGGGATCTCAGAACATGTAAATATAACAAAAATTCACGTTCGAAAATTTGATCCTAAAACAATACATTCTCGACCCTATGGGTAAGAGAAAGTAATAACAGAAAAAAAAAAAAAGTAAATAAACAGATAAGTCTAATCTCGGTTGTCAGAAGATAAAAAATGAAAATAAAATAAAGGCCTATATTTAAAAATGTGAAACAATTAATCTATTTAAGGTAAAAACAATTTTAAATGCAGGTATTTATGGCAAAATTCTAGTACCGTATATACTCGCGTATAAGTCGACCCCTAAATTTGAAAGATAAAAGTGGTTTAATACCAGTATTTTAGATCAATTTCCTTTCACTTGTTTTATCACGATTGATTTTGTGCATACAAGATGAAGGAAACAAGTTTAAAATACCGGTGCAAAAGAACTTTTTTTTTCACGATTTAGGGGTCGACTTATACGCGAGTATATACGGTATCTAATTTTTTAAATCTCATGAAGGTATGATGGTCACATAATTTTATTCCTCTGTGATTTTTTTTTTTTTTAATTATATGTATATTTTTAATATTTTAAATGAAATCAGTCTAATTGGAAAATGATTGAGGTATTAATGAAAAAATGATCGTTGTTTAAAAATGTTATAATAACAACAATAACATTAAAAAAAAAGTTAAGGAAAGTGTTTTTTTTCCCATTAAGTTATGAGGAAAAAATATACAGGGTGTCCCTACATTCATGATCCAGACTTTAAAGATTGGTAAAATACATATAAAGAATAATTTTTGGTACAGCAATCTGGGGTCGGAAATGAAAAGTGTAGGATAAAAAACAAGAAATGCTGAGGAAATGAAACATAGTTCTTTACTTACATAATATTACAGAGAGTGCTCAAATGTGTACAATATTTATACTGATACAGTCAGTGCATTTAAATACATTGATTAGAAACAGCAGTATTACTATGTACATCCTTTTATTTAAATACTTGCACGAAAAAAAAAAAAAAAAGTTTTGTTAAAAATTCAACATTTGAAAGACACGCCTACATACGTTAAAAAATAACAAAAATCAATCGACAGCAAATGTCATCTTAAGGGCCCGCTTCACTCACCGCCGTCGGAAGTCGAAGTTAATGTTATTCTATGAGAAAATGTTCTTTACAAATAACTTATTAACTAATAGATATTTTTAAATTCTGTTTTCACATTCTGAAAATTCCCAGCTCTTAAATTGACGGACCTTTTTTTAAAAAATATTTTTTTTATATTTTATTCTGAAGCTGCAAAATACGAATTTTCAATATGTGAAATTTTTTCATTTTGCAATTTCAAAATAAAATATTAAAAAAAAAAAAAAAAAAAAAAAAAAAAAAAAAACATTTTTAGAAAAAGTCCGTCAATTTAACAGTTGGGAATTTTCTGAATGTGAAAACAGAATTTAAAAATATGTATTAGTTAATAAGTTATTTGTAAAGAAAATTTCCGCATTGAATAACATTGGCTCGGGCTTCCGGCGACGGTAAGTGAAGAGGGCCGTTAAGATTACATTTGCGGCCATGAATTCCTGTGTAATTCTGAATGCTTATGAAGTGAGACACCCTGTATATATAGCTGTGGTAGTCCCTTCTCTTTCTTCTTCTTCAAGTTATTATTGTTATTTTATGTCATACTTTGCTTGTATTTGCTGTATATGATCTCATCCATCAATGTTTTAGAAACAATTTGTTAAATTTTTCAATTTCTTTTGCCTTGTGTAAGGCTTTACTTTTATATGTGGTTGTTTGTTGATTAATTCAAGTCTTCCTTCCTGGTGAATTATCATTGTAATGATGAATTATATGTGTGTGTATATATATATATATTTATACACACACACACATTCATATATAAACCATTTTACAAAACTAGAATATGATCTGCATTTAATTATTTATTTATATAATCTTTAATAGTAGTTTAGTTAAGTATTTAAATATTTTATATTAAATGCTTTTTTTCTAAGATAATTAATTTAGTATGTAACTGTAATGTTATTTCTCATTGTTGTAAATTCATATACTTTTTAAACTAGCGAAAAGTTTTTTTTTTTTTTTTTTTTTTTTTTGTTTTGTTGTTATTGCTTAGTCTGTAAATAATTTAAATATAAGTTTAATATTGATTTTTATTTCATTATTGTGCCTGCTTTTCAGTATGCTTGTAATATGAGCAAACAATGGAAGAATTTTGGTTTTAAGCACTTGTTTGTTTTAATAGATTACATCTATTTTTTGCAAACATTTTCTTTCTGTCTAACTGATGAAAAGAAGAGATGGTTGCTTTTTCCAACATTTTATTTTGTTTACTGCTTCTTTTGTTGTTATCATTACTATTAATAATAATATTAGTTTCATAATTTAATCTCATATATCTATTTGTATTTTGTACAAAAGATGATTCAAATATTCTCCCAGTTTAATTTCGTGTATTCTTTTCTATTATTGGACCGCATAGCCTGGTTGGTTGAGCGCCGGGCTCGTAACTGGAAGATTGCAGTACCGATACTCCAGACGGTCAAAAACATCGTATATATACAGGGTGATTATAAAAAAAGCTATCCCGATATATGAGACCATAGCTATCATACCGTTCACAGAATGCGAATAAAAATTTGATGGAAGGTATTTTGAGGTATGCGTCCAAGAATCATGTAAAAAGTAACAGTTCACATCCAAAGATGCAATGTCTCTGCGGCATTTTTTCTGTTCAAGTAAAAAATCTTTAAAATTTCCCCACATTGTTTTCCTGTAAGCTACATATTGTTCACAGAGCGAGAAAGCATCACGCATTTCAAAATGCCTTATTTTTCAATTAGGGCTATGCATAGATGTAGTAATAAGACATAGATTGATCAGCGGGGACAAAAAAGTGATGCCTTTTTTTCTCAGGGAAAGACGGCCATTTTACTCTCTTTTGGATGCCTTTCCCCGAGTGAATATACACTGGCATACACACAGATAATTTAGCAAATAAAATTTATGAATAATTTATGTACTAAAGATGAATGAAAAAACTCCAGATACTCATTTTTCTTTCTCTCTTTTCTTCTTCTTTTCTTCTTTTCCTCTTTTTTTTTTTTCTTTTTTTTTTTTGTATGGAATAACGACATTTAAAGAAATTTATCGTTTCCGTTTTACTATTTCTGTCTGGTTAGTAGTTTTTTTTTGGTCGAAAAAACTATTGGACTTATCCTCATCTTTTGAGATATTCGAGTTAACCCTTTATCTGCCAATCGCAATACAGTTGATAACAAAAGTGTCCGAACACTAGCAAAAATTCCTATGTAAAAAAAGGACACTTCATACGGGTTTGGTTAATAAATCCTTATCGAATCGTGTTCTTAGACTGACTAATCTTCAGGAAAATTTGCGTTAACCTTTTAACGGCCAGTCACAACATACAGCAGAAATTGGGTTTACTCGGAAATGGAGCGCGGACAGGTGGGCAAGCAGACAGGCAGAAAAACTAATTAATGTCATAATATTTTCTTAAACCTTGTTCGAAACTGTAATAAACGCTTAACACAATTAAAAATGCAATTCTAGCAATTTCGAATTACAGCCCCTAATATGAACGAGATTCGATTAAACTTGCATACAGTTGGACTTTGACCTAAACTGGTGCTGATTAGATTTGGGAATCAATCGCTCAACAGGTGGTGCTGGCCATCCTATTTTTTTTTTCTAAGTACTTAACATAACAGTTGGGGACAAAATTTCATATAAATGTACATAATGTGAGTTATTTTTAACGCATGAATGTAAAATTTATACGAATTATTGATAATAGTAGTAATAAACTTGAAGAAAAAAAATGTGTGCATGTAGGAGCACTGCTTTACTCCTGGGAGGGAAGTGCCCTTCCCCCGGGACCTGTGTAAATTTTTAATGTGGATATTTTAGAAAGAACTCGTCAATATTTCTAAAACGAATGGTTGAACCATAGATCTGTATTAATTTAAAACAAGGCCACCGATTTCTTTTATTTTTAATGTTAAATACATATATATATATATACAGTCGAACCTCGTTAACGTGAATTACTTTTAGCATGAACTGTTACCACAATCCCCGTCAAAATGAAGATTACTTTAGTTATATGATGATCAGTTACTGATAGCATGAACTACTTATAACAGTAACAGATTTTTGATCCTCCTTGAAATTCACGTTAACGAGGTTCAACTGTATATCTTTTCATGTCTGCACAAAAATGATTTTTTTTCAGCATTTATTATTATACTACTTTAAGAAAAAAATCGTTTGCATTCAGCATGGAAAATATCTTTAATAAATTATAACTTAATAAATAATTTGTATTGCATAAATTTGTATAGGATTACATATAGAAGAAAGTCTTGTGGTAATACTAGTTATAATATATTAAAACAAGCGGATTTTACCTCTGCCGCTGCTAACTACATTTAAAAGAATTTTGAAAATTCGATATTACTTACTAAAAAAAAAAAGTTAAAAAATATTAAAATAAAAAAAAAGTATTCCATTAAAAATCAAAACAGTATTTAAAGCGTAATAATAACAAAGCAACTGATTATAAAAAATCGTATTTTTCATAAATTAGTTAAATTTAACTTATGAAAACTTATTCCACTTCCTTTCATAAATGTATTTGTACAATTAAAAGCCGCGCAGTATTTCTGCATTTTCAATATATATCAACATTTTATTCCATTATTGTTTCCGAGTTTTATACTCTCTCATGGCTGATGCAAAAAAACTTTTTCGGCATCAAAAATCTTTGCACGTTCACATAGGGATGATAGATCTATATATATTACTATATCTATGGGGCTATGACGTTTTTTTTATAATCACCCTGTATTGGTATTGGTTGATGCACGTAAAATCTGCCGCGGCTGTTATATCCTCCAAGTTACGAAATTAATACCTCTAGAGGTTACCGTAACGGAGAGACATCCCCTCTGTAAAGAATCAAAAGTTTAATGGCAATGTCTCCGGGTAACTCTTTGAGATGAATATCAAACAATTAGAATTGCTTACTGCGTAGTTAAAAGTGATGTCAAAATCCAGTTAATCATGCTTATCGATGTGTTGTTTTAGCCTTTCAGTAAAAAAAAAAAAAAAAGTATGCTATTTTTAATGATTTGAGGAACATTAGTTATCACTTTCTATTAATAAAATATAAAAAATATATTTTTGCATATGTATATTAAAAAGAAATAATAATAATGATGAAGAAAACAGACGTTAATATCTACAATAATTATGAATATTACTTTCAAATTTCTCATTCAATTTTTTTAATTCTTTGAAATGCAAATTGTGTGCTCAATTTGCTAAAATATCTTTCACTCGTCTATTTACTTTGCATTTCATATTCATGATCAGATTATTTAGTTACCTTAATTCTGATCTAATAATAACTAAACGTTTCTATTTTTTTTTTTTTTTTCGTTTATTAACTCAGTCGTTTGTGTAATAATCGTATTGTTTTAACACGAAAACGTTTTATTATGCATGAATTACTTTAACTTTTTATGATTATAGAAAAATTGAATATACAGGTGGTTCTAGATATAAAATGCTTTCCATTTTAATACTTGACTCTTCATTTACAGATGACAGCATCTGGTAACAAGGACGTGAAGATGGCGCTTAATGGTCCTGTTTTCTTCCTCATTCAAGAACATGCCAAATCAATAGTTGCTATACAGGTGGGTGGAAATACAAGTACTTTTGATATTATGAACATTTTCCCTTCTTTTTATCGTCTGTTTGATTTATTTATGTGTTTCTCCCGTCTCTCAGTAAGTACACAATTGTTGATATCTGTGAAAAATTTCTACCTTTTTTATAGCACCCAGAAATGTTTTTGAGAATTGTGACATAAGAATACACTTATTTCATTCTATCCTTGTATTTGAATATTATTTTGTATTTAGTTTTGAAGTTTAAATTAGTGTTAAAATGTAGCGGTTCAAATCAAGAAAAGCAGCAAGGCACTTTTCACGTCTTACTGTAGTCTTGTTTATTTTTTAATTGTTTGAAGAAGGGTGGTGTGTAATTATTTCGACTCGTAACGCTTCTTTTATGTTTTTACAATTCTTGAGGTTTTCTTACAAAGTTCTCATTTTTTTTTATCATCTTTTAAAATTTAGATTTACTACTATTATATAAGTAGGGAAAAATAATTTTGTTGGTCACTTGTCTCTGGTTAAGGGGACACTCTACCTATCGTCTCCGAAAGCCGAAGCCAATGTTATTCTATGGAAAATTTTGCCCCATTATAATTCTTTAACTAACACATATTCTTAAATTCCGTTTTCACTTTCCGAAAATTCACAACTATTAAACAATTTATCGCTTTCTAAAAATTTATTTAGTTATTTATTAATTTATTTTTTATTTATTTCATTTTTAAGCTCAAAAATGAAAAATTTCACATTGTGAAAATTCGCATTTTACAACCTTAAAATAAAATATTAAAAGATTTGATTTTAAATGTGGGTTGAAAATTTTCAGAGGGTAAATATTTTGTCAAATCATTTTAAGAGCAAAGCTGTCCTGATACATTAGAAATTATTATGGAGTTAGTGGTCCTTTGGTACTGGACCAAAGGACCACTGTTAATTTCGAGCATTGCGTAATAAAATCATCGAAAAGAAAATTTAAAATTGCTTGTATTTTAATATTCAGGTATACTTACAATATTAATTTTTAAGCAAAGGAAACTTTGTAAAAAAAAAAAAGATCAGCTTTGATTTATTTTTAAAAAGCAATAACAATTAGAAGAGAAACAAGAACTTCTTATTTTCTTTTTAAAAATAGGCAATTTAATGAAAAATATATATGTGATATAAATGAAGTGAATCATTAAGAATATTTATAAATACAGAAGGGACATAGATGAATATTCAACACCTCTCCCTTCAATCTTGTTTGCATGCAAATCGAATGGTGATTTTGTTTCATCGTTAGATTTTAAATATTTAAGAAAATCTTTTGATTAGAAAGTACTTGGAAAAATTATGTATCATATAAACATAAAAGCATAATAATTATTCGATTGCACTAGCAAATTAACAAAGTTGGAAAGCATTATCTTATGATAGATAAACTCTACCATTGTGGCACAGAGGTTTCGTTCTGAAAGCTGGTAGGCAGAAAATGCCAAGTTTGAACCCATGTCGAGTGTGTGTTCCTAGATGTTAGTAGTTTTCAATGTTTCTCTCTGGAGTTCATGTGGGAAACTCATATTTCGAGTTCCTAGCCCATATTCACCTAATAAATTCGAGGGAATATGGGCTACGATCCTTTAGAAAAATCCTCACAGGCGGTATTCCACAAAAGCCTATGTCCCTCGAGAGGTAATCGGCATTAATCCATACGTAACAGCTTACAATAGAAAAAAAAAAAAAACCCATTCGCATTTTTTAATTATATTTTATTTATTAATTATATTGAAAACACTTTAAAAACACGTAAAATTTTACGTGTTTTTAAAGTTTTTTCAATACAATTAACAAATGACACGTGTTCAGTTTAACTCTTTTTTTAGAGATTATTTATAATTTCTTGATAATGCTAACATTACACCAAAGAAATATATCCTTTCACAAATAACATAAAAAAAAAGCTGAACTCCATCGAAAAATTTTAATATAAAGTTTTTGTTTAAAATAGCTCATCAGTCATATCCCCACCCCTCCTTTCTTAAGCCGCACCTCATAAAATCCCATGCAGGTATTCTCACTGTACGCAGTCTAGAATGATTTTTTTCTAAATCTTTCCAAAAAAAAAAAAAAAAAAGTAATTTGTAATAATAATAATAATATTTCTTTAAACATATTTACTATTGATGGAAAGAATGCAAAGAATAAACTTTATACACAAAATAACGATTATTATTAGAATGAATTGAATTATACTTTATCACCAGGGGGAAAAAACTATAGAGAATTTTAACCCATTATTTCTTTCTTTCTTTCTTTAATTTAGTCAATAGTAATATAGTAGTATGCGTTGACTGTAAATAAATAGGAATAAAACCTCATATTTTGCTTTTTTCTGAGAGGAAGTGAAATTTTATTTATCCTATCAATAATAACGTTTTTGAATTTTCACGATATTTGCTTATTAGGGTTTTCACATAATAAGAAGCTCATCATATTTTGCTAATAAATTATGCAAATGAAATTTTATCAACGCTTAAGGATGCGCAATTACAAATTATTTAGTAAAAGTTTTCATACTTCATTAGAAATTTAATATTTTTATTTTCTGATTGTAGTATGTGGTGTGTAACGCAGTATGTCAAATTTCATAAAGATGGCTTATCATAGGTTTAATACCCTGCATGTTTTAATAACCAAAAAAAAAAAGGCAATTTTTTAAAGAAACTTTTATATCGCTATGAATATATGCGCTAGTCTCATACAAATGTATACATATAAATAGCAGAAGCCTCATAATTTTATGCTACAACCAGAACGAATTTCAGGCATTACTTTTTACAGGGTGATCCTAAACATAACTTTTAATTTATTACTATTTCCTTTTTTTGCTTTCGGAAGAAAACTTTCACTGAAATATATGAGGTATATTATGATTTTTACTCTCATGAAGTTTTAATATAATTCGCTAAGTATTTTTTTCAGATATTTGACAAAACGTCTGAAATTGAAAGTGTCCGGCATTTATAGAAATGTTAAGTGTAAACGAATTTCCCTGTGGAATAACATGGATTTGGTTTTCGGTGACATTAGGTATTATGTACTCGTACAATAGTGAAATGAAAAATTGGAGAAAATGGTAATGATGAAAATAAGAAAATTCCCGCATTTTCACCAGTGAAAGTATTTAATTGTTCTTAAATTAAACTCGTCGGTTCCTGATTTCGAAGATATATTCCCATATAACATTAAGTAGAAAGTACCGAAAAATATTATTTTGAAGTAATTACGAAGTTTTATGTTTTATGAATTAATTTGCATCCCCTCCCCCTTTTTTTAAATAAATATTTTTTGACTTAAAAAAGCATATTCTTTTCGAGCCTTTTATTAAAAGGTTAAAAATAATTTATTTATTTATTTATTTATTTATTTATTTATTTTTTTTTTTTGTAACTTTTAGTGAAAAAATATATTAATAAAATTTTATTTAACATTGTAAGTTTTTGCAAAAATTTCTTTAAAAAATATTACGGATAAATTAATGGGATATTAGTTAGATATTCAGAACTCTTTCGTATTACACTTCGCTATGTTTTCGGGAGAGTTTGCTGTGAAATACTAACACACAATCATAGTCAAATTTTAAATCTATAATATTGTACAGTTATACAGGGATATTTTTGTTTTTCTGTTTCCTGTTCTTTATATACATACATACGCACACATATATATATATATAATCTATAAAATTTGTTGAAATTTTCAAGGGTCGATCCCGGTTTTAATTTTCGGAAAAAAGATATTTTCGGAAAAAAATTGGGAGTAAAAATCTTCCCTTTTAGCAGAACTATATTTCATCTTTTATATTAAGTTAATAAAATTATATTGAAGAAAGTATTTACAACAAATTCAAAGCATGTTTCGCTCGCGTAAAAATATTATAAAAAATTTCTATACAACTAAATTTTCTGATAGAGCCGTTTTAAGGAAGTAAAGGAAGACTTTTATGAACTGGAGTTTTGTGAATGCTCCGCTTTTAAATTTTTACGTTAATTAACTCTAAAGTTGTTGCATATTTATACTTAATGGGCTAAAATTACTTCCAATACACGAAAACAGAATTCAAATCCGCTAAATATATTTTTCTACTTCCCATTATGTATTCTATGCAGATTCAAATTATCCATGCTTATTTTGAAAATTCATAATTACTACCAAAGGAATATCGAGATATACATAAAATAGGCTTTAGGATCATTCTGAATAATATTAAAAAGTAGAGAATTATACTTTCCAGCGGATTTCCCATAAAAAAAGATTAGTATCATTAACCTGAAACCCACTTCTTAGATTGCAATACACTCATTTTATTTTAGACATAAAAACACGTAGGCCAACTACAAGTCATTCGTTTCTCTTTACCAACACTGTATTCCAGGAAAAAGTAAGAAGTATCTCGCAAGAAAAGAGAATCTGATGTGGGTGGGAACGGAACGAAAGATAGAATCTTTTAACTTTTGAAGTATATGCCCATTTTTAAGATTAAACAGTAATTGTTCATAATCTGAGAGGATTATTTTGCGTGTGTGTTTGTGAAAAATTGTATAAAGCTTTGATGTAATGGTAGAAATAAGATATTTTCTTATATTCTTGCGTATTTATACACTATTTATTTCTAAACACTTAATGTCAGTGATGAATTTAGGAGATGGATTAAAAATTTTTCCCGTTGGTCATTTCTGCAATAAAAACCCAGCAGCTTTCCGGAATGGAAAAAAAATGTTTGAACACTGCACTGCATTCCGTGAAATGTATTCTAAAAGACGTTTTAGGATATAGATTAAACTTAGATATAAAAAAAATGCATGTATTTTTAGTCTTGAAGTTATTACTATTTTTTTTTTTCATTACAAAGTTGACATGGAACAATATTACAGCAAAAATATGTTATACACAGTGTACCCAGTACTGTGACATTTAAAATCACATATATTGTTCCAGTTAATTAATAATAATAATAATAAAACATTTTTAACTATTGCCTGAAAGTAACACTGGAATTAAATAACATTATTTTATTAAAATTGAATTTAATATTAATACTGTTGCGTACTCGGGGTTCGTGAATTGTCCATGAGGCTTAAAAGTTTATTTACAGAATATTCTAGAAGATTACCGTTCTCTTAAGCAAGTATCAATTTCACCAAAAACACAATTTAAATAACAGCTGACAACATAAAAATCACTGCATAAAACTGTACAATAAGCATAACACAACATACTAGCTGCACTTAGTTAACAGAAGAGGCCCATTACAGGAGCTCTTACACGCCATGCAGCTTGGCGTAAAACTAAGTTCTACGGCCGGGATGCAATCCTTTTGTATAGTCTCGTACATTTCCAGAATTTTCCAGTATCATTCAATTTAGAACTTAGGTAATCGATATATCGATAATGAGGATTTTCTAGCTTTGAAGTCAACAAAAAAGTTGTTAAGAGGCGATAAAGTCGCCAAATTCGTCGTCAAGGCCATTATGTGCCCTGGTAAAGCTTTTTAATGAGTTTTTAAAGGAAAATGAGCTATTTTAATGTTAAAACAAGCTAGAAATGCAGAAAATTAACATTTTTTTCATTTTGACTAAGCCTCTTTAAATAAAATTACATAAGAATAACGACTATTATTTACAAATTCGTAACCATATTCACTAGGGAAAAAAATATATATATATAATAATAGTCATAAAAAATATCTCCCCCTCTCCAATGAATAGTAGATAGTTTTTATTCATTAGATAATTTCTGTTTGGAAGCAGCAGATCATTTTATTGAAATCATTTTTATGTTAAAATCATTTAGTGGAGGACTGAAGATTTGTGGTTAAAACTAAATCTTAATTGTGGTGAGAGCATTTTAAGATTTCAAAACCAAATATTAGTAATGAAAATTGAGCTCATCTATATATATATAAAAGAACACTTCCTGAGTGAGTGAGTGAGGGGGTGATCTATCAACGCCCAGACCAAACCCCTGGACCTAGAAGCATGAACTTTTGTGACAATGTTCTTTCTATGACGTAGGCATCCACTAAGAAGCGATTTTACAAAATTCGCCCCCCAAGGGGGGAAGGAGGGGGCAAAACGTGATTTCACAAAATCCTTCATATCTCAAACAAAAAAACAGATATCCGTAAAATTTTTGCTTTAAAATATAGCTAATACAAATGTCAAAAAATCAATTTCTGGAATTTTCAAAATTCGTCCCCAAGGGAGGCGGGGGGGGGGGGGGCAAAACGTGATTTCACATGCGTAAAACGTGATTTCGCATAATCCTATATATCTCAAACAAAAAAATAGATATGCGTGAAATTTTTGCTCTAAAATATAGCTAATGCAAATATCTAAAAAACCAATTTCTGGAATTTTAGAAATTCAGCCCCCAGGTGGGGCAGCAGGGGGGGGGAGGGGCTAAGGGGCAAAAACAAATAGAAATACAGTTAGGGCGTTCAAAATTGATACAGATAGGTTTTAGAGGCCTGCAAGTCGAATGAGGATATTTTCGATTGTGTAAAGTTATTAGGAGGGGCAGGAAGGGGTGAGGGGGGGGGGCAAAAAATAAAAATAGATTTAGATCGTTCAAAATTGGTATATAGAGGTTTTCGATACCTACAAATCGATTTCGGATATTTTCGAATTTGTAAAATTATTAGGAGGGGGCGGCAAGGGGGGGCTATGCGGCAAAAACAAATAGAAATACAGTTAGGCCGTTCAAAATTGGTACAGATAGGTTTTAGATGCCTGCCAGTCGAATGGGGATATTTTCGAAAGTGTAAAGTTATTAGGAGGGCCGGGAAAGGGGGAGGGGAGGGGGGCAAAAAAATAAAAATAGAGTTAGATCGTTCAAAATTGGTATATAGATGTTTTCGATACTTACAAATCGATTGCGGATATTTTCGAATTTTTAAAATTATTAGGTGGGGCGGGAAGGGGGGCGAGAAGGGGGGGGGCTATGTTCAAAAAGAAAAAGAAATACAGTTAGGCCGTTCAAAATTGGTACAGATAGGTTTTAGAGGCCTGCAAGTCGAATGGGGATATTTTCGAAAGTGTAAAGTTATTAGGAGGGCCGGGAAGGGGGGCAGAGGGGCAAAAAAAAGAAAATAGAGTTAGATCATTCAAAATTGGTACATAGAGGTTTCCAATACCTACAAATCGATTGCGGATATTTTCGAATTTTTAAAATTATTGGGAGGGCGGGAAGGAGGGGGGGGAGTAGAGCGGCAAAAAAATAAAATTAGAGATGTATCGTTCAAAACTGGTGCATAGAGGTTTTTGATACTTACAAATCGATTGCGGATATTTTCAAATTTGTAAAATTATTAGGATAGACAGGAGGGGGGGGGGCGAAGTGGGAAAATAATAGATATAAGGGTTAGAGCATTTTGGGAATTTTTTCCGAAGGCAGTGAGAACCCGGTGCGACATTTTTCCTACTCAGATTTTGTTTCTCTTTTTTTTCACGTGATAAAAATTAATGCAATTTTGAGAATTCATGATAGTGATTCATTTAAAAATAGGGACCAGCGAAGCGGGCGTTGCCTGCTAGTTTCATATAAACAGAGAAAGATAATGTCATTTTTGTCTCGAAAAATTATAAATTTTTCTTTAACAAAAAAGTCTAAGTATATATTGTTCTTTACAGATAAATTTCAGAAGCATCATTCCCATTGAACGTTTAACAAACAACTTGGCTATATTTGTTCGCCAATAACGTTTTAAATAAAACCATATAAACGTTCTTAACGAATGAAAAATTAGATGTTGCCTTAGCTAAAATTATTAATGTTTGTCGAAAGTAAGAAAAATTTTTACGCGAAAAAAAAAAAAAAAAAAAAAAAAAAAAAATCGCTTGCCAATGTATTGAAAATTTCTCGATCTCTTCGCTCCTATAATTCCTTTCTCTCCCCCCCCCCCCCCAACTTTCATACTTTCATTCTTATACGTAAATTTTCTAATTTATGAAGTACGATGTAACTTCCATTCTTAAAATATAAAGGATAAATTTATGAATAAAATTAATCTTCAGTGAAGATGGTTTTTATTTGCTTCTGTTTTTAACCCTCTCATTTCCAATTTTTTCCCGGCCCACCAGCGGCCGAGCGGTTCTGCGCTCAAAGCTGGTAGATGGGAGGTGCCGGGTTCGATCCCTGGTCGCGCTCATCGACCTAGCCGTTCGGAGTTTTCCGTGGTTTCCTCCGAAACTTGCGTAAATACGGGCTAGGACCCCTTAGAAAGACCCCCACGGAGGGCATTCCCCCTATAGGCCTAGGACACATAAGGAGTCAATCGGCCTTAATCCTCCAACCAACCAACCAACCAATTTTTTCCCTCCATAAAACAATAAATCTTATATTTAGTCATAAATTTATTTCAAAGGTAATACATATATAAATATTTTTTTTAAATCGAAGTAATAGCAGAGTACGAATTAATATAGCTAACAAAGCAACCGAGAGGTGTTTATTTATGTTTAATATAACCACTGATGCCATTAAAAAATCATAACTTTCCAATAAATAAAAATATCAAAATTTTAGAAGAAATACATATTGTAATTAACTAAAATAAAAATTATAAACATTAAAAAATAAAATAAACAATATTTCAAACAGTTAATTTACTTAACCCTTTATATCCCAAATTACCTTATTTTTGGAAAAAATAGTTTGAAACTTTTTTATTATATTTCTTTGCTGCATGAGAAACATCTCATATTAAATTTAGCTTAAACTATAGCTTAACTATAGGGAAAGTTTAAACTATAGGGACTTTGAAGTTCCAATGAAATCCTGTAGTAAATTTAGGCTATATTGAGGAATATTTTTGATATGACTTTAAAGTCCCGGTGGGATACAAATGGTTAATCAGGTACCTGGCCTGTGGGGCAAAAAATCTTCACTTCAATATTTTTACTTATCTGTCTTCATTTTAGCAAGTCTTCATTTTCCAAGTTTACGTAAAAAGTGATACTATATTCATACTATAAATACTAATAAAAAATTTGGTAAGCAAACACCATAAATTAAAGAAAAAAGTATATTTTGCAATATGCGTTGCCATTTTTATGCGGCATTTTTGCCTATTTTGTTAGAGAAGAATCGTCGACAAAGACTCGCAAAAATTATTTTGATGTGGAATTATTGTTGGAGTTTGCTTTGAAACTTATGGTGTTTGTTTTACAAAGTGTTTAAAGGATACTTTTTAACACCAGTTCCTCGGTATATTTTAATACTACCCACCGTAGTTGGTGACCAGACGTTATTTCTTTAACTGTTCGTCATAGATACATACAAACGAGCCTCTATTTAATATAATCTCTAAATCTAGAAAAAAAAAAAGTTATTTGGAAAATTCATAAAGAAAGATTAACTTGTTATAATACTCTAAACCAGGGCTGGCCAACCCGTGGCCCACCGAGTAAGGTTCAACGGCCCGCGACAGAACTCAGAAAATTTCTAATTTGACATCTTCAGTTAAAACATCTAAAATTAATAACTTTTTTTCTGACTTTTTTAATGTAAATACCGATTTTAAGGTAGCTAAAGAAACAAATATCGCGCTCATCGATGTTAATAAAATATTATAGGATCAATAACTGATTCTTAGTATTATACTTATGAATATAGAATCATAAGTTTTTGAATATTTTATAGTTATTTTATGAATAATAATCTGGTGTGTCACTCACACGACTTTCTCTTACCTTGAAATTTAATACTATAAATACAGGTTGCAGATTAATAGATAAGATAACGAGTATTGTTATGTAAACCTATGTTAAACAATTCATATTAGGCTTCTGAAGAGTTTTAGATGATAATTAGTTCAGTGTGAGGGGGGGGGGCTACCGCCCCCCTCAACCCTTCTATAATGCACCTACATTTATATAGAATTTAATTCGGTTATTAAAAAATAATTCTCTTTTTAAAAAATAATTTTTTAAAATTATTATTTAAAAAATTATCCTTTATGATAAGGCAGACGATTTCCATATTAGAGAAGTAGTATAACACCAAATATCCAAAAAAAAAAAAAAAAAAAAAAAAAAAAAAAGTACATTTTGTTCTCAATATTAAAAAAAAAAAAAAAAAAAAAAAGTACAATTTTTTTCTAAGTTTTTTTTTCGTTAAAAATAAAAAAAATCGATAACTTTGTTTTAAATTATCGCAGATCGATGGTTCAACCATCCGTTTTAAAGGTATTGGCGAGCTCTTTTGAAAGATACCCATCATGAAAATTTACTCCCCTCGAGGGGGGGAGGCGAGGCTCCTACTTACACAAAAAAAACAATTTCCCAGTTAACTATCTCTATTACAAAAATATATATTCGATTCATTTGGTTTAGTGCAGTCTATAGACGTTAAACTCTACTTACCTGCAATTTCCCCCATAGACGGTAATGTATTAGAATTCTCTTGATTGTCCCTGTACACGAACCATTTGCTTGATTTTAACGAAAAGCTTACTGTAGCATCCCTATATGATACACATTTAGAATACCAAGTTTGAACTTTCTGCCATAATTTGTTTTTGAGATATGCTGATAACAGACAGACACACAGACATACACACAGACCATTTGCTAAAAACATGATTTTCGTATTCAGGGGACCTCAAAACATGCAAATATAACAAAATCTCGCGTTCAGAAATTTGACCGAAAAACAATTCTTTCTCTACCTTATGGGTAAGAGAAAGTAATAAAAATATATTTAATATCCATATTTTCTATTTTAAATCCTCACAAGACTATCGGAGAAAGAATTACTATATGTATATGGTTCACAATACTGCCCGCCTGTGTAAAACAGATTTATAATACGGCCCGCCAAGAGTTTTGGGTTGGACAGGCCTGCTCTAAACTATAGAAAGAAAATTTTTTAATTCATCGGTAATAAGTATCATCTAAGAGAATATTAAATTACAGTAATTTTCATAAATTATATTCATTTGTTTTAATTATTTTATTAAAAACGTTATTACAATCTAGAAATATTCATTATTCTTAAGTATAAAATTACTATTGTCATTTAAAACTGGAGACTATGAAATGATATTCTTCCAATGTTTCATCATATTACTTTACACTTGAAAGGGTTCATGAAATAAAATATTTATTTATTTCTTTAAATTGCGCGCTAAGCTATAAGGTGATATGTTAAAACAGTTTAATAAAAAAAAAAAATTAAAAAAAAATCGAAAAACTTTATTTTTGAATGAGAGATTCTCATAATACGAACCAACAAAACCCCATTGGATTACATGGGAAGGGAGAAAGAGTGAATCTGACTACTATCCCTTCTCAACGCGCATGAAATAACCCGTGGAGCGACAATCTCAATCCAACCTATTCTTTATGAAAGATCTTGTACTAAATATATTCTCTAAAATAGATGGATCGTATAAAGATTTATTTTTCGTAATTTTCTAAGATATTCGTTTATTTACTTTAATATTCTTCATAAAGTAACGAGTTTTAAAATGTAAAGCAGTTTTGTTATTGTAAACTAATGATTCAGGAAATAGCCAATGGATATATTATATGTATTATTTTAAAAGAAACAAAACATAACGAAATTTTCTCATGTAGTATTTTACATACTATTCTTCAAACAATTTGCGTATTGAAATTATGAATGGTCTCGTTGTAGTACTCCAGAAAGAATCAATACGTGGATAACAGCTGAGAGTTTTCATTCTATAAAATAGTGCCCACTCTTCCCGCACATTGGTTGCTGATGGAACTGTCTGATCATTTGATGTACCACTACTACATAGACGATGATGAATTACATTTTATAGTTCTAAAACTGCGTGACAATGTATTTTTTTTTTTTTTCATAGTTAAAAGGTCTTCTTTTCATAAATATGACAAGTTAGTTTTTTTTTTTTTTTTTTTTTTTTTTTAAATTATTATTATTACGTAAAGATTGTTATTTAAAAAAAAAAAAAAAAAAAAAATCTGCATTTATAACAATGATTAGTATAAATAAATATTAGTATATTGCAGAAGGGTTGCAGCGTTTCTACAAAAAGATTTATGGGTGTATCACAGGTTAAAATTCAATATCCTGTAGTAATTTTTATAAAACATATTTACATTTTTTTCTGCTCCTTATTTACACACTTTGTGAATTCATTGATATGTGATATTTTATTCGCAGTTTTTACAGAAATAACCCGAATGCACCAGTGCCCGAACGGTTTTGTTCTTATAGCTGGTAGACGGGAAGCACCGAGTTCGATAACAAGTTGCGCTCATCGACTTAGCCGTTCAGAGTTTTCCGTGATTTTCTTCGAAACTTGCATGAATAGGAGTCTAATCTTTCTAAGGAGTCTTTCTAGGACTCCTTAGAAAGACTCCCAATGGAGGGTATTCCCCCCCCCTTGGGCCCAGGTCCCTAGTTTCGGTTAAGACAACTGGCCTTAACCTGAAGCACACCACCCTACAGAAATAGCCCAAACGAAAATATCTTTATTATGATGTATTAGGAACTCTCGAAAACATTCTAAAGTTTTATTGCCAATTTCTTGTTTATTAGGCGGACGACTTTTGGGCTAGAATTTTCTGAAAACAGGGATTTCTCGCCAAAGTCACAAAATATCCCCGATAGTTTCTCCAATTGTCGCCAAGGCAATTTAAATTGCTCTCTATGCAGGGAATTGTCCCTGTAAATGTTATTTCATGGTAATGAGGCGGTTTGTGCGCAAAAACTACTTATTTCTCTCTATTGTTTTAACTTACTTTTAGGGGAATTAAAATAATATTTAGAAAGTAGTAAAATTAATTTTCGTTTTTGTATTATAGCAAAAGACAAGTATTGAAAACACTCTAGTAGTGGTATTAATTTTCGATTTAAGGCCACATTTTACCTTCGGCAGACTTGGAATACTTGATGTTTGTACTTCTACTCTTTTATTTTTAAAATAACTGCTTATTTGTAAATGTCTTAACTTAGGACTTCATGCAATCGTCATTTCATCTAAAATTAATAATTGAACTAAATGTAATGCAAGTATCAACAATTTAAAAATTTAATTCTATTTACCAAAAATATGTAGTTTACCGCCGTAATGAAAAAGGATTTATGTGTATATATTTACTGAATATTTTAATGCAAGCTAATGTTTCGCTTCCGTAAAATTAGTCGAAAATATTTTTATTATGATGTATCAGGAACTCTCGAAAGCATTCCAAAGTTTTATTGCCAACTTCTTGTTTATTAAACGTACGACTTTTGGGCTAGAATTTTCTGAAAACAATGATTTCTCGCCAATGTCACAAAATATCCCCGATAGCTTCTCTAAATTTGTCGCCAAGGCGATTTAAAATGTTCTCTATACAGAAAATTGTCCCTGTAAATGTTGTTTCATGGTAATCAGACGGTTTGTGCGCAAAAACTGCTTATTTCTCTCTATTGCCTAATTTACTTTTAGGGGAATTAAAATAATATTTATAAATTAGTAAAATTATTTTTCGTTTTTGTATTATAGCGAAAGACAAGTATCAAAAGTACTCTAGTAGTGGTATTAACTACTTTGTTGGCCACATTTTACCTTCGGCAGTAATATCGCCATAATGAAAGTGGATTTATATGTATATAAATATATTTACTGCATACTTTAATACAAGTTAATGTTTCGCTTCTGTAAAATTGGTCGAAATCATTCGATTTTTGTCCGTAAAATCGACCGAAATCCGATTTTTTGAATTGCAATCTCTAACTTTGTTAAGAGCATGTGTTGACGTTTAATTTTTTTTTTTTTTTTTTTGTAAATTACTACAATTTACCCTGCTACCTATTTTTTTTTCCCCTCGATTTCACATTATTACAGTTTAACAACATATCCTAAACATATTTGTATATTACTTCGCCGGTATGTTAATCTTTAAAAAATATTTTAAAGTTGAAAATTTAGATTAATTTCTGCATTCAAACATTAATATGTTTTTTTTAAATATTAACTTATATATCATTTCACAAAGTGATACACATATATTTTTAGACTATTTTGTGAAACTATAATAGTGTAAAATTGGGGGGAGAGAGAGAATAGTTAGCTAGACGCATTTTATATATATATATAAAAAATCTTGATCTTTAGTTTTTTGTTTATTTAAATAGTTTTCGAGAGAATTTTTAATACCCTAAAAATTTCTATGTTTCAATGCATACATATGGGAATTTTCACAACTCTAAGATAGTAATTTTCAAAAAAGCTCCCTCCCCTCCCTCATAATAAATGGAAAAAATTCATTAAGAGTATACAATACCTAACTGTGCCGACAACCAAAGCCTATATTAATCAATGGCGAAATTTGTTTCAACTATTGCTCATTACCTATGTATTTTTTTTTTTTTTTTTTTTGTTAATTCCATTTTCACATTCAGAAAATTTACAATCGTGAAATTAATATCTTATTTTCTAGCACTTATTTATTTATTTTTTTAATAGTAAAAATAAATAAATAAATAAATAAATAAATAAATGAAAAAAATATGCTAAGTTAACGGTTAGGAATTATTTTAACACGAAGAAAAAAAAAAAAAAAAAAAAAGTACTGAGTAATTGTGAAAACAAATTTTCTCATGGAGTAAAACGTACCTTAGACTATCGGCGAGATAACAGAAAATTTAACACCATTTAATTTGTTTTCGAAAAATAAATTTTTTGAGTTTAAAATTTTTTTTATTTTAAAGCTATAAAAAGTTAAAAAAGCACCTTTTCGCCTTTTACAACTTTAAAATGAAATATTAAAAAACTGGTGAATATTTGGAAAACAAAAGTAAATTACTCCGTTGTGAATTTTCTGAAAATAAAAACGGAATTTAAAAATGTGCATTAGGTAATGAATAATATGTACTAAATTTGTCTATATAATAACGTGGGATTCGGCTGTCACCGATGATGAATGAAGAGTCCCCTTGGGAATATAAAATTCATACTTTAAACCTATTTTTCTTTCCCCGAATACTTAGTAATAAGTATGAAATATATAGCTCGCTAGTTAACAGTATGAAATCGAAGCCGTACAAACTGTCGGAGGAATCCTCACCGACATGCGTTAAGTCTAGTTTAATGATTCCAAACTGCTTATAAATTATGTATTGTAATAGCGAGAGAATTTGAGGTTTCATTTCGGGAGGCGATCGATCGCTATTGTATTCAGATTCCCGTCCTTGAAATCGAGTAGTTCCTTGAAACAAACAGAGGTTAGATGAAACCTGCGCGTATTCACATGTTGTAATCGCGAATACTGCATTGTTAAGAAAGTAAACACGATGAAAGGAAGGAGATTTGAAACTTTGTTTTATTATTTGTTTATTTATTTATTTATTTTTAAAAGAGTGAGAAAAGTTAAAAACTAGTTTTTTCCCGGAACAAAAATGTATTTTAAAATTTGTTCTTTTAAAGGAATAAGGGATGTTGGAATTAATTATTATTATTATTATATTACTTTCTATCGTTTCTTTAAATCATGTGCTGTCATGAATTTGTTCTGTCATCCTTAATTTTTATCCTTTATATTTTAACCACTTCACCGGCCACTGTCACGGCTGAGTAAAGTACTTTAGTCAGCCGTGCCACTGTAGTGTGTGGAAGGCTACATTTACCCCGAGTTATCTCGGGATGGCCGGTGAAGTGGTTAAAGGATAAATAGTACATTTGGAGATGGAAAGGCCTCTTTTATGGGGAAAATAATACCTATATTCAAAATATTCCACGCGAATTCTAAATTATTTTAAATCTCCAATATGCTTTACTACGCTATTTATTTATTTATTTTTTTAAATGAAATTGAACACATTTGGGTATTTGATTTTTTCTATCTCAGTTACAGAATCAGTTATAACCAACTCCCCCCCCCCCCCCACACACACACAGACAATAAATAAATAAATAAATAAAATGAATTTTTTAAGAATTTTCGCCTAGTGATTGAATTTGAGAAAAGTAATAATTTTTTTTTTTTTTTTTTTTTTTTTTTTTTTAAATGAATTCCCAATTTTGTAACAGATACATTGGTTAACATTCATACAAAGTTTTAAAAGCTGATTGGATGAAAACATATTCACATGGAGCATTATGAACAACTAGTAATTTCCGAAATTTGCAACCCCAGAAAAAATGTTTGTATTTTTAGTTTAAAGCTTTGTAAAAGCTTTTAAATAATGTTTTAGGAACTACAGAATGATATTATTTTAGAAGTATTACAGCTTCATACATTTTATGATAACTATCTGCATATTTTTAATTGCATCGGTTTTAACAATTTTCATCATCGTCCCTTGTCTGCTTAAGGGCCCGCTTCACTCACCGTCGCCGGAAGCCGAAGCTAATGTTATTCTGTGGGAAATTTTCTTTACTTATAACTCATTAGCTAATACAAATTTTTAAATTCTGTTTTCACATTCAGAAAATTTTCAACTGTTAAACTGACGCTCCTTTTTTAAAAACATATTTTTTTAATTTTTAATATTTTATTTTGAAGCTGTAAAATACAAATTTTCAATATGTGAAATTTTTCATTTTGCAATTTCAAAATAAAATATAAAAAAAAAAAAAAAAAAAAAAAAAAAAAAAGTTATTAAAAATCAGTTTAACAGCTGGGAATTTTCTGAATGTCAAAACAGAATTTAAAAATACGTATTAGTTAATTAGTTATAAGTAAAGAAAATTTCCCACAGAATAACATTGCCTCGGGCTTCCGATAACGGTAAGTGAAGAGGGCCTTTAAACTTTTTAGGATTTGATAAAAATTTATTTTAAACAATATTTTCTCCTTTTTGCTAGAGAAGAAGTAATTAAATATAGGTGAAACTTTATATTCTTTCTGTCTCAAAGTAGTACATTCTAAAACTACTTTTGCCCAAATATGTGTTAAACAATTGCAAGTAATTATAAGTTTATTGGACATTTCAATTTTAAAGTTGCAATTTTTCTTATTTTTCTTCATTATCTCAAACTCTTATAAATAATTGAACAAAAACTTATAGAGGTTACATCATTAGTAGGATTATGTAGATTATAAAAGTTTTAATAGCATTTATCTCGATCAAGCTGTGTCGAAGTTGTAAAAAAAGTTGTTGTTTTTTACAGAGATTTCCCATTTGCCCTCTAATTATTATTATTTAATCTTCTAGCTACGTAGTTAAAAAAAAAAAAAAAAAAAAAAAATATCATATTTACCCCTTCTACAAGAGCCAAATGTTGAAATTTACACAATATTCAATTTGAAATGTTAATTTCATGTTCATTTTTTCGTACTAAAATTTCCCAAAAGTGATTTCTTTTTTCTATTAATAAAGTATGACTTACTTTAAAACCAGTATGATGTGGCCATCACAAAACCCTTTTCTTTATTTTGTTATACAAATTTTGTAATGCAAATTACACTGGTGTTCAAAATTTAAGCAACAACCTGTTTTCTCGTTTTCTTCTTTTGCGCATAATTTTTAAACAAATAAACATAAAATTTAGATGGCATGTTTGTTATCATACCAGTAATCGAATTTTATATAATTTTAGCATGAATAATAATTTTTAAACTAATAATTCTTTTTTTTTTCAAAAGTATGTTTTGGAAAAAAGGAAAAATTTCAACAATTTTAGAAAAAAAAAAACTTAATGAAAAGCGATGTTAAGGATGCATTACAGGATAAAGACGCACATGCCTTAAAATGTTACTCTAAATCTCAATTTTTCTTTCTGTATTAACTTTTCTTTTACTTTTATAATAACTTTAAAAAAATATATATAATTAATAATTTGTAAACTATGAGCATTACCAGAATAATAAAAATGTCGATAAATAGTTTTATAATGAACATCTTATCCAATTTTCATGTTTATATGTATATTTTTTAAAAAGTTATTCACATGCGAAAAAAAAGAAGAAACAGAAAAGTAAATACAGGTAAAAAGATCCCGTTTTAATCTAACACATGGATGCATGTGCATCTTTACCTACCGGTAAATGCATCCTTATGACCATTTTCATTAAGTTTTATTTTCTAAAATTGTTGGAATTTTTCATTTTTTCCAAGACTTATTTTTGAGAAAAAAATAATATTTATTAGCTTAAAAAATATTATTTATGTTAAAGTTATATAAAATTCGTTTAATGATATGATAACGAACATGCCATCCAAATGTTTTGTTCATATGTTTAGTTGTTTAAAAATGATGCGCAAAAGAAGAAAACGAGAAAATAAGTTGTTGCTTAAATTTTGAACACCAGTGTATTTGTTAAATTATTTTCTATGGTGAGTGCGATTTGCATCTTACAGAAGTATAACACTAGATATCCAAAGAAATTTCTACATTCGACATCGTAAAAAATGATTTTTTTTTTTTTTCGTCTTTCCATAAACTTAAAAAAAAAAAAAAAAAAAAAAAAAAACTTTGTTTTAAATTATAACATATCTAAGGTCCAGTCATTCGTTTTAAAGGGATTGATGAGTTCGTTTGAAAAATACTCATGTTGAAAATTCACACCATATCAAGGTGGTGTGGAGGGAGAGAGCGATTATATACAATTTTTTTCTCAATGGATTATTACTATTATCAATAATTAGTTTTAGTTTTACAATGATTCGTTATAAATAACATCATTCTGCACGTTTGTAAAAAAAAAAAAATGTCCTATATTTCCATATAAAAAATTATGAAAGACGAGATGATAGTAAAACTAGCCGTTGAGAAATTTTCACCAAAAGTTGATATGCACTAATTTATGTCAAAGTGACACTACATATAAATTTAGATGAAATTCTGTGCATTAGTTCTCGAGCTGCCGTTAATTTTTTTCACAAATACACAGATTTTTTTTTTTTTTCTATTTGGTATGTTGCTGCCATCACAAAATTTTCTTCTATATCATTTTATATAACAGTGCTACTTATTGTTTAACACGCACAAAAGTTTAATCCTATCTTTTCACAACAAATATATTACCTATGGAATTTGGTGCAATTTTAATCAACAGATGTTGAGATATGTAGCCTTATGGAAAATCACAGTAAATAATATCAGCACCATCTGTCGGCTGATATACACCCGGTTTAAGTCAGCATTCGTTTTCATAATGGTTATCTCACATATCAAATTTACTACATTTAATGTCAAAGAAATTGGATTTTAACCTTACTATTCATGCAGTAAACTGCAGTACAGTAGCGCCATCTGTCGGCCGATATGCATCCAGATTGAATTTGCCTAATGTTTCATACTGGCACATTCAAATACTATGTTTTGTTCAGTTATACACAATAGAAACAGGTATATAACCTTTTCTTAAATGGGAGAAATCGCAGTGTACATGTTGGGCATTTTGTACAAAAATTTGATAGGTACCAATTTATGTCAAAGTGCAATTACATATAAATTTATACGAAATTTTCTATACAGTAGTGCCTGAGATACAGTTGTCACAACATTTTTGTCACACACACATAGAACCATAGACACTGACTAAAGTCAAATCGTGCTCTGGATCTCTCAAAAAATTTATTGAAATATGAATAATATATTTATTCGGAATTTTACATGATATATGGAACTAATTTAGCTAATGGCGGTTGCTTCGGTATTATTTTTACGGCGAATTTACCTAATAAAGTCAAAACATACTCATTCCAAAGAAGGAAAAAAGTTCACAAAATCTTTAGAAGAAATTGTATAATACATCTGTATTCAGAATTGTTCATGATTTATGGAATTAATTTATCTAATGAAATTAAAACGTATTCATTATGCTATCTCAGTGGTGATCAGAATTGATTAATTACGATATTAATAATACAGTATGTGTGTTATGCCGTCTGTAGTAGGATCGCAGATTTTAAGAGATCGATCGATATAGGCAAAATCTTCGAGATATTTTTTGCTGCTCATCTTGTGAGTTCTCTGCAAATTTCATGATATACCAACTTCTTGTAGCGTTCTCGGTAATAGGCAGTTTTATTTCGGATATCTTGTATGTTCTTGAAAAAATCGAATTAAAATAATTTCTTAAAAACTTTACCTTTGCTTTAGAAATATATATATATATTTATAATTTGTCGAAAAAAAAAAAAAAAAATATTGATTAATATTTTTAAATTAAAGTTTATTTTAAATTGAATATTTCGATTTAAGTTTCTATGGCAGCAATATTATGCAAGTGTTTTCACTATAATGTTATAACTGTTTTTAGAGTAGTCCTTTTTGAAAAAGTTCTTAGTTTCCCTGTTTTAAAGTCCTATATTTATTTATTTTAAATGGACGATTAGGTAATATTTTATGAATTATTAATGTGGATTATGTTATTTACTACTCTCACTCGTTGAAAAAAAAAGCAAACCATACTAAGTTAAGTTAGACTTTTTTTAGATGAAAGAATCATTACACTGAATTACAATGTAAAAAAAAAAAAAAAAAAAAAAAAAAAAAAAAAATCCCCAGTTATATTATTTATGTAGAAAAATTTAAAAACCTATTTAATTATGATGCAAATTGACTAAATTTTGGCAGAAAATCTGTTATATTAAAAAAAAAAAAAAAAAAAAAACTTTGTTTTTAATTCTATAAATTATCTTTATTAATTAAAAAAAGTCAGAATTTATCTGAAAGCATTAGAGATTCCAAAAGACAATGATATTTAAAGGGAGGGGGGAATCGAATGTTATAAACGTAGTTAATAAAAGTGTTTAATTAGTGATGATAATAAGTAATATTAAAGAAAAATAAAATAATTTTAAATTTAAAAATAAAAGTATTCAGTAGATGGCAGCACCATACATATTTCAAAAATCTCTGGATGCGTACCATACGTAAACAGCGTCCTTTTATATATATATATATATATATATATATATATATATATATATATAAATCTTATAAGGACTAGTCTATCAAAACTACTAAAATTATATGCTATAGAAACTCTGAAATGATTCATTTAGTTTTAATAATAGTAATAATAATAAAATGGTAAATAAAATACAACAATCTATCACCGATATTTAGTTCTTAATTTGATAAAGAGTAAAACAAAAGTCAGAGGTGGTAGTGTTCCAAATTACAGACAGGAAAAAGAAATACAAACAAAAATAACTGGAATGAAATCATCTGAAGAAACTTATTATTATTATTATTTAAAATTATTATTGCAATTAATTAAGAAATACTGGCACTAAAAATAAAACACTTTTTTCTCCGACAATAGAGGGCAGCACAATAAACATTAACTTTTGCATGAATTTCTATAGTTTTGTGGATCCAAGTTTTGTTTACATTAAATTTCTCAAATTTATATGTAAGATAAATAATTACGTAATAATAGAAAGTACACATTTAAGAGAACTGCACAATTCTCTTTTTAGTTAAAAAATTATTCATAATTTTGTGAATAATATCCGATTTTTGGATGTATATAATCAAAATTTCTGTTTTTTGGTTGAAAATTTTCTCATCTTATTTTCAATAAAAAGTTATGTTTATATATGCTCAAGAATATTAGTTTATACTTTTTAAAAAATAAAAAATAAACTCAATGACTTTATAGAAAATGTATTTTTATTCCAATTAAAAATCATCCACCACCACCAATTGCCAAAAGAGGTTCTGCTCTGGATTTAAAGCTGGTAGACGTGAGATACAAGATTATTGTTATTATTTTCAACTTTATAAAATACTATTAACGTTTCAAAATTATATGAAAATTCGAAACTCTTCAGTATAATTTAAGAATCTGAGGAGTTGGCCATATATTATTTGTTCTCTAATGTAAATGTCTTTATCGCTACAAGCTCTCCGTATATTTACTAATACTTGGGGGGGGGGGGATCGAATAAATAAACATGGTTATATATATATATATATATGTATATACATATATCGCTACATTTCACATAAATTCTACAATGTTTACGTCCTTCGATCTAAAAATATGGATGTGGGTGGAGTAGATTGTTGAGGCACGAGGATCCTAGCCCAGGACGGAGCGCCTTCTGTAGATGTCTTTCTAAGGATTCCTATCCAGTATTTACTTTACCCTAGTATCTCGAACGGCTAATTCGATGAAGGTGACTGCTATTGTATTCGGCACTTCTCGTCTAGCAGCTTTGAGAACAGAATCCTCTGGGACACTGCCTAAAAATATTAGTATAAGAATGTGTATGTGTGTATCTGTGTGTGTGTGTGTTTGTCTGTGGCATTGTAGCTCTGAAACGAATACACCGATTTTAATGCGGTTCATTTCACCCTCCCTTTTTTTCTTTTTCTTTTTGAAGCTGATTTAATCAGGACGATTCTTAGCTATATTTCATTAAAATCTATTTAAATTTGAAAAATAATTAAAAATTTATTAAATATATTTCTTGCGCGATTTGCTTTGACATTTTATAATGTACTAAGGGAAAAATTTCGAAATAAACCTAGACAGTTACAGAGGGGTGACTGAATTTTCCCACTGAGTAGGCGACATTTTAATTCCCACGGCAAGTGTCCGAGAGGTTCTGCTCTAAAACCCACAAGAAGGGAGTTGCCCAGATCGCTCTCCTCAGCCTAGCCGTTCGAAGTTTAGCGTGCTTCCCCCCCCCCCCAAAAAAAAAAAAAAAAAAAAAAAAAAAATAGCGAGGCACACAGGCTGGGACCCCTAAAGAAGACCTCCATTACGGAATTTTAATAAAAAAACACCACAAAACTGGCGTTGAAAAAATATTACTTACAAACTTTGAATAAACACCATAAAATGCAATAAACTCGCAACAATTGTTTCGGGTCGAAAAAACACACGACCCTTCATCAAGCGAATAAAGTAAGCACTCGTGCTTACTTTATTCGCCTCATGAAGGGTCGTGTGTTTTTTCGACCCGAAACAATTGTTGCGAGTTTATTGCATTTTATGGTGTTTATTCAAAGTTTGTAAGTAATACTTCATTGCGGAAGATACTATACTGCGTCTGGTATCTTCATGTAGTCAGTCGACTATTCAAAGCATCAACACTCAAATTGTTCCTTTTTGATTTCATAAGATAAAAAGAAAAGAAGAAATTCTGATCGTCACTCTGGTCGACAGGACATGCCAATGTTTAAAAGAAGATGGCGCTCAACAGCATACCTGTGCAGAGTTTTCCGTGTATTTCTCAGAAATTAGCATGTATACGGTCCAGGACCCCCAAGAAAGACTCTTGCTGTTGCATTGTAACCAGGTCTATGATCTTCCAATAGTCAGTTGGCCTTATTTCTCACACCATCATTAACAGTATCAGAAGGTTTCTGGATTAGATAATAAAATAGCTCTTAAAAATAAAGTCGTTAATTTTCCACTATAAATTTAATAAAATTTATAAAAAAAAATATTAAGATATAGATTTTAATAAAATAATAATAACAATAATAATAATAATTAATAATGTACATAATTCAACAATATCTCAGTTGGGTTCAAAATTACAGATTTGATTGAAAAATAATATTTAAATAAATTTATGTTAGGCTTTGACTAATTTAATCGGCGCGGTATTTCACTATATTTGACTTTTTTCCCTTTATGCAGCTTTCATTATTATTATATTTATAAAGGTTGGTTTACGCTTCTTTTGCGATTTATATTTCAATTTACCCGTCCTTTAGTAATGAAATAAAAATATTTTAAATAAAATAAATCAAAATATTTTTCTCTGGAAGAAAATTTTTTGTTCGATTGACAATCTGTCATTAAACACACGAAATATTTGGGAAATGCATAATTACCATCAAATTGAAATCTATCGTCAGATAATGGTATTTAATGTAAGGATTTCACCAAATTTCTTTTTATGATTACATAGTGTAATCCGCATTAGTATAATAGTTTTAGTATATATGTAGTATACATATTCTTTTTATTTTTTTTTTTGTTGCTTTGTTTTGTTTTCGAGAATATGCTATAAATGAATATTAGTCGAGGTAACCACTTTACATTTTCCTTCTACTGATCTCAGTTGCACAAAATCCGATTAATATCGACTTTTACGAATAGTTAAATTTTCGAAAAAAATTCAAACTTTCTACAAAATCTTTTTTTATTTTCTAAACTTCCAAACCCTGCATAATTTTGATATTGTTTCAAAACAACATTATAATATTACGTAAAGAATACAAGTTTATTTACGAAATCGACGTCCACAATATTCAAGCGTTTTTTTCACTTCCACGTTTATAATAGAGACTTATGATGATGAAACTCACCATGCATTACGAATTTTCTTCTTAGAGTTATTTCTTTACAGCAGCTATTAAAGAATTTAAACCCATTTCAAAATATTTCTTTTCATATGTTAAAAGACAGCGAAAAAAAACGTAATTCAGTCACGAAATCAAACTGTGCACTGTTTTCTTTAGAAAAAAGGAAGTGAGGAAGGAAAGAGAAAAAAGAAATTTATTAAATACTTTCTGAGAAAAGATAAATATATACATGTGCATATTTAAGGATCATAACGGGTGTACCAGAATAGAATAGACTATTACTATTTGTATGTATGCATAGAAATTTTATATTATATATAGACATATACGTTTTTTATAGATTCCCAATTACTTTGGTAAAATCTGTGCAACAACTCAAAAGCAAAAATTACATTGCAACTACAGGATAGTATGAAGAGCAAAGAAGTACAAAAATTGGTACTTTCCAAGTTCAAAAGGTGAGAATCCAGAAGCAAAATATTTCGTCATTTGAAAGGTGTTTTAAGTTGTGCCACTGCTTTTAAGTGGTGTAATATGATCAGAAAGAGAGACAATATTAAAACATCTCAACCTCCAGACTGTCCACGCATTGTCCGCACCAAAAATCTGATTCAGAAAGGGAAGAGTCGCTTGACACGTAAGACGAATATATCCATAAGGAAACTTGCTAGGGAACTGAAAGTATCAAACGATCTGTGCAGCGAATATTTAAAAATGACATTGAATTAAGACCTTACGAAAAACGAATACAACCTAAACTCATAGAAACCCAAAAGCAGAAAAGAATCAAATTCGCTAATTGGGTACGACACACTTTCAGAAAAGGTTAGACTAAGAGAATCCTTTTTTCTGATGAAAAAAGGATTTAAATCCACTGGACTACTCGATTTAAGATGAATTTGTACAGCAGATGAACTGGGATAAAATAAAATGTTAAAAAATACTGATTTCAGAACTAAAACGAACTGTAAAGAGAATAAGAAAGGACAAAGTTGTCTAAGTTGGACCAGACGCTTACATCGAATGGCAAACAGCAACGGGGATTATTTACATAAATTAATATGTTGCATTTTGTTTATTATTCTATTTATATTGTTTATGTGTAAAACAAAGTTGGGTTTCACTTAAATAAATTTAGTTATACATCAATTTATATCAGTCTGTTTTATTCTGGTATACCCGTTTTTTAATAACACAGGTCTAGAAAAGTGTTGGTGGCAAAATTCGATTTGATAATTTTAGCTGATATATATATTTTTTTGGTGTGCTGAAACCAAAAATGAAGCCAGTTTTTCTCTATCATGTATTGATTTTTTGTCAAAACAGGGTGTCTATACAACCGACACAGTTTCCTCCTTTTTGATAGTTTGTAGTATGTTTCTATGATTAATTATAGAAACATATTATAAAAATTACCATATGATTATACTAGTGGAAGAGTCGCGGAAGAAATTATGTCTGTAGACACCCTGTATTGACAAAAATCTATATATGATAGAGAAAAACTGGCTTCAGTTTCGGTTTTAGCACAAAAAAAAAAAAAAAAAAAAAAAAAAAAACATAAAGATAAGACAAAATTATCAGATCAAAATTTTAGATGTAGACCTGTGTAATTACTTCTTTAGGCTTGATTATTTCTAAAATTAGACACTTAGATTTCCTTCCTCGCCAATTTTCGAAACTGAGTTTTTGATGTACTTATACCTTTTTGAAGTCCTTTGAATTCAAAAATAATTTTTTTAGGGTTTGTTTGTATGTCAACATAAGTTCTAAAAATAAATATTACCAGGCAGTATAAACCCGTTACTCTAAATCATATGGAGATGTTACTTGAAACTTTTTATTGAAATTGAGCTCAGTGATCGTGTACAGGTACATTAAAAAAAATCAAATACGTTATGTCTATGGCTAAAATTTCTTATTGCGGCACATTTCACCATCTTTAGGCTGCATTAAAATAAAATACAATAAACACATATTTCTTATAAGCACAAAAACATGTTTTATACAGAAAATGGTATGAAAAGCATTAATTATTCATTTACAGGGCTACAGAAAACAATTCGGATACAATAGGAGCTGTATCTGGAAGTCCCTTGATGTATATTTTAAATAGTGTTATGTGTTTCTTTTATTGCTCTAAATTCAAATATACTATGTGGTGCGTATACAATTACAGATGTATTACACTATTACAGACAATATACAGGTGAATCCAAAATTAATATAACTTTTTCTTTTGGATTTAGTTGATGGAAGTGCTTTAGCAGATAACACTTCCTCCAAGGAAAATGTTTAAGAATGAAAATTACTTAATCTTGCTGACATTGCATACAAAATACTATCGGAGTCTAATTTTCAACAATGAGTTTTTACTATAGTTTACATGTTTTGAGATTCCCTGAATATGGAGTTGAATCTTTTAGCAGTTGGTTTGCATGTTTTCTATCAGTATATCTTAAAATGAAATAAAGGGAGTTCAAATTTAGTTTTTTAAAGATCATATTACAGATGCTACTTGAAAGTTTTGACTAAGACCTATAACATTCTAAATGTAGTGTGGTATACTATTTGATAAATAAATTGCAGACACGACGCCATTTTAAAATCTTGTCTAGCTTTTCTACTGCATCTCAGCAACTAATATTTCTGAAAAATACTATATTTGAATAAATCTTATGCCAGTAACTTTTTCAAGAAAAGTAACTTTTTCAGCACTTGAAAGAGTGTCCTTATTAGATAATAATTTCAATTACATCGGAAATGAGATAATGAAAATTAAAACTTAACAAAACAATTCTGTGGAGTAGTCGGTTATCCTGTCTGGGGCTAAATTTTTTACACATGTATTTCTAAATTATTTCTTCTTGCAAATTTAAATTACTAAACATTGATTTACATTATGCAGGGTCCACCAAAAGTCTCCCCCCCCCCTTCCTTCTTATCTCGGAAATGTGTCAGAATTTTCAAAAATGGCGAAACATATGTTAAGTGAATTCCAAGGGGGACCTCTTCTGGTGAAAAAAATTTGGGCCCCGGTGAGCTCTAGAAGCGGTTAGGGAGGGCAACTTTTAAATTTCAAATGGAAAGATATGTTTTGTCATACATCCCTGGAAGCGTTTCTTCAAGACAATGAATTTTATATAAATAGTTTTATCCTGCGATGATTATTAAAGCAGATACACGAGTATACATTCCACGTATCAAAACTTGAAAAAAAAGTTCCACACACCTCTTATCTTGGAAATGCGTCGGAATTTTGAAAAATGGCTAAACACATCTTTAATGAATTCCAGGAAAACCTGTTTTGGTTAAAAAAAAAAAAAAAAAATCCGGGAGAAGGCGGGGGGGGGGGGGGGGGAGGGGGGGGTCGCTAGGAAGGGCAATTTTAAAATTTCAAATGGTAAGATATGTCTTGTGATGCATCCTTGGAAATGTCTCTTTAAGTCAATGAATTTGATTCAAATAGTTTTGCCCTACGCTTATTATTAAAGGAAATACGTAAGTTTTTCTACTTTTGAAATGTGTATTTTATACTCATGTATCCTTTATAATAATCATCATCGCAAGACAAAAATATTTATATCGAGTTCATTGCCTTGAAGAGACGCTTCCATGGATGTATCACAAGACATACCCTCCTTAATGAAATTTTAAAGCTTCCCTCCCTAGAACCCCCCCCCCCCTCCCCGTTATAATTTGCCCAATAATTTAGTAAATATCTCATTTATTTAATTATAAGAAAACATCTCCCCGTATAATTTGTCCAAAATTTTTTCACCAAAAGGGGTTTCTCTCGATTTCATTGAACACGTGTTTCGCCATTTTTCAAAATTCCAACACATTTCCGAGATGGGAGGGGGGGGGGGGGACTTTTGGCGGACTCTGTATTTTTAAACTAATCACATCATCTTTTACATTATAATATTTATACTCAGGGAAAGGCAATTTTAAAATTTCAAATGGTAAGATATGTCTTGTGATGCATCCTTGGAAATGTCTCTTTAAGTCAATGAATTTGATTCAAATAGTTTTGCCCTACGCTTATTATTAAAGGAAATACGTAAGTTTTTCTACTTTTGAAATGTGTATTTTATACTCATGTATCCTTTATAATAATCATCATCGCAAGACAAAAATATTTATATCGAGTTCATTGCCTTGAAGAGACGCTTCCATGGATGTATCACAAGACATACCCTCCTTAATGAAATTTTAAAGCTTCCCTCCCTAGAACCCCCCCCCCCCCTCCCCGTTATAATTTGCCCAATAATTTAGTAAATATCTCATTTATTTAATTATAAGAAAACATCTCCCCGTATAATTTGTCCAAAATTTTTTCACCAAAAGGGGTTTCTCTCGATTTCATTGAACACGTGTTTCGCCATTTTTCAAAATTCCAACACATTTCCGAGATGGGAGGGGGGGGGACTTTTGGCGGACTCTGTATTTTTAAACTAATCGCATCATCTTTTACATTATAATATTTATAAGTTGTTAAGTCCAAATAGTCCAAACCTTTCCTAGAAATTAAAAATGAAGTCATGATCTTTTAATTCAAATTTTATAACCATTTCTCTATTTTGTTATTTATATTATTAATTTCTCGTGACGTTGCTAAATTTTATACATATAATTTATTTATTTGTTTTTCCGTGACATATTAAAATTTTGATGACAACGAAAGAATTTATTCTCAGAGGTCTGTACAGAGCTAAAATTGGGTCCGTTGAAAGACCCTTCACAAAATTTTTTATTCTAAAAGAGGATTCTTCACAAAATTTTTCCTCTTAAAAACGGATTTTTATAAAACTCTCATTTCGTAAATTTATCGAACGTCTGAATAACCGGATGTGCTTTGTTATATTTCCCCGAAAAATTGATATTTATTTCTAATTTATAAAAGGTTTCTGTGTAATGTAAGTTGTGTAAAAGTAAACCTTATTGTCTAAAACAAAACTTTATTTTAATTGTAATTTTATTTCACAAAATTACATTTTTCACAATTTCACAAAAAGATGACCCTAGCTTAAGTCTTTATTCACAAATTTACATGTATATTTTTCACAGTTTTCCAAAAACAAAACCCTGCCTGAAAAGTATGGACAGATCCCTTATTCAAAAAATAAATTGTTTTGTTTTATTAAAGTTTTGTTCTGTGGATGAATAAATTCTGTAAAATTACCTGGTTATTCAACTTTTCTTTTCTGTAAACGAAAGAACCATATTATATACAGACATATATACTATACCCAAATAAATTTTGAAATGAGATTTCTATAAAGATATTAATGAATTTTGTATGTTTAATATTTAATTTATTATTTAAATCAAAGTCATACGAATGTTTTTTAATGCATTTAGTCAAATCTCATGCATCTTACACATATTGATTTTAGTGATAACATTTTAGAAAACACCATGGACAAAAAACCTTCTGGTTATACAGCAAAACTTGTACAAATTGATCAACTATTTTCTCATCAATTCATGTAAGTTTACAACTTATAAAAGGGCATATTTTTCTTTCGTAAAAAGTTCCATTCATTTGATAATTGTGTATGAATAGTAGACACTTGTAATTTTTAGCTATATTAACAACGTCAATAATTTTATCTATTAATAACGTATAATGCTTTGATGATAAATATCACTCCTTACATAAACATGGAGTCTGTTAAAAACTCGAGTCATAATGTAGCACAAAACACTTCATTTTCCTTTCTTAAATGACATGTAATTGTAAATCTCAACATTTAAAAACTTCCGGGCAATTCCATGAAAATTGTAACGTCAGTCACAAATAGAGATAATTTTGCTCCCACCAATATTTTCGAACAATAATGATTACCCTATTCAATCATAAAAGTTACAGTAAATATGCCATTAAAATTTCTGTATGCGGATACTGGTGGCAAAAAAAGAGAAAATGTTATCTTTTTTGTGATTGATGTTACCTTCTTCCATGGAACCACCCTTCCGTTATTTTCACCAAAACAGATTTCTTGCATATGGATCAAAGATTAAGCTAATACTTTTGCAAAAGTTATTAAATTAATATGAACACTCATCCAATACTTTGCCTTCTTGGGAAAAAAATGAATGGTGAAGTTATAGAGTGATTTCATATAGAAGATTACACAAATTTCTCCTAAGATTGACGCTTTCGGTAATGAACATTCCAGATAGAGAAATGATAAAATTATAAAAGATTTGCTTATGGAATTTTCATATAATCACATCTGGTGCGCTCTTTTAGAGGTCAACATAAGCAGATTATCATCATAGAAACGTGGCTAACTTAGTATATATATACAATACATATGTATATATAGATATATTTATCTATCTATCTATCTATATATATATTTTTTTTTTTCAAGGATGCATTAAAATAAAGTAATCATGCCTTGTCTTGTTCAAAAAAGGTTTTATAAAAATTAAGGATATGTTTTAATAATTACTACAAATGGTAAATTGTACAGTGTATTCACTATACATTCAACGAAAACCAATTTTGTATCATTGTTTGCTTTTCCTTTTGTACCGTTGTTAATTTCCCAATTCTATACCAATTCCCTGTTCCTCATACGAAGATAAGATCATCATCTTTTTATTACACTTTGGATTACTACTTAAATCTTTAGCTTTGGGTTTTATGTATTGATAAAAATATAATTTAAGCGTGGGATATTTAAATCTTTCTTTCTCATAATATGATTATGTTTAATACACAGTCTTTTCTCATTAACTACATTATTAATAAGCCTGCTGGAATTTGCAGTGGGTATTAAGAAACTGAACTATTGTTTGTAAGTTTCTATAGTTTTTATTAGTAAGAATTGTCAAAATGAATCTTTAACTACTTGTTTCAGTATATACCTCATATTGAAGTTTAAAACTTTTATAAAAATAAGAAATACAGATATTAATTAAATTAGTTGCTGGCATTGGTGCATTATTCGATTTATTTATTATGTTGGGCATATTATCTATGATATAAAATTGGTTTAGTATTACTACTTTATTTTTATTTAATTTCCAGTTCTAGCAATTTTTTGTTTATTCTTAAGATAAAATCACTACTATTTCAGTGTTCTTTGATTTAGTAAATCTTTATTTTGGGGTTTATATAGAATTAATGGTGTTTGTTGTGTGGGTTAAAACCAATTGTTTACACGAGATACATAGGTCTGGAACGCCATCCTTGGGGATCATTCTAGGCATATTTGCTCCTATTCACACTTTTTTCGGGGAAAAGTACGGAAAAATCCGAACAGTTAGAGCGGACTGTCTTCGAACTAGGCTTCTCCTGTCTATCAACTCTGGTATCAGAACTTCTAGTCCACTGGAGCGGTAGTGTACTGGATTAATATTATTTATTACACACTTGTGTTTTTTCCCATCCATACTAATATGTATCTGAACATTTAATCCATACGTTTTTAGAGTTATATACAAATATTGATATACAATATATACAAACAATATATACAAATATTGATAAGAAAATTAAATAAGCCTGGAAATTAAAAATATTATTTAAAACAATTTTTAATAATTATCTCATTTTATTGATTGATAAAAGGATTTCATATAGTTAATTTTATATATAACTGATGCACTATTATATAATTTTATTTTATTATTATTATTTTTAAATGTAATTAAATGTATAAAATACATATTTTTACGAAGATTGCAGAAGTTTTCTATTTAATATATTTACTAAACTTATTTAAATACTTAGAAAACTTTACTTTTATAAAATTACTTCAAAACCAAATTTAATAAGTTTTTACTTTACTCAAGTTATAAAATTTCTGGACAAAAATTTACAGACTAAACATTTAATCCACACGTATCATAAACAATCGAACGCTTGAATGACTCAAAAGGTTGTTGGGCGGTTTTTAAAGTTTTCTGGAAATCATTAAGTTAAAGAAAAAGAGAGAAAGAAAAATCTATGTTGTTCAAATCATTAGTTTATTTATGATCAAAACTGTTTTTCAAGAGATTTTACAAAAAAAAAAAAAAAAAAAAAAACTATTCAGTTTGAGCGATTTGTCAATTTGTTCTAGATCTGTGACATGTTTAAAAATGAGTAAAAGAATAATTTGTTTATTCCTATATAATTTGACACTATTTTTATTTTTATTTTTTTTGTATTTTAGCGAATTTTTCTGATGTAGATTGATAACTTCTTTAATCTTAGGAAAAGATTTTTCTGGAGCTTTTTTTAGAATGTTTTTTTCAGTGAGACGACTTACTATTATTTTTTTTTCGACGATTTCGGATTTGAATAAAGAAGAAAGTTTTCATTCATTGGTGCAAATACTAATTAAAATTTATAAGTAGATTGTATGCAAAGTGTATATAGTTAGTTTAATCTTTTCAAAAACTTTTTTTTTTTTAATGAATTTTGTGCAAGTGGATGACAGGTATGAATTTTCTAAAATATTCTTTGCAGTAAGCACGTCATTCAATTGATTCATTTTGAGGCTTACATTTGTTGGATCTTTGTGTTTGCGTTGTTGATATTTTACGTTTATAAGATAATTCAAGATGAGTGAAAGCTCATAAGACTTTACGAATGGCCGAAGTAAGCTATATACACTCCTGACCAAAAGTTTAGCAGGATTTGCAAACGATCATTTTTTTTTTTTTTTTCAATTTAACATCTTATCTCTTGATGAAATGTTTTCAAACATTGGGAATTCAAAAAACTGGGTCTTCCTCGTGTTTCTCTGTGAAGATTGGTTTAAGAAAATTTTAGGGGGGCGGTAACAAATTAAGCAAAATCAATAATATTTGTGATCAGCCTGTATCGTTAAGTGCACGAAATGAACTGTAACTTTAGGATATGTTAATGTAGACCCAGTACCATTTGTGGATGAATTTGTGTGATGATAGAGTACTAAGTAACGGAGATGCACTTATTTTAAAACCGCAAAAAAAAAAAAAAAAAGATAAGCATGTTATTTATTTATATTACACAGAGTTTTTTACGAAAATTATTCCACTTTCAGATAAGTTGGAAAAACACTTTTAAAACAATATACTGCAATCGGAATACAAATATCTTAAATATTTCATGAAATATGAACAATTTTATGAAAAACGTTTTCACTGCGCATGTGTGAAAGATAAAAAATAAAATAAAATTACATAGGTTGAAACCTAGATATGTTGGATAACTTTTATCAAAAGTGCATTTCAAAAGAGTAAAAATTAAGCAAAAAAAAAAAAAAAAAAAAATTAAGCAAAAAACGAACGAGCTAGATTTTAGATATTTTCCAAGAGTTGAAAATTTCTCATGGGTTTTTCACATGCCACGTAAAGAATTTAAAGATACAATTTATTTTAACCACTTAGCAAAAAAATTTTTTTGTGAAAAACTGCTAATCACCTCACAATTTTTAGTAAATAAACAAAAATATGTCAGAGTTACTAGCTTATAAGGAATTTTTCACAAAAAAAAAAAAAAAAAAAAAAAAAAACTTTCGGAGCGGGGTTGAAATAATTGGATCTTCAAATTAATTACGCAGCATGGGAAAACCCCATAGGAAATTTCAACTTTTGGAAATTATCTAAAATCTAGCTCGTTCTTTTTCGGATAATATGCTTAATTTTTACTCTATTCAAATGCGCTTTTGATAAAAGTTGCCCAATATATCTAGCTTTCAACTTATGCATTTTTTTTTTTTTTTTTTAATCTTTCGCACATCCGCAGTGAAAACGTTTTACATAAAAATGCTCAGATTTCATGAGATATTTAAGATATTTGCATTCTGATTGCAGTATATTGTTTGAAAAGTGTTATTTCAACTTATCTGAAAGTGGGAATAAATTTCGATTAAAACTCTCTGTATGTTATAAATAAAAAAAACTTGCAGAAGGTTTTTGGAATTTTAAAATAAATGCTTATATCTCCGTTATTTAATATGTTATTGTCACACAAATTCATTCACAAATTGTACTGTGTCTATATTAACATATTCCAAAGTTACAGATCCTTTCGTTCACTTAACGATACAGGGTGATCACAAAGATTATTGATTTTGCTCAATTTGTTACCGGCCCCCTAAATGTTGTCTTAAACTAGTCTTCACTCTGAAAAACATAAGGAAGACCTATTTCTTTAAATACCCAAAGTTTGGAAACATTTCATGAGGGATAAGATTTAAATTGAAAAAAAAAAAAAAACTGATCGTTTGCAAATCTTCCTAAACTTTCGAGCAGGAGTGTAGTTTTAAGCACTACACGCACTTATATTAAATGTATTATTAGTAGAAATAACTTTTTTTTTTTTTTTTTTTTTGTCTTTTTAAATATGCTTCTATCTTTCACTATTACAGAGAGCTTGAGTTCTTGAAATACAAATATCTTTGTCAAATGCGTGTGCAATGAACATGCGTTAAGGCCCACTTTACTTATTTGTAGTTTTATATCTACAATTATCTAAATTCCAGCTACTGTCGACAGAAAAAATATTGCCCCAGCAGTGACCAAGAGATTCTGCTTTCCGAGCTAGTAGACAGAAGGTGATGGGCTCTAACCCAGGTTGTGCTTGTCATCCAAGCCGTTCGAAGTCTTCCGTGATTTTATGCAAAACTCGAGTAAAAACTGTCCAACTTTCTTTAGAAAAAGACATTTATGGGGGACATCCCACACAAGTTTGCGAACTAAAGGCATAAAAACTTTTAAACGTTGTTGGAAAATATTCTGCAATATGCATCCAAAAACTGGTTAAAATATGAGAAAAAAATGTGTAAGCAAACACCATAAATTGCAAAAACACACAACATCTGTTTTAGGTCAAAATAATTAAACACTACCCCTTTTTAGGAGGGAAAAGAAAAACAGGAGTCTTAATGCATCTAAATCCATTCATTTTATTAATTCGAAAACATTTACATAAAAATATTAAACAAATATATAATGAATCTGAACAGATTTCTACATAATTGTATTGTACCAGCAAAGTTATTTTTCTTGAAATTCACATTATACCAACAAATATATTTCGAGTGCTCTAAGAAGTTTATTTTGAATGCTTGTTTTACAGTGCCGGCAAAAAAAAAAAAAAAAAAAAAAAAATGTTTACACTTGAGCGGAAAGATAAAACTTTACATGTTCAATTGCCGTTCCCGCTATAAAAATGAGTCGAACCTCAATGATGACAGTGTTGATAGGCTAGGAAGAGGTCTTCTGTGATCGACAACACCTCGTGTCATCACTGGGGATCGATACATTTTTATGGCGGGAACGGCAGTTGACATGTAAAGTTTTTTTGCCGCTCAAGTGCAAACTTTTTTTTTCTTTTTGCCAGCACTGTATATGGTTTAAATTTTTGACACTAGTCTATTATTTTGTCTTATATTTATATATTGGGTGAAATGCATGTTGTAAGGTTGATCAGCAAACACTGAAAGATAATAATTACGATTAAAATAATGGAAAATGTTTCTGGTCCTAGTATTTAAAATAGTTTTCAGATTTTTTAATCTTTATAGTAGTACCGTATTATAAAGATTTTTTTTTTTCATGGTATTATATACACATGTTAAATGACTGGCAAATTATTGAAATAAGTAAAAATATTGGAAAAATGACAAATCTTTTGTAATTGTAATAGTGTGTCTAATAAGTGTACATAGAGATTAGCCGCATATGGAGGTACAAGTTATATGGTGCATATATCTGGTACCCCGGAGGTAAACACCCTGATAATTTTTTTTTTTTTTGTGAAAAAAGTCAGCATCAAAATGTATTATTATTAATAGTATTTTCATTTAGTTCATTATGTCATTAATAATATGTTAATGTATCATAAAACGATTACTGGTAGTTGCAAGAAAACATATATTTAAAGTTGAAAAAAAAAAAAAAAAAGTTGCTCGCCTGAAAATTTATATTTTGTGATATGGTGTTTGTTCTTTACTTCCGGGTACAGATATTAGGAACAAACATTCAAAACGTGTTTTCTACAAAAAAAAAAAAAAGTGAGGTTTTTTTTAAACGTAACATAAAAATAGTGTGTCTACATATATTCCTAGATATGTCTACATATTTTCCTAGTATCTAGTAATACATCTAAATAAACGGTAATTAGGTTTTAAACTTAATTATTTTTTAATTTAGAGTATACTTAGTTATTTTTTTAGTTTTTGCGTTGTCTGAAAAATTGTATCCGAAGGAAAAGACACGATTTGAATGTCTGCTCCTCATATGTATTTGCATCTGTATTATTATTATTTACAAAAATCGCTAGGAAAATTGCTAAATAACTTTTATAAAGTTCAACCTTTTTTTTAAAAAAAATAATTTCAAAGTTTATATATCCTATAAAATATGGCGTTACATTAGTTCTGATATTGGGTAAGTGCTCCAGTGATTGACACTTTTAGAGCAATTTCTGATGTTTTTAATGTTTTAGTCATCAGAAACTACTTTTGGAAATCTGAAGTTAATATATATGACATGAAAGCCTTTCAAAACCACATATATGTTAAAATATATACATTTGATAATAATTATTTTTTTTTAATGAATTTTTATTTTACATCCACTCAATGTTCCAGTAATTGACACTGCTGGTTTTTCACTTTACCAGACATTGGCACCCTGTGCTTCAGTCTTTGACATACAATGTTAAATTTTTTATTTGTAAAACATGTGCTTTTATTTATTTTTTCTTATTTATTAATTATTTCGGGAAAGGTGTCAATTACTGGAGCATGTCAACCATAGATTCGTGACAATTAAAACCAAACTTCTATTTCTTTCTTTTTCTTTTCTTTTTTTTTTTTTTTTTTTTAAATCCTTCACTCAAAAAAAAAAAAAAAAAAAAAAAAAAAAAAAAAAATTGTCTATTTATAGGGCACAAAAATCAACTTATTTTTATTTGTTTATTTTTTTTAAAGATATTCTAGTGCTACTTCGACGTTGAAATCGTCTTCATTCATCACTGAAAATACTTTTCATAAATATTAATTTTAATAAATAATTTGTATTACTTAAATTTGTAAAATAAAATATCGAATAAAAATTTATAAGCATAACATAATAATTATTCTGGGATTTGTCCTCGAAAGATTAGGTTGAGCCTATTCTTTTGTAAAAATTTTAAGAGAAAACAAAAATCTTAAGGAATTTCATCATAAACGAATAATCTAAGTTTCACAAATTATTAACAACTTGTGTTTGAGCATGAAATGCATAATATTCTTCCATATAATAATTTAGAAATAATAGCCCTTATGCATAGCTTATTTTCAATTCAAATAATAAAAGGTCAGAAAAATACTTTTTGCGGGCTTTTTGCTATGAAGCACATATTCTTTCTAGTGTTTTTTCAACAGAATTGCGACTTAACCCTTTCAACCCCACTGAGTATGTGTGTGGAACTTATATGTCCCGGAGATATTTTTATTTCATCCAATAGGATAAAGAAGCGTATTGGAGTGCATGTCCCACTGGTTTTCTGTGATTACATTCACATTTTAGTGTAATTTTATGTATTTTCATGTATATACTATTTTCAAAAGCATCGTAAAATTAATTTAGAATTAGGGAGAAGAGCTTTTTACTGTATTTTATATCTTCACCTCAACTCCACTGACAAGGAAACATTCAAAAGGTGTCATCTTTTAAAAATATAGAGAAAACTATATGTGATTCTACACTTCATAAAACACCTGAAAATGAAAATTTATCGGCTGAAATAAATTACAGCGACCACAAAAAATTATCAAAATTAAGCATTTTTGGCGATTTAACGCTGTTAGGCGATAAGTTCGCTAGCACCGAGATTGTCGTGTACGAACAGTACTGTGTTTTGTTTCTCCGCCAAGTATTCAAAATAAATCGCCTAACAGTGTGAAATCGCCGAATATGCTTAATTTTGATATTTTTTTGTGGTCGCTGTAATTCATTTCAGCCGATAATTTTTTTCACTTTCTGGTGATTTATGAAGAGTAGAATCACATATATTTTTTTCAATATTTTTTGAAGACGACACCTTTTGAAGGTTTCATTGTGAGACACATGTGTGCCATCTAGATAGAGCAGTCCCCTTGCACAATTGCCCCTACAGTTAATTTTTGTTTTTATTTTGGCAGAATATAGCTGTTTCTATTTTATTTGACATATAAAAGCCCTAATTTACCTTTTTTTTTATGGAGAGGGAAAACTGGTAGTGAAAGGGGCAATGTACAAATTTATTTAAAGAAACCAAGAAATAAATAAAAAGAAGTAACGCAATACAATATTTAATTTACTTTCAACAATGATGAATAATAAAGTTACTCAATGTCATAAATACGATTATTTTTTAAGCTTCGTGGTATTAAACTATCCTCAGCCAATTTGCATATATTTTTTCTTAATTTAAAACAATTGCTCTCATTCGAAAATAATAATCACTAAGCATATTAACATTCCACGATACAAAACTCGGTGAGTACGTGTACATAATTTTGATTTTGCCACGGTTGATTTAGATCCGGCCACCTCCTCGGACTTCCATACGAAGAAAGTAAAAACTTCCTTCTTTTTTTTCCGATCTAAAATGCCATTCGAGTAATATCGGAAATGCAGAATCGCAGGCATTGCAAATGGCCACGCGTTGAGGCGTGACGTTTGGCACCGATTTCAGAACTTGTTGTCTCAGTTCGAAGTTTGTGTTTGAAGGTAGAGGGGGTTAAGTTAGCATATTTGTTCAAGCATGTGACTTTGTGCTTTTAGTGTGTAGTGTGTGTTTTATTGCTGGATTGCATGGAAAAGCTTCGGGTATGAGGTAATGTTGTTTTTTTTCATTAAAAATGTTCTTCATTTATTTATGTTATTTTATCAAATTTAATTTAAACGTAAAAAAAGGGGCGAATTTTAAGGTTAATTGCATAGCTGCTAGCATTTACGCTTTTTGGCCACCAGTAATTTTTTGCAGAAATCTTCAATGAATTTTTATAACAATTGTTTACTGATCAAATATAGTAAAAAAAATTTTTTTTTTCAATTAACCCTTTGTATTCCACCGGGACTTTATAGCCTAAATGATATCATTGGAACTTCAAAGTCCCTATACTTTAAGCTTTCCCTGCAGTTAAGCTATAGTTTAAGCTAAATTTAATATGAGATGTTTCTCATGCAGTAAAGAAATATAATAAAAAAAAGTTCCAAACTATTTTTCCAAAAATAAGGCAATTTGGGAAATTTTGGGTTAAGTAAATTAACTGTTTGAAATATTTTTTATTTTATTTTTTAATGTTTATAATTTGTATTTTAATTAATTGTAATATGTATTTCTTTCAAAATTTTGATATTTTTATTTATTGTAAAGTTAGGATTTTTAATGGCATCAATGGTTATATTAAACATAAACACCTCTCAGTTACTTTGTTAGCTATATTAATTCGTACTCTGCTATTACACCTATTTAAAAAAATATTTATATATATCACATTTGAAATAAATTTATGACTAAATATAAGATTTATTGTTTTATGGAGGGGGAAAATTGGGAATGAAAGGATTAAGATGGTATTTAAAAAGAAAAAAAAAAGTAAATTTGTTTATTATAATGTTTAAACTGGTACAATATTCATTTTGTAGTTCAGTTACGATTTAATAAATAAAGTAAACCTTTAAAACCAAAGCTAACCTTTTTAAAAAATTTTCTTTTTGAATATTTTAACCGTATAGTCGCTTTGAAAAATGGCAAAAACTCAAAGTTTTTTCATTGTATAAATTTTTATAATGTACAGTCGGTAACAAAAGTATCCGAACACTAGCAAAAATTCCTATATAAAAAATGTAGAGTTAATACTGTCTTATTAAATAAATCCTTGACTGTTCTTGTTCTTAGACTGACTAAGAACAGGATTCGGCAAGGATTTATTTAACAAAACAGTATTAACTCTACCTTTTTTATATAGGAATTTTTGCTAGTGTTCGGATACTTTTGTTACCTACTGTATATATGCGTATATTATATATATATGTGTGTGTGTATACTATTAATACCTTTTCAAACATTGTACGAGAAGAAAGGATGAATCACATGGAGGACAGGAAAAATTTGAAAAAGAAGAAAAATTATTGAGAATCTTAAAATGTAGGCACACAACATACAATTTGTCTTTAGAGGCTTTGGTTGAGTGTTATATGCAAAAGGTGTAAATTTCTGATGTACTGTATGTATTTGCCAAGATTTTACAGTATATATATTGTGTGTGAACTATTATTATCTATATTGCAAAGCTGATTCAGATTAAAATCTGAATTTCGGTTTTATTCGAAATTTTACTGCACATTTGATAGCTTTATTTATTTATTTATTCATTTATTTAAATGTATATTTGCATAAAAGTACACAAAAATATTTTAAATTTAGATAAAACACTTTAATTTAAACGAATTATTTCTAAACAAAGTATCTGAGAATTGTGTTTTGTGACTTTTTAACTCAATAAAAATGAATTTTTGAAACACTGATTGAATTAAAAAACATTGAGTTTCTTTTATGAGTGCTTCAAAACAATGAGTTATAAGTCTGAAAACTACTTTACTTTGCTACCTTTTCTTTATAGTTTAAAATAATATAAACATAGTTGTGGTAATGTGTATATGTAATACTGATTAAATTTAAAGACATTCATTTTTGCTAGACACAGAATGCAGATGCCTATAGTGCCGAATTCCAAAAATTAGACTCATTAAAAAAAAAAAAAAAAAAAAGCAAGAAGTAATTTTGCAGACAGTTCCATATATAAATTCGCTGATAAAAAATTAAATGTAAGTTAAATACGCACCCTGCCGTCAAAGCCGCGTGTACCCGACCCGATGCACTGGTCCAAGAGCATATTTGAAATTTACTACTTAGTCCTTATTCTAATCTCATTAAAAATAAGAGCAAAGGTCAAAAATATTTACTAGAAACATATACAGCAACTATTTTTGATTAAAACTATATGAAGAGCTGCCGACCTAATCCGGCAAATTGTTATTACTGCCCCTTTTTCTACACCAGTTATTTCTTAAAGTTTTATCCTACTTAATTCATCGCAAATATATTTGAAGAAAATTACTTTAAAAATTAAATGGTGTAGAAAAAGGGGCGGTACTAACAATTTGCCGGATTAGGTTGGCAGCTCTATATATAGTTTGTGTACATATCATTAAAATCTTATTGGAGATAATTTAAATTTATCTGTTCATAGTCTTTTGTTCAAAACGCTGACAATGAACTCATCGTTTCATAAGAAAGAAAAAAAAATATATATATTTATGCATTTAAGTAAAATAATTTTGAATGAATAATAATAATAGAATAAAAAATGGAATGTAAATGGGAATAAGAAGTAGTCAGATTTATATTTTTGGTTAAAATCTAAATATCCTATTTTTAAAAGAAATTTGTTAAAACCTAGTTAAAAGAAAAAATGCATTTTTTATATTTTATTTCCTATTTTTTATTTAGATATGGCGTAAGTGTTATTAAAAAAAAAAAAAAAAAAAAAAACACGTATTTCAGAATTATAGATTACTGAAAACTAACTCCTCCAAAATATACCAAATTTGCTTTTCTATCTATATTCTATCTATATCTATAATATGCACTGTGATAATGTTAGCAAATAAATCTCCGAAACGTACGGTTCTGTTTTTGATATTTTCCCCCATTCTATCGAAATGTATAATTTTCATGAGATTATAAAAATAGTGCCCCACCATTGTCCAGGAAGTTCCTTCTCTCAATGCTGGCTCAACAGTGGGTTTGTCTGAAAATGTTGTTCGTCCGCGTAGTCGCTTACAATTTTCCATGGCTTTCTTTGAAGCTCGTGCAAGTACGAGCCAGGACCCCTTGAAAAGCTTCCCCCCCCCCAAATCCACGAAGAGAATACCATTTAGGTCTAGATTTCACACGCAGCTAAACGGCCAAAATTCATACTCAAACATATCAGAAAAAATAATATATGGACAAAACTGTCTTTTATGAAATATGGTTGAGAAATATTGAAAAGAGAACACACTGTGTGTATTATTGCCCCATCTTTCTCTCTCTCTTTTATTTTCGTAATGTATGCGTCACATACGATGTAATATCTTCTTTTTTTTTTTTTTTTTTTTTTTTTTTGTCAGTTAGAGATAAAAAAATGAATACTCGTTCGTATAATTTTTCTGAGAACTTTTACGGAAATGCTTAAAATTAATATTTCTTTGCTACCACTGTAAATGAAAAATAAGCATTTGGATCCGTCTACAGTGGTCCGAACATTGTATGTTAATTGGGGAATATGATGGAGCTGACATTTCATGAAACGCATGTATCCTTGTATTACGAATTCATATTTTTGATGTTTCATGCGCATCAGATATCGCTAGTTTCATGAATAAGTAATTTCATTAAAGCTGTGTACGATGTATTGGAACATCTCTCTTAATACCCATGCCTCTCCACTTCCCTTTGTATTATTAAAAACGTATTTTCTGTCACGGGAAAATTATCGGATATAGTAAAAAGTGTTATATTGAATTATCTTTATACTATAAGGACTTCAAAATATTATTTTTTAAACTATATTGTTTTTCAATAGTAGATTCCCACTATTTACGTTATATTATGCTAAAATTAATGAAAATTGTATCGTTCAAAAATTATTTATGTAAATGTTTATTTATTTATTTATTTATTTAATTTATTTTTAAGCAAAAGTCTCAGTTTTTGAAGCGGGAGGGATTAAAGAATCCCTATAATTTTTAAATGTTGTAGAATGGGATTGTTTGTACGAAAAAGTATTACTTTGATTATTCCATATCGTTAGTGCCTTGTAAATAAATTTAAAAGAAAATCGCATTCTGATAAAATTTATTCTTCTGCATTTTTACGGACTCTTGCAAGAATTATTCTTTACTTTAATGTAGATTTTTTTTTTTTAATTATTGAAAGCATTGGCATTAAAATACGAAATATTTTACAGAAAGGAATACGGAAATATTGGTGATATTTGGGATTATATAAAATTTCATTTGTGACATTATAGTAGATCTCTATTTTATTAAACAAATGTATACGTACACTATAATCGATAATATTAATAATAATAAAAAAAGGCTACTATAAGCATAAAATATATCCTTCGTTTACTATTAAATAATTTTACATCTATATGCAATATGAATAAAACAAAAATAATGCTGCCTGTTAAGATTGGTCTGTATAATGAAAAAGGAGAAAAGTCACAAATGGCAACAACAAAGGATTCTTTTGCCAGTGTGTTCAGGGTGTACGAACAGTTAATCCATGTGCTCATGTCTGTCTTAGTGACTTTGGATGTACTTGAACACTGATAACATATATGAGTGCCATCTGAGTTCATGAACCATCACTTTCCGGACGGTCTGCCACTTAGCATGTCAGATTATTTGGTGGTTGATGGCGAGCAGTGAGACTGCTATAATATATAATAGCATGTGGAGTGTGAGGCAGGCGCAACTTAGCTATTTTTTTACATGTCATTTACGTCACAACTAATAGTTTCCCCGCAGACTGCTTTATGCTGCTTGCAAGCTTACAGGACGATATGTCTAAAAACATCACGAGTTTTAACATTGTAATTTATCTTCAGCCTGTTGCGAACAAAACAAAGTTTTCATTAAACTCTGGATATAATTTTTTCAATGTTTCTATCATCCTGTGAAACTCAAATTAGGTATGTATTGCTCAATTCGAAGTCTAGTTTTATCCACCATAAGCCTGGGCTTATCCTCTTACAAGTCATTTTCTATAGGGATTTTGATAGACTCTTTTATACAATTTAGATTGACTGAAGCTTTTAAGAAATATCCATATAGCTCATCTTTGCCCCAGGACATCTTAGGGATGTGCTGTGCAACACAAGAATATTTTATATGGAGATCTATTCTATAAGGAGAGTCTTGCATCTCGAATTACAATTCTTGTAAAAGCTTTGGCGTTATTTGACAAAAGAATTGAACATCACCTCCTGAAATTACTTAATAATGTTTAACAATATTCATAAACTAAAATCATTGTTTCCTCCAGAGGTCCGACTAACAAGTGATTTTATAAAAATTATCAGGGACATAGTGAATAGAGGGGGCAAGGGAGCAGACTGCTCAATCCCACTCAAATTTAAAGAAATACAGTACTTGGCGTATAGACAATCAGTACAAAAAACCCTTAACGTCTTAAAAGTTTGTGACGCCGCTACTTTATGACTATACGAATTTGAAATATGAGTCTTAAAAATAATGATATTAAATTTTAAGTGACGCTTTGCAATTAGTTAAAATATACATAGATTTTCTTATTTGATCATTCACTTTTATATTTTATTTATATTTATAATGCAAACGTAATATTTTTAACTTGAAGATCAGACAGATATATAAAATATACTCACTGATGCTTTTTCATTCGCATTTCAAATTCAAAATAAGTTTTAAAAGGAATGATATAAAAATTCCAGTGGCGCCTCGGTGTTATTTTAAAAGATTTGTTTTTAGATTCCAATAAAATTACTTTTGTTTTGTCTAATAAAGTATATTTACACATTTAAACAGTGCTTTTATTTTCAAATATACTGTCAAATAATTATACTTTCACTGAGTTAGCATTATAAATTAAAATTATTTATTTCAATAAATAGATTTATCTTTTGCATCACGCTATCCAAAACATAGTATCATAGTGTCCAACTAAGTGAAAATTTGCTCAATCAGGTAGTGTGACATAAAGAAAACATTTACACAAATTTTACTTGCAGTTTTGGATAGCGTGACGCAAAAGATAAATCAATTTATTGAAATAAATAATTTTAATTTATAATGCTAACTCAGTGAAAGTATAATTATTTGACAGTATATTTGAAAATTAAAAGCACTGTTTAAATGTGTAAATATACTTTATTAGACAAAACAAAAGTAATTTTATTGGAATCTAAAAACAAATCTTTTAAAATAACACCGAGGCGCCACTGGAATTTTTATATCATTCCTTTTAAAACTGTTATTTTGAATTTGAAATGCGAATGAAAAAGCATCAGTGAGTATATTTTATATATCTGTCTGATCTTCAAGTTAAAAATATTACGTTTGCATTATAAATATAAATAAAATATAAAAGTGAATGATCAAATAAGAAAATCTATGTATATTTTAACTAATTGCAAAGCGTCACTTAAAATTTAATATCATTATTTTTAAGACTCATATTTCAAATTCGTATAGTCATAAAGTAGCGGCGTCACAAACTTTTAAGCCGTTAAGGGTTTTTTGTACTGATATCATTACTTTTTAGTGGTTATTGATAAAAAAATTAAAACAAGTCCTCGCTCCTAGGAAGGGTAAACTAATTTATCTTTTCTTATGAAGTTGCCACTATTTTTTTCAAAATGGCAGCTACAATTTATTAATGGACTTAGTGGATTTATAAATGAAGGCTATGTGTACATGGAGTTTTAAGCAAATCGGTTCATAAAACCTTTCTAATGTAAATTTGAAATTTTCAGTGTGCTGGCACAGGGAAACAAGAGGGTGGATTAAGTTGGCAAATGAACATATCAAATACATTTCTGAGATAAATCTACACTACAAATTTAGTGTGAATTAATTCAGTATTTCAAACGTTATCATATTGACAAATTTTCAAGTAGCCTGCCACTTGGAAACAAAATGGAGAAGCTCCGCACTAGGAAAAAATATTGACTGGGATTCTCAAACTCTTAAAAAAAAAAAAAAAAAAAAAGAAAGAAAGAAAGAAAGAAAAATAAGTGAAAATTTTCAAATTTAAGTTAGAATTACGTAATTTACATTTTGCAAGTTCCTTTTTAGAGAATTACAAATTAAACAGTTAAAGAAAAAATCAAGTAAATGTTAAAAATGGAATTTTATATATTTTCTTTCCCCTTTTTAGGCTAAGTATACTGCTCCAATATTCACAATTTAAATTTTCATCAAAAGTGCAGGTAAAAATTACTTCGTATATATTTTCATATAAAACGTTTGGGGGAAAAATAGACAAAATATAAATTAAGCTTTATATTTCTATAATTTTAAAAATAAGATAAAATCACCTGGAGAAAATTTTTATGGAAAATATAAGTAAAGCTTAAAAAAAATGAAATTTTTGCATAAAAATACTATTTCATAAATATATGTACAACTACAATAAACAAAAAACCCTCCTTTAATTTTAAATAATTATTTCTACATGTTTGAAGCAATTAAAAGTTTTTTATTTATTTATTTATTTATTTTTTTAAAGAAAAATAAATTAAATGTAGTGGCGCCATCTAGCAGTTTATATTAGAAATCATATACATACAGATTTAACTTTTTTTTTTTTTTTTTTTTTTTTTTTTTTTTTTACCGAAAATGTTTAGATAGAAACAGGTAGAAATAGTTATTTAAATTTAAAGGAGGATTTTTTGTTTATTGCAATTGTAAATATATTTATGAAATAGAATTTTTTATGCACAAATTAATTAATTAAAAAAAGAAAAGAAAAGAAAGAATAATTTTTTTGAAATAAATTATTATGGGTTTCAAAGTAAAGGTGTTATTTACTTATTTTGACGTGTTTTTTAATAATTGCTATTTGACACATTTTTCATGAATTTTAATAAAATTCATGAAAAATGAATTTTACTAAAACACTGTTTAAACACTGTTTATTAAAAACACTGCTTTTTCTAATAAACAGTGTAAGCACTGTTTCATCCCGTAGTCATCATTGCTTTGAATAATAATAAAAAAATTTTGATTATGTTAATATTTAAAATATGTATTATTTTAAAGTCTGAAACATAAATAAATGAATAAACTCTAACTGTATTTTCAAAAGAGATTTTTAATTTTTAAAAAGAAAAAAATACATATACATGTATTTACGAAATAGTATGTTTGAAATAAAAACGATAGATGGCGCCAAAACTCTATTTGCTGTTTTTTTGCATTCCCGGCGCGTAAGGATACATGAATAGGAATCGCAAATCATTGAGTTATTATAAAATCGATGTTCAGGAAAGATTAAAAATTTTTTAGCTTTAAAAAATTGTAAATTCATCATTATTATGATAAAATGGAATATCTAAAATTACAAAATACTTCCTTATTTAAAATATTATCTAAATATTTTTTTGACTAAATATGAAATTTTGAAATCAAAAATATTTTTTTCATAACAGAAGAGAAAATATATTTAAGTGAATTTGACTTAGTATACATACAATAAATATTTTAAACATGTAATAAAGTACTTTTGCGTTAAAAAAAAAAAAATTCTAAATAATTCGTTGGCTGCATTTAAGTCGGTCAACAAACCAACCCGCATACCTCACAAGTAAGAACCGGATAACAGCGTTTTCACCCGAAGAAACACATGTAATTGGCGGAGTAATATAGTTCCATATTTAAAGCGATTTATATAAAAAACAAGAGTTTTCCTGAAAAAAACGAAAACGTTACTAGATTCAGAAAAATCCTATTAACAACATATATTAATTATATGAAAATCCTTCGAGCCGTTTTAGGGATATTTTTTAGAATTTCAGTCCATTACACCAACCCTTTTCCCTTTTTGGCTTTAAATTGAGATTCAGATCTCAAAACATAATGCGTGTAGAAATGTAAAATTTTCAGGATAGATTAAGACCGAAGATAAAAGACTATTCTAAAAAGATCAGAACAAAATATGGCATATTTGCTGAGATATTAAGTGTCGGCTTTTACAAATCGCTTTGATGTCAAACTAGCCGTATATATGAGTTCGCAGCGTCCCGTTTGTCCCTCCCCTTGATAGATTTATCTTTTGCATCACGCTATCCAAAACATAGTATCATAGTGTCCAACTAAGTGAAAATTTGCTCAAAGAGGTAGTGTGACATAAAGAAAACATTTACACAAATTTTACTTGCAGTTTTGGATAGCGTGACGCAAAAGATAAATCAATTTATTGAAATAAATAATTTTAATTTATAATGCTAACTCAGTGAAAGTATAATTATTTGACAGTATATTTGAAAATTAAAAGCACTGTTTAAATGTGTAAATATACTTTATTAGACAAAACAAAAGTAATTTTATTGGAATCTAAAAACAAATCTTTTAAAATAACACCGAGGCGCCACTGGAATTTTTATATCATTCCTTTTAAAACTGTTATTTTGAATTTGAAATGCGAATGAAAAAGCATCAGTGAGTATATTTTATATATCTGTCTGATCTTCAAGTTAAAAATATTACGTTTGCATTATAAATATAAATAAAATATAAAAGTGAATGATCAAATAAGAAAATCTATGTATATTTTAACTAATTGCAAAGCGTCACTTAAAATTTAATATCATTATTTTTAAGACTCATATTTCAAATTCGTATAGTCATAAAGTAGCGGCGTCACAAACTTTTAAGCCGTTAAGGGTTTTTTGTACTGATATCATTACTTTTTAGTGGTTATTGATAAAAAAATTAAAACAAGTCCTCGCTCCTAGGAAGGGTAATCTAATTTATCTTTTCTTATGAAGTTGCCACTATTTTTTTCAAAATGGCAGCTACAATTTATTAATGGACTTAGTGGATTTATAAATGAAGGCTATGTGTACAGGGAGTTTTAAGCAAATCGGTTCATAAAACCTTTCTAATGTAAATTTGAAATTTTCAGTGTGCTGGCACAGGGAAACAAGAGGGTGGATTAAGTTGGCAAATGAACATATCAAATACATTTCTGAGATAAATCTACACTACAAATTTAGTGTGAATTAATTCAGTATTTCAAACGTTATCATATTGACAAATTTTCAAGTAGCCTGCCACTTGGAAACAAAATGGAGAAGCTCCGCACTAGGAAAAAATATTGACTGGGATTCTCAAACTCTTAAAAAAAAAAAAAAAAAAAAAAAAAAAAAAAGAAAGAAAGAAAAATAAGTGAAAATTTTCAAATTTAAGTTATAATTACGTAATTTACATTTTGCATGTTTCTTTTTAGAGAATTACAAATTAAACAGTTAAAGAAAAAATCAAGTAAATGTTAAAAATGGAATTTTATATATTTTCTTTCCCCTTTTTAGGCTAAGTATACTGCTCCAATATTCACAATTTAAATTTTCATCAAAAGTGCAGGTAAAAATTACTTCGTATATATTTTCATATAAAACGTTTGTGGGAAAAATATACAAAATATAAATTAAGCTTTATATTTCTATAATTTTAAAAATAAGATAAAATCACCTGGAGAAAATTTTTATGGAAAATATAAGTAAAGCTTAAAAAAAATGAAATTTTTGCATAAAAATACTATTTTATAAATATATGTACAACTACAATAAACAAAAAACCCTCCTTTAATTTTAAATAATTATTTCTACATGTTTCGAAGCAATTAAAAGTTTTTTATTTATTTATTTATTTTTTTTTTTTTTAAAGAAAAATAAATTAAATGTAGTGGCGCCATCTAGCAGTTTATATTAAAAATCATATACATACAGATTTAACTTTTTTTTTTTTTTTTTTTTTACCGAAAATGTTTAGATAGAAACAGGTAGAAATAGTTATTTAAATTTAAAGGAGGATTTTTTGTTTATTGCAATTGTAAATATATTTATGAAATAGAATTTTTTATGCACAAATTAATTAATTAAAAAAAGAAAAAAAAAGAAAGAATAATTTTTTTGAAATAAATTATTATGGGTTTCAAAGTAAAGGTGTTATTTACTTATTTTGACGTGTTTTTTAATAATTGCTATTTGACACATTTTTCATGAATTTTAATAAAATTCATGAAAAATGAATTTTACTAAAACACTGTTTAAACACTGTTTATTAAAAACACTGCTTTTTCTAATAAACAGTGTAAGCACTGTTTCATCCCGTAGTCATTATTGCTTTGAATAATAATAAAAAAATTTTGATTATGTTAATATTTAAAATATGTATTATTTTAAAGTCTGAAACATAAATAAATGAATAAACTCTAACTGTATTTTCAAAAGAGACTTTTAATTTTTAAAAAGAAAGAAATACATATACATGTATTTACGAAATAGTATGTTTGAAATAAAAACGATAGATGGCGCCAAAACTCTATTTGCTGTTTTTTTGCATTCCCGGCGCGTAAGGATACATGAATAGGAATCGCAAATCATTGAGTTATTATAAAATCGATGTTCAGGAAAGATTAAAAATTTTTTAGCTTTAAAAAATTGTAAATTCATCATTATTATGATAAAATGGAATATCTAAAATTACAAAATACTTCCTTATTTAAAATATTATCTAAATATTTTTTTGACTAAATATGAAATTTTGAAATCAAAAATATTTTTTTCATAACAGAAGAGAAAATATATTTAAGTGAATTTGACTTAGTATACATACAATAAATATTTTAAACATGTAATAAAGTACTTTTGCGTTAAAAAAAAAAAATTCTAAATAATTCGTTGGCTGCATTCAAGTCGGTCAACAAACCAACCCGCATACCTCACAAGTAAGAACCGGATAACAGCGTTTTCACCCGAAGAAACACATGTAATTGGCGGAGTAATATAGTTCCATATTTAAAGCGATTTATATAAAAAACAAGAGTTTTCCTGAAAAAAACGAAAACGTTACTAGATTCAGAAAAATCCTATTAACAACATATATTAATTATATGAAAATCCTTCGAGCCGTTTTAGAGATATTTTTCAGAATTTCAGTCCATTACACCAACCTTTTTCCCTTTTTGGCTTTAAATTGAGATTCAGATCTCAAAACATACTGCGTGTAGAAATGTAAAATTTTCAGGATAGATTAAGACCGAAGATAAAAGACTATTCTAAAAAGATCAGAACAAAATATGGCATATTTGCTGAGATATTAAGTGTCGGCTTTTACAAATCGCTTTGATGTCAAACTAGCCGTATATATGAGTTCGCAGCGTCCCGTTTGTCCCTCCGCTTGCGTCACTCAAAAAACTGCCGTTTTTCATGATAAATAACAATCTAACGAATTTTTTTTAGTTGGTTTCTATTCTGACACATTTTTTAACAGTCAAACATGCTGACTAAAAAAAATATTTAGACAAAAGATAACTCTTTTATAATTTTCTTAAGTCCCAAAGATAAATAAAATTGCTTTCACTGACATTTTTTATTAAAACTTCATCGATGTAATTTGATCATAGCTGAGTTGGATGAAAAAACTAGATTTGAAACAGATATTTTTAATTAACAGTAAAATGTTGTGCCCAGGGAACGGTCCTCAGGTGCTCGTGAAATAGTCAAAACCTGCTTATGATTTGACGCTAATCCCCCCCCCTCCTTTATTTGCGATGTTTTGTTCATTTGTTATTACACAAACAATTATATATTTACAAATGATACGAGTAATTATCAATATGATTTGATTGAAGTAATATGTTGTTCAGGAAATTATTTTTCTGAATCTCAAATTTTTTACACCCTACCACTGGCCTAGAGATTCTGCTCTTGGAGCTGGTAGATAAGAGGTGCTAGGTTCAAACACAGGTCATACTCGTCTCCTAATCGTTAGTGTATTTTTTTTTCTTTTTCGAAATTTTCGTGTATGTGGGTAGGATCCTTTTAGGAAGATCCCCAAGGTGGGTATTTCCCATCAGGTCTAGGTCCATAGTGTAGAACAGGGATTGTCAACTTTTTTATACCTACCGCCCACTTTTGTATGTCTATTAGTAGTAAAATTTGCTAACCACCCACCGGTTCCACAAAAATGGAGGATTATAAATTAATGACGTAACTTCCCTTTATAAAAGTTATAAAACAGAATTATAATAAGTTAAAGCATGTAATAATAAAGGATTTTTCCATTCCAATGTTTTTAAAAATCCAATAAATAAATAAATAAAGGGAATTTGTTTCAATATCGGACAAAACCCTTATCGCCCACCATAAAAGCGGGAACGTTCACTAATGGGCGGCACGATTCAAATATTTAAAAGGTAGTAGACATAATTTATCTTTATTTGTTTTGATGGGATAACTTAATCCAGTTACTCCTTGTTTTGCATTTTAATTCTTGCGCTTCCTGTAATTTCGATGCAGTTATCAAAATATAGTCAGAAACAGCGACAAGCAAGCTATAAAGTCTTTTTTTTTTTTTTCATAAACAAAAACGCTTTCATGTAGCGCCTAATGCCATAAAATGAAATTAAAGTATATACAGTCGGTAACAAAAGTGTCCGAACACTACCAAAAATTCCTATGTAAAAAAAGTACACTTCATACGTTTTTGTTAAATAAATCCTTGTCGAATCCTCTCCTTAGTCAGTCTAAGAACGTGATTCGATAAGGATTTATTAAACAGAACCGTATGAAGTGTACTTTTTTTAAATAGGAATTTTTGCTAGTGTTCGGACACTTTTGTTGCCGACTGTACGTTCAATCCTTCTAAGTATTTTTTGACATTTCTTCCATATATTAGATTTAATACTCTTTTTAATCTAATGGGACTATTCCTTTCTGTAAGTAAATGGTTAATGCACCGTATATTCATTATAACGACGTAATACTTCATTATAGCGACGTAAATACTTAAAAAATATTAAAAACATTTTTTGTCGCTATTCGTTTCATGGGTAACTTGTTTTATTGACTCATTTAAAAAAAAATAATTTTTATAATTCCTGTGATCTTAATGCAAACACGACATAATAACAAAGATTTATCTTCTTAATTAGTACAGTAGGGTAATTTTATTTAATAATGAAATTTACTATGTGCAAATATTTACCTACTGTGTAATTTGCTTCAAAAAACTCAATATTTACTGATATAATTAATATATATATATGTGTAATTTTTTTTTACTATAAGTATGGAGAGAGAGAGAGAAATTTAGTATGAATTTAATCATCTAAAAAAAAAAAAAAAAAAAAGCATAAAAATATGTTAATCCTTCATGAAGTATAATATCATTCATCTAATAAAATGTTTAATCCTTCATGTTTCTTCCACTTTACGCGGATTCTTTTAGCGTGGCAAAACCTTCATTTTATGTTACTTTAATTATTCCCAAAATTCTGGCTACTTCTTGCATTAAACATGGAATATGAGATTCGTTTTGTACTCTTATAAAAAGTTTATGAGAATGAAGATAAAAACAAATTGAAAAATAATATTAAAATAACTTAAATAATTCATTTGAAATTAAAAAAACTAATTAACCTATAAAAATGCAAAGTAGAAAATTTAACATGCTTTATTTTGATATAACCATTTAAATTTAGCTGACATGCTTGTATTATGTAAAAATAAATCATTTTAAATAAGATGAACCAGAAGTTTAAAGTTCAGTTATATACAATGTTCGCTTTTTAATATTCCTTTGTTTGCTTTAATTATTACACTTTTAATTCGCACTGTGGAATGCGAAATCACGTGATCGACTAACACATTATAATCATGATTAAAGCAGGAAACATTTTTGTGGCAATAATTTTAATAAACTGTTTAATTTATTTTATCATTTTCAGCACTTAATTTTTTCATAAAAGAAAATAAAGTATGATAATCTTTTTTTTTTTTTTAATTTGTAAAATAAAATAAAGTACATATCGTGAAAATTGGGCTTTATAAAATTTCAAGGTGATAGACTAAACTTGATACAAGATTTATGAATTTAAAAGAAAAATATATCAAAACATCCAATTTCATTTAGAAGAAAATATGCGTTACGTATTCACAGCAAATCAGTTTCAAATTAATAAATGCGTAGTTAAAGATGTTGAAATATTTTAACCAAATTCGTGTTAATTGAATTGTGTAAAAAATTATAAAAATGCTTTCATTATTTTAATCATGATGAAATCATGTGTAATAATTCTTGATATAATATGACTGATGGCGGATAAAACAGTTCTGGACGTTTAAATCGCATACAAACAGGTGACAAAATAATGACTCTTTGGAATTTAGAAATGCGAATATCCAGAACAATACTGGGTGCGTTTTCTAGAAACTTCATGGGTGGTATATCACCACATATACTTCAGCTAAGATTTTGTCTTGAAGGCAAAAAAGGAACCTGTTATAAATTAAAGAAAAAATAATGTTATAGCACCTGAACCCTGCGAAAATGAATGCTTGATATGCCTTATAGTAGTAGCATGTGATTATGAGGCTTTTGTTAATTATCTGTACAATTTTGTACATCATTAGCACATACAATCATGGAGATATAAAAAGTTTCTTTAATAAAACTGCAAATTTCCCGTACTTTTTTATTTATAGCATGCGGGGTTTCTAAACCAATACAAACTTAATTTTAGAAAACATGACACACATAAGACGCCTTTTTATTGAATGATTTCTAAGAGTGGATGCACAAGCGTTAACAGTTTCTTTTGGTCAATTTATTATTTAAAAATTATGAGTTATTCCCAAATATAACTAAAAATAATCTGGTGTGGCACTCAAACGACTTTCTCTTACCCTGAAATTCAATACTATAAAGAGAGATTGGATATTATGGTTGAAGATAACGAGTACTGTTATATAAGTCTACGTTAAAAACCATCCGAACTAGGCTTCGGAACAGCTTTATCTGTCAAATAATTCTGTATGAGGGGGCTACCGCCACCCTCAAGCCCCCGTTTCAGTATTGTACCTTCTTTTATATAGAATTTAAAGCTTTTAATTAAATTTAAAGTTCACTCCAAATTATTAATACAACATTCTAGCACACCATTCTTTGAAAATTATCAATCTTATTCAAACTTTTCAAGAAACAACCTTATATTAACTTCAAAGTACAACATTTGAATTGCCCGAAATTATTGGTTTTTAAGTTACTCTGATAAGAGACATAGACAAAGATCAAACGTTAAAAATTTGACTTCAGTATTTATGGAACCTCAAAACATGTAAATATATAAAAAAACAATTGCTGAATATTTATCTTAAAAATACTTTATTTACCGTATTGGTCACGGTAAAATATTATAGTAAGTACTCCCCCTAATTACATTTAACAAAAAAGAATGTTTTCGCTTAGCTGTTGCCAGCTATCTATAGCTTCTAAAAATTATGGACACGCGACATTATGTACTTAAATAAAATCGTATAATTATAACACACACCACAACCTGAAATGCACTTCTATCAATTTCCAAGTATTATCCCACTATAATCTAGTTATTTTGTGTAGCCCTGTAAATGAACAGGGAATGATTTTCGTTCGATATTCTACATGAATAAGGTCATAGCCTCCTAAACTAGATGCCTTCCGCGTGGCTCAGAAATTTGGCAGCAGTTCAAGCGGTAGACAGCGCCACCTGGTACAGATTGCGCAACATTTTTATTCAACAGCCACCAAAAATTTTTAAAAGTGGGATTTGATATATATAAAAGGCGAATAGATTCGAAGAATTGTCGATTACATATATCACTTCTTAAAATTATTGGTGACAATTAAATAAAACAGTCGCGCAATCTGTACCAGGTGGCACCGTCTACCGCTTGAACTGTTGCCAAGTTTCCAAGCCACGCGGAAGGCATTAAGTTTAGGAGGCTATGATAAGGCTTTTATGCATAAAAAATATACATTCATTTTACTTTGTTCAGAGCAGCCTAAAGATTCTGAACTCTACTTACCTTCAATTTCGCCTATTGACGTAATGTATTTGAATTCTCTTGGATGCTCCTGTACACGAACTGCTTACTTGATCTTAATGAAAATTTTAGTATAGCATCTCTATATGATATAAATTTAGAATACCAAGTTTGAACTTCCTGCTGCTATTTGTTCTTGAGATATGCTGATAACATACACACACACAGACCAATCGTTAGAAACCTGTTTTACCAGATTCAGAGGACCTCAAAACGTGTAAATATAACAAAAACTCATTTTCAAAAATTTGACCCAAAAACAATACTTTCTCTACCATGTATATAGGTAAGAGAAAGTAAAAATATCGTAAAAATATATTATAAGTAAATTTTTGTTCCGATGCAGTTTTTAATTTTTTTGAAATACTTTGACTTAATAACACTACAAATTGTTTCAATCGATAAAGATTATCCAAAGTATTTTTTATGAATCCAATCAGTTTATGAAAGGTAATTGCTGATTTCTAAATCTTTAAACCCCATTTTCCATTTATATAATCTTCATATATGACAAATAATGATCATAATCGATCATTATATTTGTTTAGCACAATTTTCTAAATGTACGTATAAATCAGAATTAGAAGGAGTAAAACTTACAGGATCTGAACTTCGAGGAATCGCGATCATTAGCAATATTTACACACTTTTTCCAACATCCTTAGCAAGAATTCAAACAACGTAAATTGCACTGTAGTGGTGTGTTTTAGGTTATAATCCCTGTAAGCTCTATTTCCTTTGTCACATTATCCACGTAGAATGAAGGATATCGTCTGTAATTTGCTAAAAGATCGATCTCATTCTCTTTCAAAACTATTACACGAATAGAAAATACTTCTATAGAACAGTGTTGGGCATAATTGATTAAAAAGTAATTGAATTACAATTAAATTACAATTATAACCATTTTACTGTCAATCAATTGACAAATAATTAATTACAAATAAATTGAATTACTTATTCAATTTATTTGTAATAATTCGATTTATTTGTAATCAATTACTTATTAATCGACTGACAATATAAATATATATAAATATATATATATATAATTAATTGTAACTTAATTGTAATTCAATTGTAATTCAATTACTTTTTAATCAATTATGCCCAACACTGCTATAGAAGTTAAAATATAAATAAATAAATAAAATAAAATAAAAATAAATAAATCTGTTTATTCAAAATCATTTTAACGTTTCTAATTAAAAATTTCGATTTAAAAATTATTTAAAAAATAAATTTAATTATAATATTTTAAAAATTTAGTAAATATATTAAAAAGATTTTTTCCCTTAGAAAGAACTTCCTGGATTGCACATCACCCAGACCTAGGTTCCTCGCGTAGTCAATCAGCCACAAAACATTAAACACGTAGAAATGTTAAACTTCCTAACCGTTTTTTTTTTTTTTTTTTTTTTTTTTTTTCAGTCTCTCGTATTAAATAAAACTTAACCTTATTTAATGATATGATTAATAATAAAATCAATACTTCTAATGTTTAGTAAGTATACAAACTGCGTAATGTGATTCATATTATAAAGTTAAAATAAGATAAAAACCTAATTTAAAAAACATTACTTGTTGGTTTTTAAATTGCTTTTCTTGTTTGTGTAAATCGTTTTCCAGCTAAAGAATAATTGAAGTTTTTAGTACTATTTTTATTTTGAATTACTATTTAAGTAATATTAATTAAAAAAAAAAAAGTGCTTTTCTCTTTGAGTTATTGAAATTTTGATTCTTTATTTATTACAGTGTTTGTCAGTAAAAGAAAATATAATTAATAAAAATACATCGTATTCTAGGATATATTAATTAAAATAGGAGTTACTAACAATTCCCTTAACATTTTAAATAGAACAATAAAGAATGTTCTGTCATTTTTTATTACTATCTTTTAAACATTTCAAAGATTGAGTGATAATTTATAACTTTGGAATTGAAAAGAGATCTAAATAATACCAGAAAATTTTAATATAATTTTTTATTTAAGCAGTGAAAATTGTAACAGAAATCTATACATATAAAAAATCGATTCCGGTAAAAAGCGCAAAAATTGGCAACTCTGATATATTATTATCAAAATACTAAGGGTACATATTTTTAAAATAGTTAAAACTCGTTATTGGAATGGAGCTGTTGTTACTGTTATATTAGTTAATAGTATTTGAAATTCAACGAAAAAAATTCTAATGAATTTACACGTTTTAAAATAAATGTATATTAGTCGACTCCAAGCCTCATTCAAGATGATGTACTATTTACTAGTAACCAATAATTTGATCCTGTGTGGGCGTTATACTAAAAACCAAATTTAATTGGCTGCTCCTCTTGCGCCCCTGTGTGTTGTGTCATCAAGAACTGTACCACTTCGATTCAACTCTCAACTAGAGAGTATTACAGTCAGCAGCAAAATTATTGAAGCGCTAGCAATAATTCCTATCTAAAAGATGTGTATTTAATACTGTTTTGTTAATTAAATATTTGTCGAGTCACGATCTTAGTCTTATACTGTTTATAAAAAAGTAAGTTGATGACAAAAATTAGCGACCAATTAAAATATATATATATATATATATATATATTAAAAATGTGGATGTGTGCTTCAAAAATTTTGCTACCGATTGTATGTTTTATGCCCCTTGGCATGCCTATTTGAGCTCTTGTCCACAATTTGTTAGTTGTTAATAAATTTTTATTTTTTTACATATAGTAAAATTAATACTAAAAAAACCTTACATTACAGTCCACTGCAAAAATTAGTATACTGGGCTTAACAACATTTTTACGCTTTTTTTCCCTGGCTTATTCTGTTATACATCTTGGTTTCTGTAAAAATGCAAGTATTGTAAAGAAATGTATTCAAACATATTGAGACAGTAATATTTTATATGGTGAATGATGGAAAAAAACAATGTGTGTTTATCCCAACGCATAATCAAATACTTAAAAAACCTAACCGCCATGCTTTTTTTTTTTTTTTTTTTTTTTTTTTAAACCACATAATATAATATTTAAATTTTTTCTATATTCTTACCAATAAAAAAAAAGTTTAAAGTTACCCTTCTAATTTTTGAAAGGTGTGCTCAATAACTATTATTAACTACTATAGTGCTCAATAACTATTATTGCGACTTATCATATTTATGAAAATTTAAGCCCAGAAAGAAAAACAGACAAACATCGAAATCTTATAAGAGTTTTTGAGTTATTGTTGAAATGATTTATTCATTTCAAATAATGTTTGAGAACGTAAATGGACTTTAACTAAATAAAAGCATTTTTCGTTCATTTTTTCCTTTCTTTTTTTATACGAATTTTTTAAGTATCCTATTTCTGATTTAGAATTTCAGTTATTTACTTACATATGTTTGTTATTAAAAAAAAATTAGTTAATAAATAATAATACTGCATGAAGTATATCCAAGAATATATTTATTAATTAAAATAGGTATAATTAACATTTCATTCAGTACTCGATTTAAACCAATAAAAAAAAGTTTTAGTGTAAGACAATTGCTACTGTAAAACAGTTTCGTGAATTTGTGATAATTCAAAACTAAAAAGGATCTAATTAACAGTTTATTAATTTAACCAGTTTAATATCTTAATTCTATTTTAAGGTAAAGTATTAAATTTTTTTCTTAACAATTTTGGAAATTAAAAAGATTTTTATATTCAATTATTCCATATGCAATATTGCCCGAAATTTATTATAGATATTTTAAAAAGAGTTTTTAAAATAAAGTACATCTCTAAATTTTAATGGGTTGCACTGAGAAAAAAAAATATATCGCCTTCGTCTAGAATGAATTAGTGGCCATTTTCTAAATCCCTTAACTAGAAATATAGATTTCCGAGCTATGCGCATAAGGCACGCCAATAAACTGAATAGACGAAATGATCGAGAATTTCTAGTCTACACATTTCTAGATGGTGAAACAATATTCTGAATCTTTTGTATGGCGAGAAATTTTCGCTTGATTATCTAGAATTGGATCATAAACCAAGATTATAGTTGCTGTTTGTGTTCGCCTTTATTTGGAGATATATTCAAATAGGTTCCACCTCGATAATATAGACAAACTCTCTAGAATTCTAATAGGGGTTTCTAGAACTCGCTTTCAAAGGGGACTAGAATTTATAAGGATGACATGAAACTATTTTTTCTAGAGCCACAATTTAGATGCTATATGTCAGTTACAGAATTTTTTCTCAGTGGGGCATAAGTCGAAAGGTTCTGTTCACAAAGCTGATAGGCAGAAAGTACCAAGTTCGATTTCATATTGCGCTTCTCATCTTTGCCGTTCGAAGTTTTCCCTAGTTTTCTCCGAAACTTGCATGAATAAGGCCTAAGACTCTTTAGAAAGATCTTCTCCCACCGGAAGGCATGCCACCCAAGCCTAGGTCTCTCGTATAGACTTTAAACAAATCAGCCTAGAACCCCATTTTAATAGAGAGCATACAATGAAGTTTTATAACAACCTTTACCATTTATCATAATTTAAAAAATAGTTCAGGTCCACAAATAAACAAACCGAAATCTTAACTATTTTAAAGTTAATATTGAAAAGTTTTGGTGATTTCAAATATTTCAGAGTGTACATATTTTTTAACCAAAACAAAAGCTTTTTTCCTAGATTTACTTCTTTCCTTAAAATAAGGGTTAGTTTTTTTTACCAAATAAAATTGGATATTGCTTAACATATTTTATTGAAGCATGTATAGCACGATATTTTATTAAAATATCTTTTAGATTTAATCATGTTTATCTCGTTATTTTCAGCTGTGACTATATTTCTATTTCAAAAAACATGTTCACTTTCTTGTGATTCTTTAATCCCAAATACCTTTTGTAAAGTCTGGCATTGCATGTAGAATTCCAACGAGAAATTTGAATGTGTATACAAACATGCATATAAATGTATGTGCTACAAATTTTCAGATCTGACGAAGTTTTTCAGAAATTCTTTTGACACAGATTCTCTGTTAAACATAATTAATTTTTAGTTCCCCATCATACTATAGGTTGGTTGGTTGTAGGATTTAAGGCCGATTGACTCCTAAAGTGTCCTAGGCCTACAGGAGGAATGCCCTCCGTGGGGGTCTTTCTAAGGGGTCCTAGCCCGTATTTACGCGAGTTTCGGAGGAAACCACGGAAAACTCCGAACGGCTAGGTTGATGAGCGCGACCTGGGATCAAACCCGGCACCTCCCATCTACCAGCTTTGAGCGCAGAACCGCTCGGCCGCTGGTGGGCCTCATACTATAGGTATGGGGATCTTAGGTAATCGTGAAAAATTTCGACCTAGGTTTTTTGACTTTTTTATACGTTTTCAGGTGTGAGGAATCGGAAAATGAGAAAATTTGTATGGTGTCTGTCTGTAGGGTGTCTGTCAGTCTGTCAGTCCGTTAGTCTGTTTACACGATATCTCAAGAACAAATGATCGTAGAGAAGTCAGATCAGTTTTAAAATATTAATTTCGATACTGGCAAGAACCCTATTCATTTGCAACATTCGAATTAAAAAAATTCGCAAGTTATTGGAAATTTACGATTTTCTTAACATGGCAGTATAGGGCAAAATTTCACATAAACGTCAAATTTGAGGGATATTTTCATCGTAAAGATGTCAAACCACTTTCGAAATGTTATTTAGGATACTGGCATGAATATCATAGACTGTGATTTTTCCAATTTAAAAAAATTCGTAAGTTATTTGGAATTTACGATTTACTTAACATGCCAGAATAAGGTAAAATTGAGTATAAACTTTCATTTTGAGGCTCATAAATACATTAGACAACTTCAAAATTACATTTATGATATTTGTTTGAACATGATTGAATACAAATATTCTAATAGGAAAATTTCGTAAATTAATCGTAATTTACGATTTTATCAACATAGCGAAATTGTAAATTTTTCATATAAATAGGAATTTTGAGGATTACTGCACTAGAAATAGTAGCATGAAATCTAAACAACGGAATCGACCCTGATAAAATAAATTAATAGATTAGAATAAGATAAATATATCGAAGTGAACGGTGGATAGCCTATTAGGCGGGGATTTCATTCTGTCACTGTATCAAGGTTTGTTCAGATTCATTTCTTTTAACATGATTATAATATGTCTCGCACTAGAAATTTATGAGAACATAAATATGACGGGGAACTGAGCAGAGTCCACCTATGCCAACTAGTTTTCAAAAGTATTTAAGAGTTTAATAAACTTTTGCTGTTATTGTAAATTACTATCATATTTAATAATGCATTTATAATTATCATATTTTCTAATCTAAAAATAAAATATTGTTCAGACACTTTTTTTTGTTCGAGATTTCTGAAGAAGAAAAAATAACTTTTAGTAATCTATTTTATGCTTTCGTTCCTTTTTCATTTTTAAATAATATTGTTTTTTCAAAATGAATGATAATCAGGAAATGGAATATATTTGAACACGCACGGCATGATCTTTAAGGAAGGAAATTTTTCTGTTGACGAAAAAGTTATTTCTTAATTTGTGTATAAAATCTAGTTTTGTTTTTATTTAAGGCATTGGAAAAAAAAAAAAAAAAAACTTGTAATAATATATTTTGCTAAAATAATAACTATGAAAAAAATAGCGAAAAGTAAATTTTCAAAAGTAGGTCGAACAAACATTATTCTTCTTTCCTTCACAATTGTTATAAGCTATGTGAAACATATTTTTATAAAAACGCAGTAGATACAGTGTTTGACTTAATTTGTTCCCTTTACCATTTTCTCTTTATTCTTTTACTTCATACAAGGACTAATTAGATCGGGACTTTCTATTTGAAGGTGGATTCTGTACCACTATGATTATACATGCCAAATATCCAGGATTTGAACTAGCACTCATTAACTGAAGGCGAAGGTGCTTGCTGGGATTGTCAGTTTCTCAAACTAATATTTTAAATTGTTAAAAGACATGAAATTTATATTATAGATTTTCATTATTGATATTTGACTGCCACATATGTGGAACAGAATTTTAGCATAAATACTCTCAAAGCAGAACTTTCAGTAAATAAACTAAATAAAATTTACTCTACCATATCTTTAAATGCAATTTCTGATTTAAACTAATTTTAGATCTAATTAAAAAGCAAAATGCTTTGGCATTTGACCATTTTTAAATAAACATATGTTATGCGCAAAAATAATAAAAAAATTAACTGAATACATTGAGCGCCATGTTAGCCATTCTAGATTCTAGACATTTTGTCATATATCTCTAAGTACTGAAGGAATCATCTTGAAACTTTAGGAGTGTGCAGAACATGTTGTACTTCAAACATTTCAGTGAAAGCTTTACCCCGAAAGTAAAAGCAGTACCAACAAAAAATTTAAACGTTGGGCGCTCAAACATGATATAAAGCCGCGTCAACCATCGGTGGCAGATATAAAACTAAAAATATTACATTTAATGATTGAAAATTTATTAAAAATTTGCTTAATTTTTATTTATTACCGGAGGAATCATTATGGAATTTTAATGGATTTTAAAAATTTTCGTGGCGCTCAACGTGTTAAGAACAAGTAAAAAAAAAAATAATTATTGTGTTGATATAATGAAGGAAAGCATTGAATTTGATTTAATATTACCATCGCATCAAAAAGCTGCTGAATTACTCACGCCAATTATGTTCATATACAATAAGAATGAGAACGAAAAATTATTAGATGAATAACTCGCCGTAACAACCAACAAAAGTCAATTTAGTAATTAGTTGACTTGATTAATTTTCTTTGAAAAAAGAATAATATTATTCACTTTAAAATAATTCCGATAAGTATATATTATTATTATTATTATTACTTTGTGAATTACATCAATTTTTTGTAAATTTGCTATGTTAAGTTTTATGTTATAGTAAATAAAAAATGTCGATGTAAAGATTATAAACTAAGGAAGGGGTGAATAATTTCTAATAATGTGGTTGATATAAATAGCCCTTTGAAACAGACTAGGAATCATTAAAAAGAATTTTTTTTAAAGAGGATTTAAGTTTGATTCGTTCTTTGAAAGTTCCATGAAAATAACAATCACTACTTCCTAAAGCGATGCCAATCAAAAGTATTATTTTGAAAACATAATTGCCTTCCTCCACCCCTCCCCTCCAAAAAATTTCGGCCCTCGTTCTGCCATACATTTGAATATATTGTACTTTCTTCTGAGAAAAAGACTAACAGCATTAGTGTCTTTTATGCATTTTAAGCAATTAAGATTTCTGAATAAGAACAAATTAATGCATAGTGAATTTTTGACTCGCAACCTAAGTATATTAAGTGTTTGTTAACACAATGGATCATGTATATTTTGATTCTGATTTCAATTTAAATATTTGCACTGCAACATTATTATTTATTTTTTGTTTTGAAATATCTTGTTATATTACATTTTCTTCAAATTTTCGTGCAAATATAAATAATATTATATAAAGGAGAGATAATATAAGAAAATATCTTAAAGGATCATGTATTAAAAAAAGAAATATTTATATTCCATAAACAAAAATGATTTTCTAACATATATATATATATTTAAATTATCTTAATTTATTGAAATTTTGAAAATTTTATTTTTAATATAGCTGAATGTGACAATTTTTCAATTTGATCAAAAAAGCTTTTTATTTTTTATAATAATTAGATAGAAATGATGATAGAAATAAACTATAAATTTACATATTCATGTGTTTGATAGTATACAGACATTTTGAATATTTATAATATAAAAAAAAAGTAATAATAATAAATTTAGACAGTTAAAACTAAATAAAAGTGTATATTTCAGATTAAAATACTTTTCAATATTACCAACTATAAATTTTCTTTTATAGGTATTTTGATACCTTTTAAATATATGAGTGCGAAACTTCCTTGAATTATTAATTTAAAATTTTTGGATCATGAACCTAAATTATAAAAGGCTGTGCGATATACATTTTATGACTGATATTTTTGTTTACTATTTAATTGATGAATTACTTGATGTAAACTCGACTACTGGGTTAATAAGGTTAAGAATTATTTTTTTTATGACTTATAAATATAGAGACCAATGACTTACATTTAAAGTTGTCACGAATAGAGAAGACTGATTTTTAAATAAGGTTTCACAAATTATGTGCTGATGATTTAATCATTAAATCTTATTAGTCTTATCTTTTTAGATCAATGTAAAGGCGATTTCTTTTTAGGTTCTTCACGAAAAGGAAATGCACCTTAAGTTAATAATAATAAACAAGAAAGGAAAAAATTATGGAGTACTGCTTAATTTTACGGGATTGTTATTCCACTTTAATTATTCGAGTATAAGTTGTGAGGACATGGTTCTGGATCACCGTTAGGGGTGAATCCCAGATTGTCACCATTTGCCATAGCTCTAGTGCGACATTATACCCAAACAAAAGTAACAGCAAGAACAATAATCATGCATAAGAAACTGTGTAATGGCAGTACTTTAGGAACTTATTCAGACGCAGAAACACCTCAGCTTTGTATTAGGATGGGGAGGAAAGTCAAAAATTCAGAAAAAAGTATGGGGAAAAAAAAAAAAAAAGAAATTTAAAGTATTAAAAAAAAATAATAATAATCTATGTACACCTGTCAAAAAATGTGTGCCAAAATAGTACAGACAACGTTGGACAAAAGTTGTGGCTTCCCCTTTACATTAACCCTCGCTTTCCCAAGATTTTGACCCAATTTTGAAGTTGATATTTAGTTAAGCCCGCCTCATTCAAAAAGTGCGCTAATTCGCCAGAGATAGCAAATGGTGCCAGTGCAATGTTGCAACTTCTAAGCGATACAAAAAGGTGCTGGTGATTTTCGCCAAACGTGCCAAGCGCAAGCGGCACCTGAAAGCAATTTTTCTGCAGCAATGTCTTGATCTTGGGAAAGCAAGGGTTAAATAAATCTATTTCTTAAATGCTTTAAGGGATTTTAAATAAATAAAAAAAAATATTTTTGCGAAAAATGGTTTTAGTACAACCTTAATATCAGTAAGTGGGAAAAAAAAAAAAAAAAAAAAAAAAAAAAAACTTGTCGTGTTGAATGTTTACTTTCAGAAAAAAAATAAGGTGTTCAGAAAGATTTACTAGCGATACATCGACGGTTCCAAATATATACGATTTGTACATCTTGCAATATAGCTATAGATAATAAGTGCGATAATTTTCCAATGAAAATTAATAATATGCATCACTTCACTCTACTTGAAGTAGTTTACAAAAACTGCAATGTATTTAAAAAATATCCTATATGAAACGAATTGTTTGTGTATCTCCAATAAAGTAACTCTAAAATATAGTCATATTATTTTCAGTGGAAAATGTACGCCTGTAAGTCATTTATATTTAATAATTTTGCTCTGTAAGAGTCAGTTTAAAATTATTAAAATACATGTGAAATAATATAGCCGCCTATTAACCACAATATGTCCAAATTCTTTAGCGTATTTTTGTTAAAAAAAATTGTATGAATATTATACATATCATTTCACAATAAAAAACATGTTATATTGTATTTATTTTGTATGTTTAACTTTCGTACTTCATCAAGTATTTTTTTTTAAACAGGATTATAAAAGGTAGATAACTAGACGGAAAAAAAGCTGTAAACACTTTATAACTGAATTACAAAATATTAAACTGTATCATGTTGATTTAATAATTGCAGCTTAACTCTTAGAGCCCACATTTAGAGTTTAACATAAAACTGTAAATGCATGATTGTAAAAAACAATGTAAAAAAAGATCGACAAATACTAGAAAGCTTGTAATCCAAACGTTTCAACTATATTTGAATACTATTAAAAAAAATATTAAATGGAAAAAAAAAAAAAAAAAAAAAACTGGAAATTGCTACAGAACATCCCTGTTTATTATATAAACAAAGGTTTTGTGCTACATATTATAAAAAGAAAATATAACAAGAAATATTAAGATTCCTTTTAAAAATAGATTAACTTATTCGTAAATATATATAGTACATGTTTAAGGTAAAAAGCATAATTATACGTATTTAAAACTCAATGGAATGCAATTTTTAATACTACATTTATGGTTCATGAAAAGTACTGTTTTTAGAAATAAACTGACTCACATTTTATTGCATACCAAAAATGGAATGTGCACCAAATATCTGTGGTCTTATACTATGTTAAAACTAGGTCAATTACGAGAAATTTGAGAAGTTATTTATAATGATACATGATATTTTCTCATTTAAAAATAAAAATTAAAGATTTAAGAAAGCTTTTATAAAAAATGTCAATCTCCATAATAAATGCTAAAATTCCAAAGTATTTGAGTATGTTAATAAGAATTATCTACGATTATTTCTTGCTGAAAAAAGTGAAGCAATTTTGCTTCACTTTTGTTACCAGTTTTATTATTATTAACCGAATCCATTTGTAACTTGAAATGAGTAATTGTTCACAAATGTAGATAAATTTATAAAATAATTAAGATAAAGTTTCAATTATTGAATATTAAGGGGAAAAAAAAGGCTAAAAATTTTCTTTAAATATTTGGAATATCCTGGACTGGTCCAAATTGCCTCAAAATGGGAACTAAGGCGTATCATGTTCATTAGTTTACAAAAAGTTATTAATATTTTTTTTTTATCTTTTATGGAAATTAAACAAACTCTGAATGATTATTAAAAGAAATAGCTTTCTTTGATGTCAATTTAGTTCACTGCAGTGATGCCAGATGGTCGAAAATTATCTCCCCAAACAGGTCTTAAAATTTCCCCAAATCAGGGTTTTTTTTTCGAAAAAATCCCCAACTTAATTTCTACTAAAAAGGGAAAATAAAAAAAATTTCAAAAAGAAATATCAAGCAGATTTAAGTGGATTTAAGCTCAGATTTTTCCCCAAATGAAGGCAATTAAAAAAAAAAAAAAAAAAAAAAAAAAAAAAAAACCCCAAATAACAATAAAGCTATTGAAAATCAGGGATAAATCATTACGTTGGCAACATTGACAGAAAGTTGAAGAACTCCCCCAAATTTGTCCCCAAAAATTTTAAAATTCCCCAAAAAAGTCACCACAAACATTCGGTCCCCAAAATTGTCCCCAGAAGCCTCAAAAATCCCTAAAATGGGGACAAAATCCCCAATCTGGCATCCCCGGTTCACTGCTGTAATCTTAATGAAAGCAATTAAAAATAAATAAATAAATAAATGAATGAATAAATAGAAGATTGCTAATGCTAAACATTACTTATCAATGCTGAAATACAACTTCCTGAATTAAAAATGGTTCGTAATCATTGTACGATGTGTTTGCATTATAAGATTTTTATACTACTAGGGTCATCTGATGGCTGGAAAATTAAATGCAGAATATAAATGTATCTAAGTAACTGAGCCTGGTGCAATTTACTCCGATATTCCTTTTATTTTTTCATAGAATCTAATTTAAAAAAAAAATTAATGATACCGAATAGATATAAGACTATTATCATATGACACGATTTTCTTATTTTTCTTCAATTAATGAGCAATCCGTTCGCTAACAGAAGTTAGTCACACTTTCAATAACCAAACTTTGAATAATTACATGTTTAAAAACTACTACGTGATTTGTGATACTACGTGAGTTTCTGCTTTATTATATTTTTTCCTGAAAAATAAATAAAATGCAAACAAAATAGTAAAAACAATTCTTTCTGTTGGAGTGGTCAGAACAGAAACTGTTTCTTAGGATTTATGTTACGTACATTAACTATATCCTTATTTGACGACATTTGTTTCCATTTGTTCAATGCCAGACACATCTCAGACATTTGTTTTTTTATTCTGTAACCTTCACTTTTAGACAGTGTATCATTTATAAAAATTTATCACCTGTTGGCTGTAGGAAAACTTTAATAAATAATAATTATAATAATGGATAATAAATTATATGTAGTTATTGGGTTGCTACTTTCCCATTACGAACTGCTTTCAGTGACGGAAATACGTCATTGTGTGTACCACTACTGTTCAGTGAAGCGAATATTTGTATTATAAACTTACTCACTTGGATCATTTTTCGGTAATGTATTACACAGTTGTTTGAACATGTAACTCGATCTTCGATTCTGGTAAATATACCAATTAAAACTGTCTTATTGATTATGAGTAATTCTATGGGATAGAAATGAGTTTTGTTTTAAAGGTTAAGATTTTTAGATAATTATGGAAATAATTATTATTCACTAATATGCAGCTGTGAAAATTTTTATTTAAAATTGTTTAATGTTGCAGAATTTATCTGTATAATATAAATTTAATAACAAATATTGAATGTATTAGTTCTTCCAATTTAGAAACGGATCTAGCAAGCTTATTGCCGAAACGTCAGTGGAGGCCCTCTGTTGAGACTCAAAACAGTTTTGGGCTCTGTCTGTCTGTCTTTCTGTCTGTCGCGAGATAGCGGTCGCAAAAATAGCGCTATTGGCTTGAAATTTGGTACACATGTTCATGAGCTCCACGAAATCAGCTGTATAGTTTTTGGTATGTATTCCATTTGTAGTTCGTATACAGAGACACGCCAAAGTTTTTCTTATCATTAGGGCCTATGGGAGGAATTTGTACGTATCGCGATAGCGGCCACAAAAATCACGCTATTGACTTGCAATTTAGTACACGTGTCCATGTGCCCCACGAAATCAGCTGTATAGTTTTGGGTGTGTATTCCATTTGAAATTCGTGTACAGGGACATGCCAAAGTTTTTCTTATCATTACGGCGTATGCGAGGAATTTGTATGTACCGCGATAGCGGCCACAAAAATCACGCTATTGACTTGCAATTTAGTACACGTGTCCATGTGCCCCACGAAATCAGCTGTATAGTTTTGGGTGTGTATTCCATTTGAAATTCGTGTACAGGGACATGCCAAAGTTTTTCTTATCATTACGGCGTATGCGAGGAATTTGTATGTACCGCGATAGCGGCCACAAAAATCACGCTATTGACTTGCAATTTGGTACACATGTTCATGAGCCCAACGGAATCAGCTGTATAGTTTTAGGTGTGTATTCCATTTGTAGTTCGTGTACAGGGATACGCCAGAGATTTTCTAACATTACGGCCTATAGGAAAAATGTGTATGTACCGCGATAGTCACCGCAGAAATCAAGCTATTGACTTCCAATTTTTGCTGAAACGTCAGTGAAGGCCCTCTGTTGAGACTCAAAAGGATTTTGGGTTCCGTCTGTCCGTCGTGCGATAGCGGCCGCAAAAATCACGCTATTGACTTGAAATTTTGTGCATATGTTCATGATCCCCACGAAATTAGCTGTATACTTTTGGGTGTGCATTCCATTTGTTGTTCGTGTACAGGGACACGCCAAGGTTTTTTTTTATCATTACGGCCTATGGGAAGAATTTGTATGTACCGCGATAGCGGCCCCCAAAATAACGCTATTGACTTGCAATTTGGTACACATATTCATGAGCCCAACGGAGTTAGCTGTATAGTGTTAGTTGTGTATTCCATTTGTCGTTTGTGTACAGGGACACGCCAAAGTTTTTCTTATCTTTACGGCCTATGGGAAGAATTTGTATGTACCGCAATAGCGGCCGCAAAAATCCTTCGATTGACTTGCAAATTGGCGCACATGTTCCAGCTTTGCATATAAGTAGCTGTATAATTTTTATTGCTATAATTTTTATAAATTGTGTACAGGGACACGCCAAAATTCTGAACATTACGGCGTATGGGGTGAATTTCGTTTAAACGCATTTTAATATTATTACTTTGCAATGAAGAAAATGAAACTAGAGTACGTGAGTAAGATTCTTAAACTTATGTTGTTTGAAGAAAATATGTGCTCTTAAGCTTTCTAATTAATGTACAGGGCCTTACAAAAGTGTTCTGACAATGTCACGTAGTCATCCAAACGATGTTAAATTTGGAACAATTATTAATTTTAAACGCAAAATAAGTTGAATAGTTTTTACTGGAGTATACAATGTTTATGGTTCGTTTACAAAGACACACGAAAGAATTTCGTAACATTAGAGAACCTTTGGACAAATTTTTAATTTAAAAGCGCTCTTTAATGCGTTTATGCTGAATTGAACTTAATAAAGTTAACATATATTATAAAGATGCTTAAAATCATGTTTACTGTTAAAAAAGGTTATGTATAGACTACATAATTTATGGGACCACACAAAATAATTCCGAGTATGTACTGTAATCATCCAAATGATGTCAAATTAGTTTGAAAAATTAATGAGTTATAATTAATTAGGTTTATTCTTATTATTGGCGTTTAAAATGACTGTGGATACTTTTCCGGGATACATAAAGGAATTTCGTATTATTACGGTCTATAGTCGGTGTTTCTTAAAAGTATATTTTAACATGGTTACACCCCCATCAAATATAATGAAATTTTATTAGAATTTTAAAAGCATGTTTCCCTGTTGAAAATTGTGGGCATAGAATTGATAATTAGTTTAAAGGTTGCGCAAAATATTTCCAATATGCTATGCATTTTTTTTTTTTTGTATGAAATTTCATAATTATGAAATTTGGTATTTATGAATTTCAGGGAAATAATACAAGACCGTCGTTTATTAAGTATACATATCGTTGCGTACTTGGGGGTTCGTAAGTTGTCCGAGAATGAAATGCGAAACTTGCAAAAACTCAGTGATTTATTCACAGAAAGTTACAGAAAAATACATGTTTATAAACCAAGTATCAGCTTCTATTCAACCAGTAAACATAGCTTAAACAACAGCCGTTAACAGCAAAATAACAGTACAAACTGTTTATCAACAACACATGAAGCAAGTCTCATTCAAAGAGGCTCAAAACAAAGCAAGCATTTGACGAAACTGATACAGATCTGAGATTGGCCGCCTTGGCTAAGAAAATGCTCCTTTTATACTATTCTATCGAACACAGACTGTTCTGGAAATTTCTCGTATCTCATCAGCCATTGAGATTAGAGCTTCCATATTTGGTTTTTCCCTAATAACGATTTTCTCGCCAAGGGTGCCAAAAAATCGCCAAGGGGGGAAACAGTCGCCAAATTTGGCGCCAAATCCATTTCTTCCTTTATTGGAGTTTTTTAATGCATTTTTAAAGGAAAAGTAGGCTATTTTAACGCCAAAACTTCTAGAAATGCACAAAATTAGCATTTTATCGACTTACTAAGCCTCTTTGAAAGAATTGATACAAAAATAAATGCAATTATTTACAATTCCGTAACACTTTATATGATAAACAAATAGGTATACAAAGAGAGATACAGCAGGGTGTTGAGGGGGGCGGCAGCCCCCCTCAGGAATGTATCTGATTATTGTAATAAGTCGGTCGAATCAATATATACTATTATATACTAAGGAATAAATAAAAATGACCTATTGAATAATGTCTGATGCAAATAGGACGTTGAGGTTTCTGATCTGCAGATCCACTAGTATAATTTTTTTTCCGTCTTTCTCAACATGTGTCCGAATACACGAACCGTTTGTTCTTTATATAATATTTTCGGTGCTTTTTCGTTTAAGAACTGCTACCTGGTAATTTATCAGGAGGGAGGAAGGGATTCACGACCGCCATGGTAAACTGCCAAATTAAATTAAAACATTTAACTAAATTAGAGGTAACAGTAAAAAAATAATTAAATTATTATAACTTTTAAATAATAATTAAATATATATATATATATATATATATGTAATATTAATACGATAAACAAAACAAGTGAATATATAAATACTGGTACTTTTTTTGTCTGAGAACTTTCATGTCACTTAATGCTTTAGGCGACTTATACACACTTAGTAGAACCCTGTATTTTTAATCACAAGAAAAACATAAGCTGGAATTAAGAAGAACGGTAGATGGAAATCCAAAGCAGAGTTTTCAGCGTTTACAATGGAATTTTTTAAAGTTTTTATTTGTAACATGATATAAAAAATAGTGATTCATTTAAATATAGTCACCAGTGAAGCAGTCAGTGCCGACTAGCAAAGTAATATGTCAACAACTTGACTTTACGTTCTAAACTTATACCACTAATTTTCCTTTAAAAAAAATCTTTATAAAAACTACATGTGTGATAAAAATCGCTGTCGTTGTACCACAAAATTTTAAACTTCTAAATATATTAAAAATTCATCTAAATAAATAAATGACATCAGTTTTAATTGCAGACAAATCTGCGAGTTTTAACTTTTGATAAAGTGTTATTTAAAAAATTCACGCATAAATAAATATACAGGGTAAGTCAAAATGAATATAGCGATTACAAACGGCTATAACTATTTAGTGGAAAAGAATTTATCGATAAGATTAACACAGAATGTAGACAGAACTCCAAAATTTTGTATACATACGTCATAGATGTTCTTTGTCACTTCCCTTGGTCCCACGGACAAAATCTATACGGTTGTCCATTTCACGCCATACATTCTGAAGCATGTCTGCATTCACCGACGCAAGCGCATTACAAATGCGTACTTTGAGACCCTGCAATTTTTATCTACTTGTTTATGTGAAAGACAAGGTGTATGTGCTTCCCATGCCCAAAACAATTGAAGAACTCAAAGTACGCATTTGTAATACGCTTGCGTCGGTGACAACAAATGCTTTAGAATGTATGGCGTGAAATGGACTACCGCCTAGATGTTGTCCGTGTGACCAAGGGAAGTCACATAGAACATCTACGACGTATGTATACAAAATTTTGAAGTTCCGTCTACATTCTGTGTTAATCTTATCGATAAATTCTTTTTCATTAAATAGTTATAGCCGTTTGTAATCGCTATATTCATTTTGACTTACCCTGTATTTCTTTTTATGTCAAAAAGAAAAATGCCGAAGTCCGGGTCTTATTACAGAAATACACATCATGGTATTGAAATATTCTCTTTTAAATTTGTGTGTCTCACTGAACGTAAAACTATTTTATCGAAAATTAGATGAATTTACTTTTAAGAAAAAATTACGTGGTGCGCCTGCAGAAGTCTACATTTCAAAAATGTTCTTTTAACATCAGTTAAATGTATTAATTTAATTCGTTTATATCTAGTAGAAATTTTAATGCATTCAAGAAATACTTTAACTCAATAAAACTATTATTTGAAACAATTACGAAATTAAAATTTTTATTAGACACTTGCCAAATCTGCTGCAGGAGACTCCGTACCAGAAATTTTCTACAATACTTTTCACTTTATTTAATCGTAAAAAGATATATTTCCATTAAAAAAATAGGGTGATAAATCTTATTTAAAAATTCAAAATGTTGGCAAGTATGCAGCTATATTTTATGAAACCAACTTACAAGGAAACATTCAAAAGGTATCATCTTCAAAAAGTATTGAAAAAAATATATGTGATTCTACTCTTCATAAAACACCAGAAAATGAAAAAATATCGGCTGAAATGAATTACAGCGACCACAAAAAGTTATCAAAATTAAGCATATTTGGCGATTTAGCGCTGTTAGGCGATACGTTTGCTAACATCGAGATTGCCGTTTACGAACAGAACCGTGTTTTGGCTTTTCCGCCAAGTACTCAAAATAAATCGCCTAGCAGTGTGAAATCGCCAAATATGCTTGATTTTGATAGTCTTTTGTGGTCGCTGTAATTAATTTCAGCCGATACTTTTTTCATTTTCTGGTGTTTTATGAAGAGTAGAATCAAATATACTTTTTTCAATACTTTTTGAAGATGACACCTTTTGAATGTTTCCTTGTCAGTGAAATTTTAAAAGGGAAAAAAAAAGGAACTTTAACAACCAGAAGTTGGAGAGTTTAAACGTAAGTCATATTTTTCTTTTTAAAAAATATTCTGCTTAAAGCAACCTTAACCCTTTGCGGCGCAAGGCAATTCGGATCATTTAAATTATACTGCCACCGCAATTCATGAATTAAATTAAACTAAAAGAAATTTTAAAATTCAAGGTTAAAAAATCCGGCCTTTTCTGATATGTTATAAGTGTAAATTTTTGCTAAAAAATTTCCGGGATGAATTTTTGCAGCTGGATCTTAAATTTTGCGTTCTCGCAGCGAGGACACCGCGCGTTAAGGGGTTAAAGGGATTATATAAATATTGAAGTCCAGTCTGTTACGTTAAGATACATGCAAAGAAGTAAGCGAAGATTTTTATCAACAATTTTAATGTCTTAATTAAACTTATTTATTGAAAATTAGCCAAACGGCTGATCACAGAGCTATACAAATTTGCATGGAGGTCCGTCTATACTGATGCACTTCGAAGGCTGATTTTTGAAATTTTGATTAGTTCTTTTTTTAGTTAATAATTAAAATCTACAAAAATGGAAGTGGTCGGCTCTAGAGATACGTAAAAATGACAAGACTTTTCATGACCTGTTAGCTCAGTTAGTTAGAGCGTCATGCTAATGACACGAACGTCGTGGGTTTGATCCTCCAAGGGCTAATGTATTGCTTTTTGCAGATAATTAATTGAAAAGATGCCAATTGATAAAAGAAAATTTTTCAGTGTCATCACATTATCCTAAACTGTAAGGAAGACGAAAAAGTGACAGAAAGCAAAGGTAAACTTAGAGATGTGTTTGTCGCTTTTTGCGCAAACGGCTGATCGCTGAACTATGAAATTTTAAACGGAGGCCCATTTTGACCTCCCCTAATGCCTCTCGAAGCCCCGGTTTTCGAAATTTTCATTAGTTTTTATTTATTTATTTATTCATTAAAATCCATAAATCACTAAAACGATTGACTCTAGAGATAGGGTTGGGTTATGGAGTTTAAGGCCAATTGTCTGCACTAGGGTTCTAATGGCCCTTCGTGGGGGTTTTTATAAGGGGTCCTAGCCCGTATTCTCGCGAGTTTCGGAGAAAACCACGGAAAACTCCGAACGGCTTGGTTGACGAGCGCGACCTCGGATCGAACCCTCACTTTCGATCCGAGCTCATCTACCTCATCTACCAGCTTTGAGCGCAGAACCGCTCGGCCACTGGTAGGGCGACTCTAGAAATAGAAGTGTAAAAGTGAAAAGACCACTTTCCGTGGTCCATTGGCTCAGATGGTTAGAGCATCATTTTATTGACGCGAAAGTTGTGGGTTTGATCTTCCAATGGTCAATGAGTCGCTTGCAGATTATTAATTGAAAAGATACAAACTGATATATATATATATATATATATTTCCATTGTCTTCACAGTATCCTAAACTGTAAGGAAGACGAAAAAATGGCAAAAAAAAATAAAGTTAAACTTAGAGGTGTGTTTGTCGCTTTTTTGGTAATGGACTAATCGCAGACTTACAAAATTTTGCATGGAGGCCCGTTTTGACCTCTTTTGATCTTCAAAGCCCGATTTTCGAATTTTTGATTAGTTTTTCTTAAAATTATTATTTTTTTTCTCAACTAAGAAAATTATCTTGTGGTGATATTTGCTTACAAACGTTTTATTTTTGTCAAAAATTTATATTTGACATGTAAGATGTATATTAAATATTGCGAGTACCTCTGAAAGAATAAAAATTATACAAAACATTTTGTTGCTCTTTGTACTTTTTTTTTCACTACTCTAAATTGCCAAATGTCTTATAAGCGGAAGTTTCAAGTGTAAGTGCTATTACAGAAATATGAAGTAAACACAGAGTACAAACATTCTAATGCGCCCTATTTTGTGAAATAAGTTTTGATTTTCGTGTTAGCATGAGTGAGTAACTTAATGGAATTGAAAGCTAAACGATTCAATCGTATCTTCACGATAACTTTTAGATGACAGCTATTGTCATTTTTGTTAACATGTGAAATGACTGATTTTCTGAAGCCTAACGATAATCATTTTCAAGAGGAAATGCACGAAATAAACGAATTAATTTTTCCGAGGTCATGAAATATAAGGTCTTTATTTGATATGTTCAGCAAACAAACTTGTTTTGTTTCATGGAGTTTTAGCTACATCGTCAACTATGATTATTACGGTGAACTTGATCATTGGAAATATGTGGTTATGCTAAAATTTATTTGTATCATCAAAAATTATCAGTAAAGTAAAATATTTTGTTTTGATATCATTTTTTTAAAGGTTAATAACCCCAATAGTACACATTTATTTTTGCAATATTTTGGCCGTTAAATATATTTTTAGCTTCCACGAATTGTCGTTATAATTTTTTTTGAAACATTTGTGATATTTGGTAAACTACATTTTACTAATAGACTTTCAGTTTTCATTTCCCAAGAAATTAAACACATGCATAAGTATGTTATACTTGTGTGCAATTATAATTAGTTATGCATATATTAATTTGGCATTAATGATACGCAGAACATGGTTATGGATATGCATGTATACTTATGCGTATGTGTTATTTATATACTTATAACATACAATATACATATAACGCTGCTGAGTTTTGCTCCTCTAAATGACCGAAACAAAAAATGAAAAAAAAGTGCATGTAATAAAATTAGTTTCTCACACAATATGCCAAATGCATTTTTTCTGACTTATATAAAACATCAAAAACTGAAAATAATTTAAAATAAAGATACATCACCGGAAATATTTTATAACTAAGCGTTCTATAATATTTAAAAACATTTTATTTCAATAATAAGAAAAAAGAAAAAGTATATTTCACAAAGTCTTATCCATTGTGTCTATTATTTAAATTTCAGGAATTTTTGTGTCGAACAAGTGGATGTTTAGCTTCACGGTAAAACTCCATGTAATTTTCAAAATAAAATTCAACATATATATAATAGGGGTTTTAATACTTGCTTGGAACAGAGGAAATAAGATATCTATGTTTTTCGATGTAAATTAATAGGAACATAGATTAGTGACAGTCTGGGGTGAGAGGATCCTGGCACACTGTGGGTAGAAATTCATTTCTAGGTTGCTAGATGGTGATCGTTTACGTTTTAATCCAGTTAAATGTATGGATCGCATATGGAGATCATATGAGCGTATAAACGTAAAAGGTTTTACTTATTTCATTTTCTCATTTTTTGTAAAAATAGACTAAAATATTAAATATTCCTAAATAATTAAAGAAAATCGTATGCGTGTGTTTGTACTAATACTTTAATTCTTAACCGTATTTAGACTTACTTAAAAAAAAAAAAAATCGATATAATACATAATAAATAGGTAAGAAACGTATTTAATAAAAATTTACAAGTCTAATTGTAACGGAATGAAAATAAGATAACACACTTGAAAGAAAGAAAGAAAATTAAAAAAATCTTAGAATTGCTTATTCGTTTCCTTAAATTAAAAATAGCTAAACCTCTGTTATCGTAATACATGAATGCTTTTCAGTTTGTGTTTGAACACAATATCTTAAAAGCTAATTAAAAAAGAAATCAATTTAAATGCCAGGCTAAAACTGATGACAAACAACTGATAACAAACTGATGTAACTTTTATAATATTTTAAGGCATCCGTGAAATTCAAGTATTTAAGAATTATTAAGTATGTTAATTAAGTGATTAATGAAATGTTTACTTACTCGCACATAAGCAAATATTGAGATGCATTTTTAATTATTTACTTCATAGTTATGAAGATGGAAATGTATTATTATTCGTTATTATTATTTTATTTTGTATTAACATTCTTATTGTAACAAAAAGTTAAGTTATATTTATTCCTTTCAATATTTTCTTAGCTTAATTTATGCGCAAATCCGAAAAGAAATTTATAAATTCATATTGTTGATTTATGTTTTCATACATAAAGGAATTTTTTAACAACAGATGTTTCATATATGGTGAAGAATTAAATAATAATGAATGCTAAAATATTATGTGTTATATTGGAATGGAAATTATATTTAGGAATATATAAAATATTTGTAGTAATAGGTAATAACTAATAATTAATAATTACGAAACTTTAAATGAATACCATAAAATGCAATAAACTCGCAACAATTATTTCGGGCCTAAAAACACACGACCCTTCGTCAGGCGAACAAAGGAGGCACGAGTGCTGCAATCAACGCTGTCCGAAACAATTGTTGCGAGTTTATTGCATTTTATGGTGTTCAATCAAAATTATTTAAAACGCCAGTTTTATGGTGCTTTCTTATTAGGTAATAATTATTTAATAAGGGAATATACATCAATTATCTGAATATTTAAAACCGCAGTTCTTTGTTTAAAATTAGTTTGTTTAAAATTATTATTCCAGTAAACTTTATAATTAGAAACAAATGACAAAGAACAAAATAGATGATTGATGTTTTTTTTTCACTTAACATTTCCAAATTAACTGCAAACTTTCTTTAAATTTTTACATTTCTATCATATTTTTTAGATGTTAATGTGCACAAATCATGCATATTGCACATTACTTTCAGTGGCCGATGTACAATCTTTTTTTCCTCCTACACTTATTGCAAAGTAAACGATAGCAGTATACCCTTCTGTCTATTATTTCAAAATCCAGTATAAACTGTTTTATTCTCCAAATGTAATAATCACTTTTACTGAACATAAATAACTAATCCCCAAAAGTTCATGTAAAAATTAAGTCCAGTTTAGGATGAATAAACATGCTTTAAAATTTATCTGTTTTTTTTCATTCTTCTTACAGTAGAGGAAAATAAAGTTATATGCTAATATTCATACAATTATCGTATTACTAAGCCGTACTATTTTGCAAAGATTATAGATTTAAAATATAATTCTATCCTCTTTCGACGGATAGCTCGGTGAAGATACGATTTGCATATGTAGTAAGCATCATGAAACACCAATAAAAAAGGTTTCTTCAACATTTCTGCCTTTATATTCAACACCTATACTTGCCTATTGCTTTTATAACAAATACGCCGTATTCAGTAAAATTTTCTTTAAGCTTTGAAAAAAAAAAAAAAAAACTGTTTAAAAAAAAAAAAAAAAAAAATCTATTGTGACCATGTTTTTTCAAATGCGAATCTTTATTTATTTATTTATTTATTTTTTTTTTTTTGAAAAGTTACATTTCAATAATCGTGATATTGTTCTCGAGTGCAGTCAAGCATTTCACAAGAAAGGAATGACTGTCGATTTTACAAGTATTCTGTTGACAGCTGTCTTGCTGAAAAATATCTAAATAAAATTCACAACTTTTTTTTTTCCCTTTCTTTCTTGTCAGAAATTGATCTTTGAAAATTCTTGAATTAGAACTTTTTTTTTTTTTTTGTTACTGTCAAATTCTAAATATTGTATTGTTTTAGCCAAGTTTACTTGATTTTATGTAATAAATGTGTTCAGTGTTTTTATTTTCAACAAATTTCGATTTCCTATCGCATATTTAAAATTGCGAAATTCACTTTATTTAAGTAAAGATATTTAAAATTTTTAGGAAATATTTTTGTAAATACTAGTTCGTTCTCATTCAATCTTAATATTTAAAAAAACAAACAAACACAGTTTAACTTTATTACTATGTACTAGAAATGGAACATTTATTCTTTTGATGAAAAAATTTACCCCCCCCCCCCCCCACCCACACACACACACACTTGGTATTTGTGCAATTGCATGTTTACTCTCGAGTAACACATCTTGAGAAGACCTCTAAAAATACGATATGCACTATTATTTTCAGCAAGTTAAAAAATGTCTAGGGTCCTGAACCCCAGGTCATAGTGATAAGGTTCAAGGATGATATATTTTTCTTTTAAATAGGAGACACGTTTTTTAGTAATAAAATTGGTGCTGTTTGAAATTCATTAAAACGGATAAAATATACCTTCTATCTCTCTATATAAATATATATAATAATTTAATTGATACAAGGATAAATTCACAAAATTAAAAATTTAGACGCGTAAATAAAATAGAAAATGTAATGTTGGTACAAAGAATCAATTACATTCTGAAAAACTTTTACGTATCTGAACCAAATATTTCATTGTAAAATTAGTTTTAGTATTTCTCGCTATTGTTTTTTCTTTTCATTTCCCACTTATATACATTAGACATCTAAATTACATTGAGTGATCCATAAAAGATACAAAATATCTTAAAAATGTCCATTAAAAGCCCTGGATATCCTGAACTAATTATAGATATCTGTTAGATGTTTAAATGTAGACGGAATTTATAAATGCTTTTTGCAATGTCTAATACATGTAACATGTTAGGTGAAAACAAAATTTAGGTTTTTCAATATCTATTAGATTTAGCAAGTCCAATTATTGGATATTTGGAGATTTATCGGATATTTAATAGACGTCTAATGGATGTAAAAGAGTTCCATTTGTCATGCTGATAGATATCTGTAGGATGTTTATAGAAGTTTAATGGATCATATTTTAACTTTTATAGATGTCTTAGGGGTGTAAGTGGCTGCGTGAGTTATTTAAACATAACCATTTCTTTTTAAAGTCAAAGAAATATAACATTTTTATCTTTTTTCGAACTAACTAGATATTTTGCGTATGGTCACATATGAAGAACCGGACAAAGATAAATTGGTCAGAAACTGGGCGATTCGGTCAGGAACTTCAGGCTTTACATTCACGTTGATTTGAATAGTAATTGCCGTGAGAATTTATTTTCTCTATTATTTTTTCTGTGTCGAAAAAAAAAACAGTACGTTTAGTGTATTCAGTTTTGATTATAAACAAAATCGTGTAGTACAAATGATCATCTCGGACATTAGGGACATGCTTCATTAAAACTGAGTTATTTCTCCCACATCTGCATGCTTGGACATCATCAGGAATGTTGTAGTCTTATATAATAGAGAATACGTGCTTTCTTTCGAAATGTAGCTTTATACTTAACCGTATCAAAATCGGAAGAGAAATAAATAAATAAATAAATAAAATTGATTTGATAAATTTTTTTACTGGTCAGTTTTGACCATTGAGAATAATGAAATGTTTTGGTGCGTCATGCATGAGTTATATTTTTGTGATTTGAATAAATTTAAGATTTATTTACTGTTTGTTAATTGACCCTGTTTTCTTTAAGGTGTTTTCGGCGAAATAATGTTTTGTGCTTCGGTTAAGATTGCATTTCTTGAGAAATGCGAAAATAAGACAAGAATTATTTGCTAAAGCGTTTTACAATAATTAAATCATCATGGATTTAAATAATTTTTGCACTATATAATTAATCTTATGATTTAAAATATATTCTTTTTTGAAAATTATAATTATATAAATATCCTCACTGTATATTTGATATATAAATAAATTGAAAAGCATCATAACATTGCATAGGGAAATACATATTTATAGGTATACAGGCATTTTACTAAAATTTTCTCTCTGAATTTAAAAGATTGCACTAAAAATATAAAAAAAAACAGCTTAAACTTTAATTCAGATATGTTTGAGGCCACACTACAGCTTATTAATTCTATGTTTGAAAATCCCCGATTATATCCTTCCTAAATAAATTCAGTTACATCCTTTTTTTAAAAATTAGAATTTAATGTATTTGAAAAATTTTTTTAAAAGAAATATCGGAATCTTAACAGGGAAGTAAATTACTGATCTTAGTTAATTATTCACAATCTTTACTAACCTAAATGGAAGTTAATATAAATATTGATTACAGTAAGTCGTTCACACATTATGGAAAACATTTTGAAAATTTTTAAGTATGAAACTCTGATTTCTTACAGTGATTTGCTTTTATCTGATAGTCTTAATTCTCAAGTACAAGTTCTAGTTCGAATTTTTCATTAAGGCAAAATTCTTTCGTACTAATGTTATGTAAATTTTATGCCACATCTATCTCCAAAATAAATATTTATATGGGCGAACATTGAAAAAAACGGTGGTTTTTTTTGTTGGCCAACGGTTATAAATGGCCATTGGCTAGATTGATTTCCCAATCTTTCGCAAACCGTTGGGCCATATGCAGTATTTTACTTTGACAATACATTTCGGTATTTATTATTACCTATTTTTATACTTTCTTGCGAATAATCAACATCCTTGATGATTTTTAAATGCTTGTAATAAAATTATATATTTTCTTTGATGTTAGGCAATGGTTAGAAATGAGTCATTATATGCAAATTTAACACATCAATTATTTTTTGTATTTAAGACGACGTTCATTATGGTGGACCGCCCATAGCTACCCCAACGAATGAAATGCCAACGGAGAGAAGAAAAAAAAAAGATGTTGGGCCAACTGTAACTACCCCAACTAAGCAACTGCCAACCGCGCGAACCAATAGCTTCTGATGTCCCAATGACTCATGTTTGTAGGAATTGTTTTTTTTTTTTTTTTTTTTTTTTTTTTTTCGAGATTTGTTCGGTGCACTTGGATTTATCTGAGGGCTATTTTTATAAGTCGAAAGCGATAAAGCCCATAAAAAAATTGTCATGTAGATGTATAGGTATTTTATTAAATACAATTTATTTAATTTCCGTCTATAGTTATAACTTGTCTTTAATAAACGTCAGTTGACTTACGTATATAGCTGGATAATTTGTCTAATATAAAGCTCAATTTTAAACGGAAGAAAAGCAAATTGTGGAAAGTTGTATGAAAAGCACTCAGCTGCTGATATGAAGAAATTTATACTAATAATCGATGAAATGTGGGTGTATTTAAAAATGGGATGAAATTAACTTAAGAATGTAACAAAACAATTAACCTTAAAAGAAAAAAAAATAGAGCTAAAACTTATAGTTAAGAATCAGGACACGAGTTAAAGGTCATTGCGCTGATCATTGTAGTCGTCAGTCGTTATCTACCTTTAGTATACGTTTTGCTATAAGAGAGTGAACTTTATGGTGTTCTCGACGGTGGTGATCTTGTGTGGTGATCTTCAACAAGTGTCAAAAGAGGATATTTTACTGTTTGTTTAAATGTCCAAAACATTTGACATGGGAGTTATTGAAAGCAAACGTCGTACAGTGAATTAGTCAAACTTTCTTGCGAGGGCTTTGAGACTTTACTCCACTCACCAACATTTTGAAAAAAATTCCACTGTATAATTTTTATTATTTGGCTTATTTTGGTAAGAAAATGGCAAACTGGAAGCTGTAATATGTAAAAAATAAAATAAAATATTGCGAAAAAAAAAAAAAAAAAAGAAACGGAAATTGTTTTTATTGATTTTCTTTTGTTTTCTGGGCACAAATCCCCTCAAATTTCCTCTTTACTACAAATGTTCGTGTTTTAGAACTTTCTACCTTTGTAGCTCTCAGGTCAGTAGACATTTAGCGGTTAAAATAATCATCGTTCCTCTCCAAATCAAACTTACGGGTATAAAATTACCAAACAATGATAAAAATGAGGGAGGGGGTGTATCTAGAAAACGGTGGGTGATTGGGCAAAATGGTGGTCATATTCGAATTCAGGAGGTCATTTTACATAAGAATCTGCAAGAATGGTATCAGATCTCAATGTTTATTTATTTATTTTATTTTTTTTTGCTGAGCAGCGTTATCAGTAATTTATTGCTTAAGAATTTAAATGCAGTTGAACGTTATTTGATCAATAATTAAAATACATATCTGTTTTATGCTGTGTAGCTTGCTGACCTTCCTAATTTATTATTTAAAATATTTACATCATGGCATTGCATTTACAAATGTTTTAACACCCATTAACTGAATTTATCCATTTCTTTTGCACGCATGAATGCTTTAAAATGTCTTGAAAATTTTTCTTCTTCCATTATAATCAGTAATTATCCAACATACCACTTAAGATGCATTAAATGATAAAGTTAGTTGTCAAAGCAAAAATGCACATTAACCTGTTTCCTTCTACAAGAGAATATCTGCGTTATTCCTTATTAAACTAGTTAATTTGAATGCTTAATGAAGTTGGAAGATAAAGTTGTCAACTAAGTATTAGCCTTTTTATAAAATAAAAATATTGTAGATTTTTATTTTTCAATTTTAATGTAAAATTTAATTTCATTTGTTTTAATTCTGAACGATGCAAGAATAGGGGAAAAAAATGTATAATTTCAAAATTCGTGATTTAATAAGCTACATCAGGTCTTTAGAGTTTATATTCACAAAGCTGTCAGATTGGAGATATCAAAGTCGTGCTTGTCGTCCTTTTTCAGAATTTTTCCGTGATTTTATACGAAATTTGCTGAAATATATGCTAGGATCCCTTACCCCCCCTCCACACACACACAGATGGAACTCCCCCTTCGATTTAGGTCCTAGGTCCTTTGTGTAAACACCAGTCTTAACCGACACACCACCACTATCATGATTTAATTGGCAAACATAGCTTCCACAGTTTTTATTTTTCAAAGAATATTTCTTAATGTATTATTCTACTAAAGGAATTTGCTCATGATAAGAGAGTGAAACATTAATAAATTGTTTTATGTTATTCTGGGGAAAAAAAATAAATATTTCGATTTTTAAGTGTTAGTTAAACTTTTTGTTTTAATGTTATTAAACAAAATAAATGCTAATTACAATTAATAACACGTTTGTGATTTTTCGAAAAAGGTTTTGAGATAGTAAACGGGTAATTTAATTATGTAATTTAAGAAAAAATAAAATTTAAATAAATATTTTGCATAATTTGATAAAAGAAAGTAAGTAGAGTGATATTAAACGTTCGGGCATGAACTTTAAACTCTATTTAAAAAATGTTTTATATTTTAGTTTGGTAGTCAATATCACTACTGTGACCAAAATAGTTACTTAATAAATCACGATTTTCAGAGATTTATTAAGGATTTGTTCTTTCAATTGTGTTGTTATATTAAAAAAAAAAAAAAAAAAAAAGAATGTTCATTATCTATCTGTGATACATTTGTTTTAAATTTTATAAATAAGAGGAAAAGAATGCTAGTTATAGGGACAGAAGTTTCATATCTTTAAAAATATTTTAGATATCTTAACAAGTACAAATAATTAACATTTTTATAGTATGTAAATAATTTTAAGAATAGTGGAAATAGAATTACTGTAAAATTATCTGTTTAAAGAAATAAATAACAAGTAAATCACAAGAGAAAAATATATTTTGAAATGCAGATTTTAAGTTTTACTCAAAAAGAAATTAAGAGTTAAGACAAAAACTACTCAGAATCATAAGTATTTGGGACATATAAATCTGTTAATTTTAATTTTAAGCTTGCAAATTTAGAGAAATTACCTATATTTTGTGTATAATAATAATTCAATATATGCTCTTGACGAAATACTGATTGTTATGCTTTTACATTTTTATGGATTTTGTTTATCCTCTCTTATTGGGACTTACTATTCTTTTAAAGTAATATAATATAGGTGTATATATATTTCTAAGATATCTTTAATTTAAATAATTTATGTAGAATTTACTTCTAGATTTAATTTTAACGATTAAAAAAAAAATATTTTAAAATTTTTTGCTATATTAAGTATTAAAAAAAGTTACTAATTGATATATAAAAATTCCACAATATATATATATATATATATATATATATATATATATATATATATATATATATATATATATATATATATATTTGATTGATAATACTTTATAACACGAGAATTTACATTTCTTTTTTCATATGAATTTTTTTAAATATATATATATATATATATAATATGTCCTATTAACAAATAAAGCATCACATTTTTATCAATGGTGACGACACAAGCACGAAAATCCTTTTCAATATTCTTATAATAATGACTGAATAAGGATAGTCTCACTAATCTTTGTACCTACCTTGCATATCGATTATAATTGAAAACAAATCCTTAAATAATCGCTTGTAATCTCCTTTATATCGAAACATTATTTCAGGCTTTGAATATAAAATTATTGAATCTGTTTTTAATCCATTTTATGAATATCTAATTTATTTCTAGCGTTTAAAACATGTATTTTCTGTATAACTTCGTGTTTAGAGTTTTACCATTTTTCAAGGATGTGTTGATCAAACTGCTGAGCATTGGAGCAGTTAAAAATGCATTGAAAGACTGGTGTAGTAAAGTAAAATAAATAAATAAATAGAAATAATGAAATTGCAAGCAAACATTATAAATTGAAAAAAAAAAAAAAAAAAACTCGCAAAAGTTGTTTTAATTTAGGCGAAATTAGTAAGCACTTATGCCACATCGTTTTCGCTTTGATACTGCACTCGAGCCAAATCTTTTCCCTTGATTGAAGGGTCATTCTGTTATTTCGACCCGGAACAATTGTTGCGAGTGTTTTGCAGTTTACGGTGTTTTGCTTACAAAGGTTTTTTTTTTTTTTTTTTTTTTTTTTAAATTATTGCTTGGATTTATGCCTAAAAATATGAATTCAGAAGAAGACAAATAATTACATAACAGAAAATTTTTTGCCGTGTTTTAAAATTATGCAAATGAATTAGTTTATAACTTGAATTTTAATTGTGAATATGTTACGAATATCGAACAGAAATAAATCCAATTGTAAAATTTTACTCTAAAAATTTACTTTGAACATCCATAAAGTTAATTTCATGATAATATAAAAAGACGTTAGAGAACAAAGTGAAAAATATTGAATAGCTGGGTTGTCGTATATCAAAGTTCTTTATGGTTTAAAGAAATAAGAATTTACATACACGTGGGTATTTTGTTTCGACAAAAGTTATCAATTTGTTCCGATTCATAAACAGTATATTGCTTAAAATAACTATTATATCTAAATAAAATTAGGGCACTTCTCAGAATAAAGTTTCATTTTTGTCGGCTGAAATAATTTACTTCGAGGCATAAAGCTAACCACCTTCATCTGATAGGTTAATCTTTGTTGTCTTTGTTTTGTTTAAGTTATTTTATTTACATACTGTTATTTATGTGATGAAGCAATAACCAAAATAACCTAGAAATTAAAGATAATTTTGTTTAAATTACATGGTAAAAATGTATTATGGAAAAATAAACAAGTATTTATTTTTTTACTCATATGATCTTTGTTTCAGTGGAAATTATTAATGTAGGTTTCTAGAAATCAATTTAAACTATTACTTTTTTAAAATACCATTACTCTGATCTCATATCCTATTTAATGATCTAAAATCTTTGATAATAGAATCATACTGTACGCTATGCGGCTGATGATTCTATTGTTTTGAGTAAGTATGAAAATGCGAACGATCATTGGATTAATGAAAGAATTCACTAAGACATATAAATAGCAGTAAATGGAACAGACGAGTATATTACTAACTTCAGTTCGATACAAATGCTGGCTTTCGAGATTATTAAAGGATAATTTCCGATTAGATACGCTTAGAGCGTGACACAAAACAAATGTGTAATATTTAAAAAGGGAAAAAAAAACAGTCCTAAATATCTTTCATTATATTACGAAAGGTTAAAAGATTCATTATCCAGCTAATGGAATATATATATATATTTTAATGTGCATGTGTGCGCACACTGCATTCTGTTTGAAATTTTTCTTTCAACCCGTTTAAAATTTGTAAGATGGTTAGGTACTTTTTGTTTTATGTTGACAGTCTATTTATAATAGGGATTCCCGCTAATTTAATATTGGAGGAAACGTTCAGACAGGTTTTAAAACACTCTGAAGGAACTTTAGAGATAATATGTAAAACTTCTCACTATCCAGGATATTTACTGAATTTATATATTTGGTGCTAAAATACCGAAAACAAAAAAATGTATGGGATTTTCCAGCAATTTCATCTTAAATAAAAAATAATATATTTATAACTATTTATATGTGTAATGTTGTTCTAAAAATTGCATCACTACTGCAATAGCTATAAGAATTTTAGCTATAAGAATACTGCAATAGCTATAAAAATTTTCTTCTTGTATATTTGCTGTTTATGAATATTTTTGTCAATCTGTAATGGCAATTTTGACTATTTTTTCTGCAGTACTTGTTTGAATGACAATTATAATGCATTGTTTGCGTATATTTTACATAAAAGTATGTTTAAATTAATTTCGCTATAAATTTGAAGTTTCATTAAAAGCTTTTGATATAGTTTTAGTGTTGGGTTTCGGGTGTTGCTCTATGTTTTTCTTTTTTTTTTCTGTACATTAAGACTCAATAGATAATAGAGTCCGAGAGATTATTTGAATATTTTACATATACATATTATTTCAATTCGGTTTTTAATACAATTCTTCTTTAATAATTTACTTACAATATTTACACATGTAAGTAATTATCAAAAAGTGTTATAGACTTATTTATATACATGGCATAGGTTTGATCTGAATTTGTATTAAATTAGAATTTATCATTCACATGAATGGTTACCAATGAATGAAAGAAAATCAGTTTCATATTATTTTTGATTTTGTCTATGTTTTCGATATTATTTTTTATTCAATTCATAAGTTATAAATGATGATTTTTTTGGAAGTTTTTTAAAATATAAAAGTAACTGACTTTATATTTTCTTTTTTAGGCACTGCAATCTCGAATGGCTGTTCTTGAGACTCTTCAGGAGAGATTGATGAGAGCTATTGATGATGTCCATCAACATCTCACTCCTTCTGGTCATGGAAAGAGCCAGGTCACTGTACCCTCATCTCAATCAGCCATTGATGCAAAAAGTTATGCCAACATCGCTTCTACTTTTGACAAGAAGCTGAGGTTTGCTGAAACTGAAAATACGGTGTATTCACGGACAACTTCTACAGGGACGAAGTCAGATTCTTCAAAAAGTGATAGCTTGAATAAAGACAGTGGAATAGGTGCAAGTGAAAATAGTTTTGATCATTCTGACACTAATAAAATTGCCGATGAGGAAGATGAACTTCTAAAACTACTTGATCTGATCGATCAGAAAAGTGTAAATTTAGTAAAGCAAGTGGAAGGTTCTGCGAATCAAGAAGATACCAAACGTGCCTCAGAGATGGGTGATAGTTCTTCTAGTGCCTTGTTGCTGGACAACCTATTGTTTGAAAAGGTTGACGCTCAAAGGCAACTTTCTGAAGTAAAAGCAGAAAGAGACGAGCTTAAACAACGATTGGCTAAGCTGGAACTTGCCACAGAAGCAGTCACTAAAAAGAAATTAAAAGTCCAAAGGCAGCTTCATCTAACTCTACAAGAAAACCAAAACCTTCAAGACAGAATTCAAAAGTCTGGTGATCTTAAACTGAAATCGGAATCACTTGGTTTTATGGAAGACATAGAGAAAGCCAATATAAAAAGAAAATACTTACAGTTCAGTGAAAGAAGTAAAATAAAAGTGTCAACTATTCTTAAAGAGACTAACGTTCTTGAACTTCAGAAACAATTGCTTACTTATGTAATGGAAAACGATGTCCTGAGGGCAAAACTAGATCAAGATGGACCATCTAGATTAACGAACTGGTTAAAAGTAGAGACTAGATTAAAAAATGAACTAAAGGAAGCTTTAGAGGCAAATAAAAATCTTCACGAAATTATTCGGTCTAAAAATTTAGAAATTGCGTCCTTGAAAGATCGAATTCGTGCTTTAGAAGAAGTCTCTGATGCAGATTCCTGTGTAAAAAACTTTGGAATGGGTAGTAATGAAGATTGGAGAGAACCTGGTGTTCAAAATGCTTACAATAAACGTTCTAACTTAAATGTAGCATCTCCATATTCAGCTTTGGGATATGGGGACTTTTCAAAAACCCAAAGTCTTCCTGCTATGCTTTTACTAGAATCCCAAGCTAAAATGAAAGAGCAAATAAATGAACAGCAAAATTTGAAAAACTTTTACGAGACAGGTAGTTTTACAGACGTACCACTGAGTCATAGTTATCAGTCTGAAAGTACTGCTGATCATTCAAGTCAAATGAGCGATGCTTCAAAAGATCTCGTAGATTTATCAACACCCATGGACCAACATTACTCCTCTACTTCCACTTTAAATCAGTCACATTACCTTCATCAGCCAACATTGCAACCCGGTTTGTCTACTCCAAATTTAAGTGGGCGTTGTAATCATTCTACATTCCAACAATGGGGCTATATACCCCGAAAAATGGCAGCTTCAGATATTGGTGAAAGAGCACTCGGTGCCAAATTAGTAAACGGCCATCTTTGTTGGAAAGGAGCCAATAATTTAAATGCCATGAATGGACATCGAGATATCTCGAGTATATGCACAGAATTCGATCCTCTAAGTGATGATTCACCTTCATGCGAAAATTTTGTTGACTCATTAAATTTGTCTATTCCTCTTAAACCCCAAGTAGCGATATCTCAGCTGTCATCCATTGGTGACAGTTTGCATAGCGCTAGCTTGGACTTAGGTTGTTCATCGAATAACGGGAACCAGAATAACCCAAAGATCAATATCGCCAGGTCTGCGGATGGTATTCGAGATCTTTTTGTTGACCCATCTTATTGTAAGAGGCCGCCATCTCTATCTTCTCAAATTACTCATGCTAATGTTACACCTGTAAGAATGGGGAAATCGGGACGACATATGCCTGTCAATTTAATGAATTGTATGCACGAGTCTTCAGATTATTCTCTGTTGTGATATTCTTATGTGCTTTAGTTTATTTTATTAGATGGCCCATCGCCATCATACTTGTGGACCAACATATATATATATATATATATAGCATATATTATGTATTAAAGATTTTTTTATAAACCGCCTGAAATTTTTTAACTGTCTAAACAAACATACAGAGTGATTAATGCATAACGATTCGTTTGAAAATAAGGGCGATTCTAATTAAACTTCTGCTACGAACTTCCTGTAGCCAAAATGACAGATTTGCCTCCAAAATTGGTACGTCATAGATTCAGGACTCTAGCAGCACACTTATCCAAAGTTCATCCTGAGGATGTTATAGGATAATCCATAGGATGTAATAGGGAGGAGTTGTGCTGTTAGGGAAGATACGCTGAAGGAATCAAAACAGCTTCAAAAATGTCCCCTTGGTAGCATTTTGCATTCAGAAACAGAAATTATAGCAAAAGAAATGATTGATACAGAATGCATAAATATTTTGAGCATTTATTAATTATATTTTGATCCCTTGTCGATCACTCTATTTTTTAAATTTGCCGTTTTTTGCATACAAAGCGACATCTGGTGGACATTTTTTGATCTATTTTTTTTATATACATTCAGTGCATCTCCTGAAAGGTTCAGGTACTAATTTTGGTGGAAATCCATTCACTTGTTTTGCCTAGAGTAGGCCGTTTATAACGGTAGTTCAATTATAACCATCGTGTGCTTTTTTTTTTTTTTTTTTTTTTTTTTTTAATGTAAAGAAGAAGTATAAATGACATACAAAATATTTCTTTGCACATTTTCTAAAGTCAGTTTCTGTGTAATTGACAGAAACCGACTACAAAACAAATTTCAAATTAAATTCAAATGCAGTAAGGAAATATTTTATTTATTTATTTATTTATTTATTTATTTTTGTGTGTTAAGATTTTTTTAATAAACAATAAAAAAAAAAAAGTTTATGAATATATATTAAACAATATTGAACAAAACTATTGTGAAATATTTTTGTTCTTGAAATTTCTTATTCCTTATTAACAAATTGTTAAAGTTACAAAATTTTGAAGTATTTCTGATAGATTTTCTTAAAACTGTATTAACATAAAGTTAAAAGGAAATGTATTTTTCTATTGTTGTTTTTTCATTATTGAAGGCCTTCCATTATTATTATTTTTAGCTTTAAATCCCTACCCACTTTTTTTTTTTTTTTTTTTTTAAATCATTTTTAAATTTATTAATATAGTCAGTTTTTTCTGGAAGTTTTAAACCTTTTCTTTTTCCTCATACATAACAACATTTAATACTTTTAGTCACACATAAACACATACCTTTTTGATTTTGAAATTTTATGCAAAAATCTCTCCATTCAAGGATTTATTTGTGCATTAGTTTATTAAAAGTTAACAGCACTAGAATATTGGCAAAAATCAAGATAACAATAAAAATGCTAATATCTATTTAATCGTAATATCGTATTGAAAATTTATGAAATAATTCTAATAATAGCAAAAGTTCCTACAGCCGATGTAAAGAGTGTTTTCTTCTTTTGGGGTTGTACGATTAAAATTGTGTATCAAATTTTTAGTTTGGAAAAAGCTTTTATAACCTGTAAATTTATTTAAAATGTTTGGTAAATATGAATTCTATTCAACAAGTAATTTTCAAATGGATTTTAATATTTCATTACACAATCAAAAAGTATGTATATTTAATCTTTTCCTATAAGTCTTTTTATTGTATTGGAAAAGTATTTTTATTTTTCCAGTTCCAAAATTAAATTAAGAATTTTATTGTCATTAAGTTAATTTGTTTTCATTAAATTACAGGATAAATATAAGGCATGTTAAATTTTAGATTAATTCTTAAAAAATATTAATTTTTTTGTCAACTTACTGTAATATATTTTATATCATTAGAATTATTTCAATGAAATCTTATAACATTAAATGTGATTTAATGTTTTATAAAATACTACAATGACAAATTATTTATAGACGTTTTCAATATAAATGATTTCAGCTATAAAATTTAATGCACTTTGATATAACAGTTTGTCATTCAAGGATGAGATTGGCAAAGGTGTAATAAACAAATAAAACTTTATCCAAAAGATAAACACTATTTAAACAAACCATAAGAATTCAGGGGCAAAAGCCTGTATTACAAAAATAAATGATTTCCTTACTTTATCTTTAAACGTAAAACAAAATAAAAAATAAAAATGTTTTTAGTAATATAGATATATGAAACTTTAAATTAATTAGATTATGTAATAGAACTTCATATCAGAAAATACAAACTTTGATTTACAAAGCACAAACTTTGTTTCTTATACATTATTACAGACAGAAAATCACAATCTACAAAGGAGCTGAAAAATATCATCCCAGTTTATTATTATTAATTTAAATTATTTCTACATGATGTGATAATTTATACTGAAGAAAAACGAGTTTAAACAAAAAATAATCTGGTGTATCACTCACACGACTTTCTCTTACCCTGAAATTCAATACTATAAATGTAGATTGGAGATTAAGGGGTAAGATAGCGAGTACTGTTATATAAACCTATGTTAAAACAATTCATACATATATAGAATTCAAATCTGTTATTAAATTCAAAAGTTCATTTAAAATTATTTAGACAACTTTCACACCAACCTTCCTTGAAACTTACCTTGATCACACTTTTCTAGTAACAAATATGTTAACTTCAAAATATAACATTTGGATCGCCTGAAATTATTTGTTTTTAATTTATTCTAAGAGACACAAAGATTAAACGTTGAAAACTCGACTTTGGAATTCAGGAAGCCTCAAAACGTGTAAATATACAAAAAACCAAGTGATGAATATTTAGTTTAAATAATACATTATTTACCATATGACTATGAGGAATTAATTTTGATTTGAGCAACTTTCTTGGACATGGTAAAATATTACAGTAAAACACTTCCACTAATAATAAAAAAGAATGCTATGGCTTAAATATTGGCAGCCCTGTATACCTTCTGAAAGTTATGTACAGATAACGTGGTGGGCATAAATATATTCCTATATTAATAACACACGGCACAACCTGGAGTACACTTCCATCAATTTTCAAGTATAGTCGCACTATAATCTAGTTCTTTTGTGTAGTCCTGTGAATCAACAGTGAATGATTTCCCTACTATATTTTACATGAAACATGGTTTTATGCAAATAAAAAATATATATTCATTTCATTTGGTTTAGTGCAGTCTATAGATAATAAACTCTACTTACCTGCAATTTCCCCCATAGACGTAATGATTTCTCTTGGGTGTCCCTGTACACGAACCATTTGCTTCATCTCAACGAAAAGCTTAGTGTAGCATTCCTACATGATACACATTTAGAATACCAAGTTTGAACTTTCTGCGACTATTTGTTCTTAAGATATGCTGATAACAGACAGACACACAGACCAACCGCTAAAAACATGGTTTTCGGATTCAGAGAACATCAAAACTTGTAAATATAACAAAAACTCACTTTCGAAAGTTTGATCCAAAAACAATACTTTCTTTACCTTATGGGTAAGAGAAAGTAATAAAATAAACAGTTGGGAAAAAAAAAAAAAAAAAAAGTAGGGGAGACCCGTGTACCAAGGGCCGCTTTTTTTTTTTTTTTTTTTTTTTTCAATGCCCCAAAACAAAGCCCTTGACCTGTTTAAAATTATGAAACTGATATGTACTCCCTTTAGAACTAATTATTCCAATTGGGATTAATATAAATACGTAAAATAATAAATTCCGGCAAATAGAATTTTTAAATAAACCTCATTCATGGCCCTAGGTACAACACCCTCATTGTACCTGGCGCCAGACCTCATTTTACCTAGGGCCGCTTTTTTTCAATGCCCAAAAACAAAGCCCCTGACATATTAAAAATATCTTTAGGACTAATTACTTCTAATTGAGATTAATATAAACACTTAAAATAATAAATTCCGACAAATAGAAAGTTTTTAAGTAAACTTCACACATGGCCCTAGGTACAACACGCTCATTGTACCTAGGATCAGACCACATTGTACCTAGGGCCAGACCTCACTGTACCTAGGGCCTGAGTATACCTAGCGCCATTCCCTCAAAATTAGATTTCACTTTGTAATGAATAGAAAACAAATATAAAAACATGTATTTTATAAAAGAAACAATATCAAGTAATGCATTTGTTTATCGTACAATAATTATCATGATGATGCCTTAATTTGAAACACGGAATTTTTCTTTTTCTTTTCTTTTTTTTTTTTTTTTTTTATGCTTTGGGATATTTTAATAGAATGTTTTTCTTCAATTTCTTTCTTTTTTTTTTTTTTTTTTTTTCTCCGTGGAGTGTCTCATAGTTTTCTAGATCTGTCTGGTTTTTGGTCACATCTTTTCTTTGGTGTACGAGGTTTTCTTTTAGGTAAAGGTCGTACCTGTTCAATCACAACATACGAAAAGATGTTAGATGATGAAGGTTTCGAAATTTCAACAGGACAGGAAACAGAGACATCCAATTCTATCATTGTTAGTTCACTTTCTTCCTGAAAAATCTTTTTTTTTTCTTTCTTTTTGAAATTTATAGAGGGATCTTCTCTGTCGATCACATTTTAGCTTAAATATTCATCCTCAGTGAATATGTTTTGATTCACTGGCCATATGCCAGATACACTAAAGCCCGATAGAATGTTTACAAGAGTAAAGGCCGACGGATAAGACTTGCCAATATTTTCAGTAATGTCGTATATAGTGATTGGTTTGCCAGGGTTTGCCAGCATCCAATTACTACGGGCTGTACGGCAGTATTTCTTAAAAGGTCCAATCTCACCTCTATTCAACGATTGAAGCTTATGACTGATAGAGGGTTAAAGCAATATACTTCGTTTAATTATAAAAGTTTTTCAATTAAATTGTAACAACATAAAGAAAATGATTGCAATTGTACCTAGGGCCATGCATGGTCCTAGGTACAAGGCAGCTATGGGGCCCTAGGTACAAGTTTTGGTAATTTCATTCAAAATGCCTTCCACAAAGAAACCCACATGCAGAGAAAACTACTTAAATATCTCATTTATTACTCAATATAACAAGAAAAATTATACCCTAGAAATGAAAGAAAAATATTTGACTTACCTTTGTAAAATAGCAAAAGAGATGAGCTGCAAAATTTTACTTTAAACCATGTAAATTCTTTTTCTACTTGTAATTTGTCAAAATTTTCTCCTCAAAGGTTTCAAAGTAGTTGTAAAATTAGCAATTGGTTTTGTTACTCGCCCAACTGAGTATTAAAACTTAAAACTAGATATTGTTCAAATAAAGTGGAGTGACCTTAGGTACATGAGGGCCCTAGGTACACGGGTCTCCTCTATATATATATGTTTTTTCTGCAACCTTAGAATCAAGTGATTTTTAATTAAAGAGCATATTTAGCCTTAAAAAAATATAAACCATTTTGAATTCAAACAACTGTTAACTGATAGTAAGAATATATAAAATATAATCTAGAACACAGACGAAGTCAGAACCAAGAAGATAAAGATTTACAAGTTACACAAGTTACATTCCACTAGATCACATTTCATCTTAAGAAATTTTAGCCAAAAGATTTATAGTGAATGAGAGAGGGTAAGTTTTAATGATCAAAAGGGAAAGAGTTAATCGTCTCGGCAAAGCCTAGAACAGATCTGAGAAATGACTTTTAAATTAAGATACTTTTAAATTCTTATCTTCTCTTACCCATATATATGGTAGAGAAAGTATTGCTTTAAGTTCTAGTTAATGAAATCGAATTTTTGTTACATTTACAAATTTTGAGGTCCCCTGTATCCAAAAATCAAGTTTTTAGCGGTTGGTCTATGTGTATTACTGTCTGTGTGTCTGTTATCAGCATATCTCAAGAACAAATTGTAGGAGGAAGACCAAACTCAGTATTCTATATATGCATCATATAGAGATGCTACACTAAAGTTTTCGTTGAGGTTAAGTAATGGGTTTGTGTACAGGAACATTCAAAAGAATTCAAATACATTACATCTATGGGTGAAATTTCTGGTAAGTACAGTGTAACATCTATAGGCTGCGCTAGACAAAATAGAATGAACATATATATAGTTTTTTTTTTTTTTGTAAAAAAGCATATTTTGTGTAGATTGTGGTATGAAAATTATCATTTATTACAGGTCTACAGAAATTATTTGGATATAATGGGGTTATACTTGGAAATTGCTGGAAGTGTATCTCATTTTATGTTATGTGTTTTTCATATAAGACTAAATTTAACTTAATAATTTGATGTGTATACAGTTTATAGATAATATTCAGGGCTACCCAAAATTAAGGTAAAAGTTTTTTTCTTTTGAATGTAATTGTTGGGAATGCTTTGCTACATTTTACTATGTCGACGAATACTGCTCAAGAAGGAAAATTAATTTCTCCTGCCCACACTGTAAACATAGTATTTTTTTAATTTCGATTTCCTACTCTGAATATTTGTATAATATCACGTTTTGAGGTCTCCTGAATTCGAAAGTCAAATTTTTAGCGGTTTGGAAAATTTCAAGTGAAATTAATAATAGGCTTGAATTTTATTCAAAGAAAATAAATAAATGTAGGCATTATAGTTGAACGGGGAGTTTGAGGGAGGCGGTAACCCCCTTTCCCCGTCACACAGAATTATATGTCAAATAAAACTGTTCTTAAATCTATTTTAAAAGTAGATTGAACTTTATTACGTTACCTTATTGATTTTGCATTTTAATATGCAATCTCTGGTTATGGTATTGAAGTGCAGGATAAGAGAAAATCGTGTGACCGACACACCAGATATTTTAAAATAGAAATAATGAATAATTTTGATTTGCCAATGAAAATTAAGCAGATATAGAATAAACTGAGATGTAACAAAATGCCAAATTTATTCGATAAATTGTAGAGATGAGCCACTGTACTTAATAAAAATAACATCAATTGATCTTTTATAGAATCTTTTAGTGATCGGCTACATAAAAGCAGGTGTTAGTGTTGGTGTGGATTTACGACCGATTGACAACACTAGGGTCCTGTCCTAGGGGTGGATGAAACACTCTTCATGGAGGTCTTTCTTAGGGGGTCTTAGTGAACATTCCCGCGAGTTTCGGAGTTAACCACTAAAAACTCCTATTGGCTGAACCGAAGAGTGCTAACTAAGTTTGAACTCAACACGGATTCAGGATCAACTAGCTTTGAGATATGATGGTGTATAAGCCGATTGGTTGCACACGGGTCCTAGCCCTGAGAAAAATGCAATCCTTGGGGATTTTTAGAGCTTTTAGCAAGCATTTATACGTCTTTCGGAGAGATGAAATACTAAAAATTGAAGCGGCTGTATTGGCGAATGTGACCTGGGATTGAATCCGATATTTTCCACGTACCAGCTTACCGAGCAGAACTTCTCGGCAAGTTACGTGTTAGCTAAAAAGAGAAGGTGTTAGCTAAAATAATAGAGAGATGAATAGGAGAGATAATGAAATATGTAACTTCATTAATGAATGAGATCGGAAACAAAACTATCATTAATATAATTTTGAAAACATATTAAAATTTTTAACTGTGCACAATTTAAACTAGTAAAATATGTATGGTTGAATTGTTGTATTTTTTTAAAAGATTCCTTAAAAACCATACATTTCTTAAGATTAAAAAAAAAAATATTTACAACTATAACTTATAAAAATTGTGGAGGAAAACGATTTTATCTTACGCTGCATTTCAATACTATAAAGAATGATTGCAGATTAAAGCGTAATATAAAGAGTACTGCATATAAACCTACGTTAAAAAGAATTCAAACTAGATTTCAGAACATAGGAACAGTTGAAAAACAATTCTCAGTGGGGTGAGCTACTGTCCTTCCTCAATCCCCTTCCTCCTCCCCCCCTCATCAAATGCACCCAAGGAAATAAAAAAAAGATATTTTTTGATAAAAAATATCCAACAGGTTGAATTTTGCATGAGAAAAAAGTATGGTGTGGCCACTGCAAGGTTTTCTTCTTTATTATCATTTACAATTTCACGCAAATACAAATTATTTATTAAATTATTATGAATTATTATTAATTTCCATGTTGAATCCAGACGACTTTTATCTCAAAGAAGTATAACACTCAATCCCGAAAGAAAGTCAATTTTGTGCCGACATTATAAGAATGTTTTTTTTTTTTTTTATTCTTCTTCTTCTTCTTTTTTTTTTTTTTTTTTTTTTTTCATAAAAAAAAAAAAAAAAAAAAAAAAAAAAACGAAAACGAAAACATTGTTTTAATTTATCACAGAGTTATGGTTCAACCATTCGTTTTAAAGGTACTGGCGTACGTATATCTATTGAAAGATACACACATGGAACATTTACACAACCAGGGGGAGGGGGTGAGCGATGGTCCTACGTGCACACAATTTTTTCCTAGTTTATTACTACTATTATCAATAATACATATTGATTTTACAATCATTCGTTACAAATAACTCTTATTATGTATATTTATGTAAGATCTTGGTCGGAGTCTAGGGGTGGGGGTCAATGAGTAGAAACTGATTACTGGACATTACTTTATTTGAAGACACACAAAACACAAATGTTTCTCCAAAGTGTTCACAAACGAAACTCTTTGGCTCTTTAGTGTATATAGAAGATAGTAAAAAGTAACTTCCCTTCTCCCTTCCCATGTTATCGTATGAGATTTTTGTTGCTTCGTTTTACAAGGATATATCATTCAAAAGTGAAGTTTTTCGAATTCTGTTTGTTGACTATTACTCTTTGAATATGTCGCTTTTTAGCTTAGTAAACAATTTTAATAATATAATAATAATAATAATAATAATATAAATATTTTATTTTATAATATATTTTATTTTATTAAATAAATTTAGGACTCTTAGGTTTGCATCTTTAATTCAAATATTTAAATTTATTTTTTCAAAAACATTGCTCACTGAGCTAAAAGGCGACATATTTAAAGAGTAATATTCAAAAAAGAGAATTCGAAAAACTTTATTTTTAAATGAGATATTCTTATAAAACGATGCAACGACTATCTCATTGTATAAGAAATAAAGGGGAAATCTTACTGATGTACAGCCTTAACCGCGTGTCAGTGGTTAATCACCATTATGAATTAAAATGGAGTAACCAATGAATTAGTTTGAACTTAATAATGTACGTTAATTTCATTATGTTGAATGCATTTCAACGAAGTTAAAATATACTTAAATGAAATGTGTGCTATAGATTGAAATCATACAGAATTCTTTTATGCGTGTCTGTACAGTAAACACAAGCACTATGGATGGGATTTATTCAGAGTCTAAATTCTAAATTAAAACGTTTTTGGCTTTTTAAAATATTTTTACGAAAAATCTCTTTATGTTTTTCCCAACTTCGTTGGAGGTAAGCCTTGGTCGCGACCAACTGAAGGTACTCCGAAGCACCTCGTTGACTTGACTAAAAACTATACATTTAATTTCATGTTACTTATAAAGGTCATTCCACATGAATTCAAGGAAGTGTGCTGCTCGACTATTTTTGTTTCTTTTGTTACCTGTGTCTCTTTCAGACACATATATGAGATGCTCAAAACAGCTTTTATTTTTTCTCTTCTATTAACCTGGGATTTTATGCAGTTCATCAAAAGTCGTTCTCCTGGTCAAAAATGAGATTATTAGACCTTTATATTTTGACACAAATCTCTCTGAATTAAATTTATGAGTGTTTATTTTAAATATTAATATTCAAAGTACATAAGTTTTTGTCAAACATAAAGTTTTTGTCAATTTCAATAGTGAATAACTCTTCTAGGGAACAGAACCATAAAATAAAATATCACAAAAAATTTATCTCTGGAATCACACTAATGAAAAAATTGAATTGTATTTGTGTGTTTTTAACCCTTTACAGTTTACAGGTCCCCGAAATGTCAGAAAAGTGACAAAAATGACATTTTAAGTTTCCCATAAATCAAAAAGGGATGAAAAAAAAAATGCCAATTTAATAATCTAGTAAATTATTATGTGTACACTGTGTGAATTATTTTGTGGTTTTGATTTTTAAGAACTATATAGTTTTTTAAATTGCGGCTAATTGACGCACACTAAAGTAGAAAAATAAATATTGAATTAAATGAGTACAGAATAATTTTGTTCTATTAAAATGCGCTTTATAATAATGCAATTAATTTAATGGAATTTGATAAAATATTAAAAAATTTTCTCATTCTTTTCTTTCTTTTTCTTTCTTTCTTTTTCTTTTTTTTTTTTTTTTTGTAAGTATTTAAGCATTATTTTATAGGTTTTTTTTTTTTTTTTAACTTAAAATCATAAAACAATACATACAATATTACTTACAAACTTTGAATAAACACCATAAAATGCAAAGTTTATTCAAAGTTTGTAAGTAATATTTTTTACAACGCCAGTTTTGTGGTGCTTTTATATTCAATACATACAATATATATTCATAATACTTTAATAGATTAATAAACTGACAAAGAATATATATATATATATTTTATTTCATCCACTTTTGGTTTATGGGGTCTTAAAATCTCATTTTTGCCATTTTTATGATATTTCAGGGACCTGTAAACTGTGAAGGGTTATAAACCACATAATTACAATTAAATTTTCTCATTATTGTGATTCCAGAGATTAATTTTTGTGATATTTTATTTTGTGGTTTTGTTCCCTAGAAGAGTTATTCACTATCGAAAAAAAAAATGTGTTTGACCTTGAGCTTTGACCTATTCTAATTATTATAGTTATTTACAGTAAGAATAAAGTTTACCTTATGTACTTTGATTACCAATATTTAAAATTAACACTCATCAATTTAATTCAGAGATTTGTGCCAAAATGTATAAAGGTCTAATAATCTTATTTTTGACCAGGAGAACGACTTTTAATGACCTGTGTATAGAATCTCAGGTTTACAGTAGCGAAAAAGTAAAAGTTGTTTTGAGCATCTCTCATATGTGCCTATAAGGGACACAAGTATAAAAAAAAAACAAAAAAAGTCGAGCAACATGTTTCCTTGAATTTATATGGAATGACCCATAAAGCTTTTACGATACGGACAGAGAGTAAAATCTTTTTAAGTCTCAATGAGGCTTCCACTGACGTTTCGGAAATTATATAAATATTAAATTTTACATAATTCATAAACAAAGAATGTTTGTTTTCTAATTGTTTGTGAAATTAGATGTAAATTTTTAATGAAATTTAGTTACAAAACAATATCGTGCCTTCTAGTAAGTGTGTACGGAACCACCTCGCGTTTGGGCTCGGAATATTTTTCATACAGATTTTGGACGTTCCCAAATTTTTCATTTTTTTTTACTGCTTGCCTGTTATATTGCATAAATATCGTTGGCGAAGTTTAATTTATTTTTAAAAATTAAATTTATGATAAAAAAAGATACAGAAGTTTTCACCTCATTTGGGGGCCATCTAAGCTCAGGTGCTCTGGGGTATTGCCCCAATTGCCTCAGTGGTAGTTACGGCCCTGATTATTATTTATAAATGTAGAAAATAATGCTTTTTATTTATTAGATGTATTATTAAAAAAAGAGTTACTATTTTTTTTGTCTGCGACCACATCTCCTTGCAAACGGCAGTGTCCTCCGCGTCGTGAGAGGTAACAATGTGTGACGAATAGTCCAAGGTAGATATATACGTTGGTTAGAAATTTCTATCATCAAAATTAACGAAGTTATTAATAAAAAAACGTCGGGTTAATAAAAGCACTCTATTTGCCAACATACAAATAGTTTCTCCAATCATTGTTCTTTCAGTCTTATGATGTCACAATTACGAGGGAATATAAAATGTCATCCATGGTGTAAAAAAAAAGTAAGTCAATGTTGCGATTGGTAACAAAGAAATTTTCGTTTGCAAATAAATAAAAAGCGTTATCTTAGATATTTTCAATGAAAAAATGAATTTAGGATCGTAATTTGTCGTCTGCAGACATAATTTTTCCTACTTTTAAGAAATTAATTTTTTTTTTTTTTTTTTTTTGTGAATAATTAAATAATGTCGTGTCTGTATAATTGACTGCATTTCTCTTTGTCTTTATATATATATAGACTAGGGCTGGGCCGATTAATCGGTTCGGTTAATCGATCAATGCTTAGTCCCGATCAATTTTTTTAATCGAGTTAATCGGCTCGATTAATTCGATTAATTTTTTTCTAAGTCCGATTAAAGCTTTCAAACTACAAATTAACGTAAAAATTTAAAATACTGTTCTGCCTACAAATTATTTTTTCTCACATATTTTGCTAACAAACATTCTAAGAAGCATCCACCCAATGACGAAAAATAAAAAAAAACTCTTAAAGAAAATTGTTGTCCGTTCACAATTGCTGATAATGACTACTGAAGTAGAAACAGAAAATAACATTCTGTTTTATATTCTGAAATAACGACGAAGAGTTGAAATACGAGTATAAACAATGAAGAATTCGAGATTTTTTTTATAATGATAATATGGAATTTTGAGAAATCGTTTTAAAATAGTGGCAAGCGAGGTGGACAAAGCCAGCTAGTATAAAATGAAAGTATATGTAAATTCATCTAATTTTTATTTCAAATTGAAAATGAATTTATTAAAACAAAAATTAAATAAACAAAAATATTTATATAAAATTAACATTTAAAGTCAACAACTATTACTCTGAAAATTGATTTAAATTTTAGTTATAAAACGGATCTAATCGATTATTATTTTTTTTCTTCTTTCAGTCAAACATATGAATAAAATAGTAATATTGAGAATTTATTTTTTAGAATATAAAAGTAATAATGAATGCAAGATGAATATATGTTATTTCTCATCTGTACTCTCGAATAAAAATTTTATTTGGAAATATATTAGGAATGTAATAACAGGAGACTTGGCGTTGGAATATTAAAACCCGAATAAACTACTACGTCAGAAACGCCAAATTTTTCTGCTCCAAATTTCAATATTTTTCTTTGGCGTTTCTGACGTAGTAGTTTATTCGGGTTTTAATATTAGGAATGTGTTTTTTCATTATTTATTTGCGTGTTAATTATTATTATTACTATTATTGTTATTTATTGTTTAAGAAATAAGCTATATTAACATCTATATCATTTTTATGGTTTGTTGTGTACTATCTGGAGCAGAAAAAATCACATAGGAGAATTTTATTCATCACTTAAATAAAATTATATAAAGAAAAATGAAAATCGATTAAAAATTCGATTAATCGATTAATGAACTACGATTAACCCAGTTAAAACTGTTAATCGATTCCCACCCCTAATATAAACATATTTTAAAATGCTTCGGACATATTTTGGCATTAAAAAAAAAAAAAAAAATTTTAGAGTAAATTTAAACTCCTTTATAAATGACAGCATTTTCCGATTTCGCATTGATAATTTTTTAACATTACAGACTTAGACATTTCTATGATACACTTCATATTTCTAATTATGGCAAGAAAAAAATTCACCACCTAAAACTCTTATGGAGAATCGAGTACATTTTATCTTTGTTATTTTAAGAAGTAGGTAGGAGAGAATTAAAAATTGAAGCTATAAAAGATTTCTTCAAATAATAATAATAATAATAATAATAATAATAAACTTTTGTTCTTTTGAGGTATTTTCTAATGTGTAAAATTACTGCCTAGCTGTGTATTAGAAATATATATAAGTATTACACACTGCCCTAAATTAGTAAAAAATTTAATAGTAAAAAGTATAAGCATTAGAAAAAAAAAAAAAAAAAGCAAGTAACACACACACACACATGTATTCTTTTAACAAGCAATTATACCAAAAATTTGCCAAATAGTGACAAAAATTTAAAAGTCGCCACGGGGGTCATATACTAAAGCTGTAACACAAAATAGTCTAGATATTACAAATTGCTTTCTATTAAGAAAAAAAAAAAAATGTGCTATTAAATATTATGTATTTCAATTTGACATTGAATATGGGGATTTCTATAATATTGTTCTGCTTTTGTCTTGTGTTACGCACTATTAATATTCCTATTCAGTGAAAGGCAAATAAGCGAAAAGGCGGACAGAGTACAGGGAGTTAATAAGCGAGGCGAGTCGAGGGGAGGGGGAGGCGAAGCCTCCCTCGGGTGCTGGTGAACGGAGCGAGCAAGGGGCAGAGCCCGCTCGTGTTAAAAAAAAAAAAAAAAAAAAAAAAAAAAAAAAAAAAAGAGGGAGTATTATAAATGGGAATAATTATATAATAGAAATGTACCAATAAATAGTTAAACAAAAAATCTTTCACAACAACAATAATATATTTAAAATAACTTGTTTTATATCATACATAAATATTTTTAATAGTTTTTAAATAATGATAGTTTACGGTGAAATTTCATATTAAACTACTTAAAATTATTAAACACTTTTAATGGGGAATGAAATATGAAATTTAATATGAACAAATGCGTTCAGAACTGTAAAATGAATGAAAGTAAAAAAGTTTAAATACATAAATGTATATATGTTACTCCAAAAGTAATTTAATTAAAATCTAGGAAGTTAACACGGAGTAAGAAATAATTCTCTCTTCGTGGAAATTAAGAATCATTTCGTATAGAGAAAAGTTTTCAGTGGTGCCATCTGTTGACAAATATCAAAATATATAATTAGAAATTAAAAATATAAATGTACTGTAAAATGGTATCATTTTAAAAACAGTTAGTAAATGAAATAGGTAGATATATCAACAAAAATTGATAGGCACTAATTTATGACAAGGTGTAAGTACAAAAAAATTAATATAAAATTCTGAGCAGTAGTTTCTGAAACAAAGTTGCCACAAATTTTTTGTCACACACACACAGGCAAATATTTTCTAAAAATGGTCAAAATATATTCTGGACCTCTCAAAATATGTAAATGCATCAAAAACCGCAAGTCGAAATTTTTTTGCGAATCCAATACTTTCTTCTATTGAATACAAAATCAGTAAAAATACATGAATCGTGAAAGAGCGTAAAGATTGAATTATTTGACTGTGTTAGTATTTATTGTTTTTACTGAGAAGTTAGTTATACATTTATTGTTATTGTTAGACATTTTCTATCTTTCGGGATATTGGGGACCTTCTTGTTTGTGAGGAGGCACAAAAATACACGATAACGGCAGTAATTTTTTTTTAGATTAAAAATATACGTCTACTCTAGTTTTAATATATATACCGGGTGATTCAAAATAGATGTTACAGCAATTATATCGTAAACTAAGAAAGATAGAAACATACTTCCAATTACAAAATTAGAGCAAATTAAGAGTAGATTTCAGATATGGCATTTTTTTGTCAAAGGGGCTGTATACATATTAAATACGAAATTTAATTTTTATATGGTCCCTCCTATCATGTGACTTATATTTAGAAAAATATTCTCCTCGCTCTAACAAGCAAAATAAAAAAAAAATCATCTCTCTAAGTCAAAATCTCGCTGAGTTATTGCAATTTGAAAATGATGACTTACACCACTTTTTTTTCAATTTTGGCATCTATTTTTCGACGCCAACGGGCTAACTTTAGGGGGTTATCTATGAGTTGAGAAAAATTAAAAAAAGATCCTTTATTTTAAAATAGCAACTAAAATCGTTCAAACGCGTGAGATCAACAATTTTAAGAATTTAATGCAAATTTACATTATTTGGTATTGTTAAAAATTTAATAGTTAAATTTCTGAGGGGATCACCTGCAAATTAAAACACGTTAAGAGAGGGAAAAAACTAAAAGACTAGCAAAACCGTGTGAAATTTTCGCGCTTTATTTTTACCACTTTCCATCATGGTTGATAAATTTAATGACTTCGGCTCTTTAACAATTCCAGCAAGATTGAAAAGTGTTAATGACTTCGATTTGTGTGTCTGTACATCCGTCTTTCTGTGTGTCTGCACTCTAACTCCCTTGAATATTCATAGAATTTCCTGAAATTGATATATGTTATTTGAGGTCACTATCGGATGTTCCTTATTGAAAATGGAGTGAATACATCTGCTAGCTTGTGCACAGGGACACCCGGAAGTATTCCAAAGCATTGTGTTCTATGAGAGGTATTTTTATAAACCATATTTTAATACCTTTAATTTATGCATATATTAATAAAATTTAAATACGTTATTATAGTTTTCTATCGGATATTTTCTATAGAAAATAGAATAAACACCATCACTGGTTTGTATACAGGGACACCCGAAAGTATTCCAAAGCATTGCGTTCTATGTGAAGATATTTCTATAAACCAAAATTTAATTACTTTGCATAAATCTTAATGAAATTGAAATATGTTATTCATATGCACAAAAGAATGCTTTCTATACTGTACAGTACGACTAACATTAGATTTACAGGGCACGCAAAAATATTCAGATACGTTAAGGGTTATTATTGGACATTTGCTGGAATTGTATTTTCGTTTACATTAAACATTTTCTAACAATTTTTAACTGTGAATAAGATTTCAATTTGCATTTTTTTTTTTTTTTTTTTTTTTTTTTTTTGTCTGACTGTCCACCTGTCCGTCTGCCCGCCCCCAGCGTCTGTAAATATTTTCAGAAATTTTCAGACATGATATATGTTATTCAGGTTTACTATATGATATTCCCTATTTAAAATGGCATTAATTAATTCTTTACAAATGGTTTATGTACAGGAACGCACAAAATATGCCAATGTATTGCGTTTTGGGACAGATATTCTTATGAATTACATTTAGATACTTTATACTGTAAAAATCACAAGGAAATTCACATTTATTATTAATATTCTAAAATAATGATTTCTATAGAATATGATATGGTATAGATGTATAATTCTATGCAAGGGAGTTACCGCCCTTCTCAACCCCCGTTTAATTATAGTGCCTATACTTATCAAAACAAAAATCAAGTCTGTTATCAATTTCTTTGAAACTTGCAAACCTTCATCAACTTTTCAAGTGGCAACTAGATATGGAATCCAAAGAACCAAATTCGCATTTCCTGTACTTATTACTTTCTCATACCCATAAGGTAGAGAAAGTATTGTTTTTGGGCCAAATTTTCGAAAGTAAGTTTTTGTTATATTTAGACGTTTTGGGGTCTCCTGAATATGAAAATCGTGTATTTAGCGGTTGGTCTGTGTGTGTGTCTGTCTGTTATCAGTTTACCTCAAGAACAAATATCAGCAGACATTCCAAACTTAGTATTTTAAATATGTATCATATAGGGATGCTACACGAAGCTTTTCATTGAGATGAAGCAAATAGTTCGTGTACAGAGACACTCAAGAATATTCAAATACATTACGTGTATGGGGAAAATTGCAGGTAAGTAGAGTTTAACACCTATAGACTGCACTAAACCAAATGAAATGAATATATATTTTTTATATGCATAAAAACATGCCTCATGTAGAATATGGCAGGGAAATCATTCACTGTTCATTTACAGGGTACACAAAATAACTAGATTATAACGCGACAATAGCTGAAAATTGATGGAAGTGCATTTTAGGTTGTGCCGTATATTATTACTATAGGTTTATATTTAGGTGCACTTTGTGGTTTGCATATATTCTTCAAAAGATATACAGGGTTGCAAATATTTAAGCTATAATATTCTTTTTTATTGTTAGTGAAAGTGCTTTACTATAATATTTTACCATGTCCAGGAAAGCTGCTTGGGATTGGAAATGAATTCCTCATAGACATATGATAAATAATGTATGTTTTTAAGCTAAATATGCATCGCTTGTGTTTTGTGTATTTACACGTTTTAAGGCTTCCTTATTACCAAAGCCATATTTTTTAATGTTTGATTACTGCCTGCGTCGAATAATTTCAGGAAACGAATAATTTCCGGAGATCCCCCTCACACAGAACTAATTATCATTAAAACTCTTCCGAAGCCAGATTTGAATTATTTTAACGTAGGTTTACATAACAGTACTCTTTATGTTACCTCTTAATTTCCAACCTGTATTTATGGTATTAAATTTCAGGGTAATAGAAAGTCGTGTGAGTGGCACACCAGATTATTTGTTGTTAAATTATGCTGATAATTCATATATATACAGATCAACGAATAAAAATTTACCTTCCGTATTCAGGAGGCCTCAAAATGTCATATTATACAGGAAAATAATCGCTCTCCAAAAGCTACTTTGTTCACAGTATGGGTATGAGAAATTAATTTTGCATTCTGTGTCAGCAGTGTTCTTCGAAAAAAAAAAGAAAAAAAAAATGCAGCAAACACTTACACCAATTACATTTAATAATAATTAAAAAAAAATGTTTACCTTAATTTTGGGTAGCCCTGTATATTGTCTATAAACTATATACACATGACTTTGTGTACGTAAATTTAGTGTTATATGTAAAACAAGTAACACAAAATGAAATACACTTCCAGCAATTCCCAAGTATAGCTCCAATATATCGAAATACTCTGGGTAACCCTGTAAATGAATGATGAATGGTTGCTATACCAGAATCTACATAAAACATGCTTTTATGCGTATAAAAAATTTGTTCTTTTCATTTTGTTTAAGGCAGTCTGTACATGTCACACTGTACATATGAGAAATTTCGCTCACAGACGTAATGTAATTGAATTCTTTTGGATGACCCTGTAAACAAACAATTGTCTGATCATAACGAATACTTTAGTGTAGCACCGCAATATGATACGGATTTAGAATGTCGAATTGGATTTTCTGCTACTATTTGTTCTTCAGATATTCTAATAACACACAGACCCACACACACACACACAGAGAGAGAGAGAGAGAGAGAGAGAGAGAGAGACCAACCACTAAAAACATGATTTTTGAATTCAGAGGATCTGAAAACGTGCAAATATAACAAAAGCTAATTTTCGGAAATTTGACTCAAAAACAATTCTTTCTCTACACCGTGTATATGAGTAAGAGAATGTATAAAGAAAGAAAAATGAATTTGAAAATTCCCTTTCAGTACATAAATTATTCATAAATTTTATTTGTTAAATTATCAATGAGTATTCTCTTGTGCATTCACTAGGGAAAAGGAGACATAACAGGTTAAAATAGCCGTCTTTCCCTGAATGATTTCTTTTTCTTTCCCCCCCCCCCCCAAACGCTGATCAACGTGTGCCTTATTACAAAAGCACAAATTCACTTTTGATACAACCCCTTAAGACTTGGCGAAAAATGCTAGAATTTTCAAATTGCAATAACTCAGCGAGATTTTAACTTAGAGAGATGATTTTTTTTTTATTTTGATTGTTAGAGCGAGGAGAATATTTTTCTAAATATAAGTCATATGATAGGAGGGGCCGTATAAAAATTAAATTTCGTATTTAATATGTATACAGCCCCTTGTAGAAAAGAATGCCATATCTGAAATCTACTCTTAATTTGCATCAATTTTGTAATTGGAAGTTTGTTTCTATCTTTCTTAGTTTACGAGATAATCGCTGTAACATCTATTTTGAATCACCCGGTATATATATATATATATATATATACATTACTTTTACGAAAAAAAAATATTTAATTTAAAAATGTTAAGTTGATAATATTATTTTAATTGATCTAAATATATATATACATAATTATGCTTCTGAATTCTGAATTTTGCTTAGAAGTAAATAAATAAATGTGAGAAATTAAATATTTATCGAATATACTTAAAAAAAAAAAAAAAAAAAAAAAAAAAAACTACATGTATATTAAATATTTATTTAGTTATTCCAAAATAGTGATATTTTCATCGAAAGGAAAATTAAAAGAATAGAGAATATTATGTCAGTTTCAATATATTAAAACTCTAAACACAAGTATAGAATTTAAACACGCAACAAATTGGTTTTTAAGGAAATTAAATTTATTCCCAATACATTGTTAAGGAAAATAACACTATAAAATTATAAAATTCTGAGGTTAATTAAATTCATATTTTATTTTGGCATTTTCTCAAACACACAGATACATAAAGAAAGAAAACAAAAAATTAAGGATTGATTATTATTAAAGATATCTATTGTTAGGTTACATTTATTTTCCATTACCAATGCCTCTTGTATTTACCCTCCTTCACTGTATAATAGATCATTCCAATAACGACTGGCGCGCCACCACTTGGACTGTTTTCGTACGGCGCATCTTTTACCTGTACCTTGTTGAATATTTTGTTTTCTCTATATGTAACTATGTGATGTGAGTGTTCGTCTAATTAAAAGTGTTTCGTTTTAATATGGACTCATCAATAATATGCATTATAATTTGCGTGCTCTGCCTTCTAAGCCCAATAGGTTATGGGCCCAGAGCAAATTAATTTTTTACTTACGATAAATAGACTTTTATCTGTTAGATAGACGACCACGTTTAAAAATGGCGTCTTATGGAACACTACGTATTGAAACTTTAAACAAAGATAATTACGAGACATGGAAGATACAAATGAAGGCACTCTTAATAAAAAATGAATCCTGAATTTATGTATCTGGCTCTAAACCAAAGCCAGAGCTCGTGGCAGGTGATGCGACATCAAAAGAAGCGTTCGATAAATGGACTGATATGGATGAAAAGGCCAAAGCCGACATAATTTTGGGTATATCGCCTTCTGAACTGAAACAAATAAAAAACTGTGAAACATCCCTGGATATATGGAAAAAATTAGAAGAAATATATCAATCTAAAGGCCCCGCTAGAAAAGCGTCACTGTTAAAATCGCTTATTCAACATAAAATGGCAGATTCCTCTTCTGTGAGCATTCGAGACCATCTTCGAAAGTTTTTTGACATAGTCGATAAACTATCTGAAATGGACATTAGAATAGATGATGACTTGTTAACTGTGATGTTGTTATACAGCCTACCATCCAGTTATGAAAATTTCCGGTGCGCAATAGAATCCAGGGATGAGCTACCGAAACCAGAAGTACTACGAATAAAAATAGTAGAAGAAAACGACGCCAGACACCATGATGACAGACCGAACGATGGAGCGTTCATGACTGGGAACTTCCGAAAGAAACCTGCTCCGTGGAATAAAAATAAAAGGAATCCTAAGATTACTGAACAGTACACTCAGAACGAAAGAGATAATTCAAAAATTACTTGCTGGAAATGTAAACGTATCGGTCACCGTGCAAATCAGTGTGAAAAAGATAAATCATTTAAATATCGACAAAACAGTTTAGGACTACTGGCCAGCACAAATTCAACGAATACGAACATATTATTCAAAGAACAATCCGAGAATCTTTGGTGTGTCGACAGCGGCTGTACTCGACACATGGGGAAGGATGACTCCAATTTTCACGATTTAAAGGATACGGATATAAAATCTGTAAATTTAGCGAATAATAAACAACTGATGTGTCCGGTGTTGGTAAAATATTAATTAAAACAAAAGTCAATTCAAAACTTCAAAATGTAGAGATAAATGATGCTCTATTGGTTCCAGAATTGAAAACGAACTTATTGTCCGTGTCACAAATGTGCGACAAAGGTTTCACTGTAACTTTTAAAGACAAATGTGCTATTATAAATAACAGACAAAAAAATGTGATTCTAATTGCGGACAGAAAAAATGAACTTTATTATCTGCGGGATAATAATGCAAATATAAATAATGCAGTTAATTTTTCGAGTGAATCAATCGATAGTTCTAAAAATATTTTTACTGATGTGGAAAAATGGCATTGTAGAATGGGTCATCTAAATGTAAAAGATTTGATTGATTCAAATTTAAAAGGTCATATTAGGGGGTTAAATATTAAAAAGGTATCCGACTTCAATTGTGAAGTTTGCGCGTTAAATAAAATGACCCGTGCTCCTTTTCCTAAGCACTTAGATCGTGTTACAAAAATGTTAGAAATAGTTCATTCGGATCTTTGTGGGCCTATTAGGGTTCCCTCAATAGGCAAGTTCCTTTATTTTATTACTTTTATTGATGATTATTCTCGTTATTGTGCAGTAAAATTCTTAAAAACTAAAGATGAAGCATTAAATGCTTTTAAAGAAATCAAACTTCTTTGGGAAAATGAAAAATCTATAAAAATAAAAAAATTCATGAGTGATAATGGGGGCGAATTTATTGGGACTGAATTTGAAAATTTCTTGAAAGAAAATGGTATTCAGCATAGATTAACAACCCCTTATTGCCCGGAACAATCAGGTGTTTGTGAAAGGAAGAATAGAACTCTCGTTGAAATGGCCCGTTGTCTATTATCACAATCAAAATTACCCTTAAATTTATGGGCAGAAGCTATTAATACTTCTAATTATATAAGAAATAGATGCCCAACAAAAGCTTTAAATGGAAAAACCCCATATGAATTATGGAATAATATAACACCTAACGTTAGCTATTTTAAATCTTTTGGCTGCACTTCTTATTTTTTCAATAACCACCCTAAACACAAATTTTCCCCAAGGTCTAAAAAAGGGATATTTGTGGGTTATTCAGAAAATTCTAAAGCATTTCGTATTTATCTTCCTGAATCAAACACAGTAATTTTATCCGTAGCGTAAAATTTTTTGAAGTGAAATCTAATGATGTTTCAAAAATAGGTCATTTGTATCCAGATGTTTTTGAAAGAGAAATACAATTAAGCGAATCGCAAAATGACTCACACATGCAGCAGGCAGAAGAAAAAATTTCTCCTCAAATAAAATATGAAAAAGATGAACTGTCACGTGACTCAGAATCGGCGCTCGAAGATAAAAATATATTGTCATTGCGTAATCGCGAAAAAATTAGGGAGCCGGAATTAGAGCCCCTTAAATAAATAATAGGCCGGCGCATCACCGCCATTTTTTTGCCTCGTAAGAGAACAGCATTTCCGCTTGGCGATTTTATCGCTTCACTGGCGGTTTTAAGAAATTTTCCTCTAAAAATAAAATCGGCCAAAAATGATAAGCAACACAAGTAATCTGTTTCTGTTTTTTAAATAATTCATAACATTTGAAAGGGGAAAAAAAAAAGAGCGTACCAATTAAAATTGGAAAGTTTTTAAAATTAATTTTCTTTTCCCTTCCTCGTATATATATGATGGAGAAAGTATTATTTTTAAGTTAAATTTTTAAAATTGAGTTTTTGTCACATTTACACGTTTTAAAGTCTCCTGAATCCGAAAATCATGTTTTTAGCGGTTAGTCTGTGTGAAGAACAAGTAGTAGCAGAAAGTCTAAAATCGGTATTCTCAATGTCTATCATATAGGGATGACACATTATACTTTTCGTTCAGATTAAGGAAATAGTTCGTGTACAGTAACATCCTAGAGAAATCCAATACATTACGTCTATGGAGTAATTTCTGATAAGCACATTAGAGGTCTGTACGGGTCAGATTTACGGGCCGTGTTCGGGCCGAATTTTTTAATTTGCTGTCGGGCCGGGCCGGGCTCGGATTCCTTTTTTTTTTTTTTTTTTTTTGTGTGTATACTCGGGCCGGGCCATGAGGAAATTTTTTATGGGCCGTTTCGGCCCGAATCTTTTTCTAGCTTCCTCGTTAATCAACGAAAAAGGAAAATGATAAAATCTTCAGTCATTTATTTTACATAATTTTACAGGCTGGTATGTCTCATATATATATATATATATATATTTTTTTTTTATGTCTGTAACTTCAATTTAATTGTCTATCAGTCTGTTCGTGATCTGATTTTCTGCAAATATTTTTAGCGTGTCTCGAAATTAAAATATTTTTTTAAAAGTAATATTAGATGGTTTCCTATTCAAAATAGAATGCTTGCCACTACTAGTTTCGCACATGTACAAACAAAAGAAATTAAATATGTTACTATGTGCCCTTACTGTGTATGTTACTCTGTGTTATGTCCTATAGTCTGTAGAGTTGAAGTGATGAAGGCTATAAAAATCATTCCGCTTTTTCTCTAAGGATCCTTTTTCTTTTCTCTAGGTCAATGGGTAAAAGTATCATCATTTTTAGCATGTGCAAAAGCATCTTTTTAATTGAAAATGGTTAGATTAGCATTAAAGTTTTGTTTACTGGATGACATGAAAGATTCGGATACATTACAGTAGATAAGAGGAAATGCTTGAAAGTGCATTTTTAGTAGTATGAATCATTTTAAACACCTTCCTATATTTTTTGATGAATGCTAATATTTTTTATTTGACTTTCTGTCAGTCTTTCTGCCTTCTGTATGTCTGTAATAATGAACTTCTGTTTTTTATAATTATCTTGTAAGTATTGAACAGTTATGTTAAAGAACATTCTATTGCTTAGCTATATAAAACCTCTACAAAATACATAATAATATTATTTTTCATAAAAGAGCATGATTTTTTTTTTTTTTTTTTTTTTTTGTTATTTTACATATTTATGAATCGGGCCGGGTCGGGCCAGATTTTATCGTTTTTTGTCCGGCCCGAGTCGGACCGTACACTGATAAAAATAAACGGCCCGGATTTTTCCGGCTAGACCCGGATTTTTCGAATTCGTACTGGGTCGGGCCTCAAACAGACCTCTAAAGCACAGTGTAACATCTCTAGGCTGTCTTAAACAAAACGAAATGAATAAAAAAAAAATAAAATAAAAATCGAAAAAACATGCATAAAACCATGTTTTTTGTTAATTGTGATATGGAAATGCTTCATCATTCGTTTACAGCGCTACCAAAAGTATTTGGATATATTGGGGTTATACTTGGAAATTGCTAGAATTGTAATTCATTTTGTGTTAGATGTTTTTCATATAAAACTAAATATAAATACACAATATTGTTTATAGTTCTTATTATATTGTTCATAGACAATATACAGGGCTACCCAAAATTGAGATAAACGTTCTATTGAATGTAATTTATGGAAGTACTTTGCTACATTAACTATGTCAGCGAACTGCTCAGCAAGGTAAATTAATTTTTCATGCCCATACTGTAAACAAAGAATTCTTTAAAGTTCTATTTTCATTTTTATTTATTTACTTTTTTTTAAAAGTATAATAACACGATTTGAGTTGCCCTGGTAACGAAAGTCCAATTTTTAGCGGTTGATGTGTATGCATATTTGTTATCAGCATAACTTAAAAACAAATAACTGATTTTTTTTTTTTTTTTTTAATTTACATTAGGTTGTCACTTGAAAAATTTGATCAAGATTAAAAATTTTGAAGGCGAATTAATAACAGCCTTGATTCTTAAAAAAAAAAAAAAAAATAATAATAATAATAAAATAAATAAATGAAATAAAATAAATAAATGCACTGTAGTTGAAAGAGAGTTGAGGGGGGTTGCAGTAAAAAACGAAAAAAACTTTATTTTCTTTAAAAGTACTAGAATGAGTTTGACAAATATTTAAAGTAGTGTGTTTTTTAGATAACAATTAGATCTTAAATAACCTCATTTTCAGGATAATTGGCGTTCACTGCCAACCTGCACTCCCCCGGGGAAAATGCAACAGAAACCTGATTTCGTTGAAAATAACAGGAATGATTTAAAAAATAATAATAATAAGGGGGGAGGGGGTAAATGCTTTTTGAGTTGAAAAATCGATTTGTCTCATCTTCTTCTTCAGGATTATTACAGTCGCTGGTGACCCGTGCGTCGCCGGGAAGAAAATATAATAGAACCCTGTTTATTTAGGAATCTGCTCAAACGATTTAAAAACAAATTTAGAATTAGGGGTTTCAGATGATAATTTGATTTGAATGTTCCTTATCTCCAGGAAAATTAGCTTTTACTGTTATCCTTCGGTTCATCCAGGACAAAGAAATAAGGAATGGATTTCCAGGAAAAAAAGAAAAAAAAAAAACTAATAGTCCTCCGTTCTAAACTAAATTCTGCTTTTGCCAGAATTTCATCAAAATCATTTTTATTTTATTTATTTATTTATTTATTTTGAAAAGGAAAGAGAAGAAAATAAATAATAATCACTATCGAAACAAACAATATCGAAAAAGGTTTTTTTTTTCTTTCTTTCTTTCTCTCTTTTTTTTTTTTTTTTTTCTTTTTTTTTTTTTAAATTTTGAATAAGGAATTAAAAAGTGCGCATGAAAAAAAAAAAAAAAAAAAAAAAAAAAAAAAAAAAAAGAAAGAAAGAAAGAAAGAAACAACATAATTAAGTTTATATTTGAGTTAGTAATTTAAGGATGCCATTGATATAGTAACTTAAAAAAAAAAAAAAAAAAAAAAAAACTATGTTCTAATAAATGCCTACTCATACACAGACGATTTTTTACATTCTAAAGTGGTTCAGCGACTTCTAACTGTTGCCGGAATTTTTGTTGGAAGAAACAGTTTGTTCCTTCGGTGAAACTTACACATTAGTCCCGTCAGGTATAACTTTTTTTTTTTTTCATACTACTGTTTTATATCGCTTTCATAACAAAACTTTTTAAAAAAATAAGGTGCAGTTTTAAAGGAATTAAGTTAGCGGTCATTATTAATATGAATTTATGTACAGTTACGTGATGTATATGTAATATTAATATAGAGACGTTTATTTCAATTTAATGTTTTTTTTTTTTTTTTTTTTCAGTTAAAAAAAAAAAAAAAAAAAAAAAAAAAGAATTTTTTTTTATTTCCTTAGAAAGTAGACATAAATTGTAATATGAAATAAATATCTGAAGAAAAAAAAAATCTAAAAATAGAACAAAATAATTAATTAATTAATCAAAAGTTCAATTAAAAAAAATATATTAGGTGTTTGCATAAATTCGTGCTGTTTTTTATTGCTTCATTTCATAAAAATACATCAAATCAAATGACAATTTTTAATCAAAATACTCCCCATTACTTTCTACAACCTCTGCCCATTTTTCGGGTAAAAAATGTATATTACGGCGATAGAAGCTCTCGTCTTTGGAGACAATAAAATGATCCCGTCCACACGAACTTTTGCAACGACCTAATACTATCAGGACACAGAAACAAGACAACTTTGGCGAACCAAGAAAACGTCGCCAAGACTCTACAAACACACAGTAAAAAAGCGTTTCTAAAAATAATTTATGGTTATTAAAATACATATTTAGATTTAAATAATACTTTTTTTTTTAAATTTTTTACTTTATAAATGTCAGAAATGCAAAGAAAAGTATAACTGAATAACAATAAAACTTACTATGAAAAGCTGTGCATTAGGTCCCGGGATCCAAGAATCTGGACGATAATTTGCTGCCCATTTTCTCCTTCTTGCATTATCCGAAGGAAACCTAAACATTTTGTATCCTTTTCTGGAGTGTTTACAGCAGTTTATCGCTGAACAACCTCCCATATTGCAGTTTATTTCACTAAAATTACGAGCAAGACGGTAGAAACAATGGCTGCCGTTTGTTTATCACGCTGGGTACATGCGGCAACCCTAAGGCAAAAAAATGTCGGATGCGCCAGCTCGTATATATAGGAGCCTTAGTCGGAATCAATTGCGAATGCTGTTTATAGTTTTAATTCGGAAATAGAAATAAATAATGCCTTGAAAAGTCCGGAAGCTTCGAATTGGTATAAATCAATGACTGACGAAATAAAAGTAATATTAAAAAATGATACATTCGAAGTAGTAGAAAGGCCCCAGAAAAAATGCATAAAAGGTAGATTTGTCCTTAGAAATAAATATGATCAACATGGATCTCTTTTGAAATATAAAGCGAGATTAGTAGCTCGCGGATTTAGTCAAAAATTTGGTATAGATTTTCGTGAAACTTTTTCTCCGGTAGCAAAAATGGGATCTATTAGAATCTTAGCAGGTTATGCTGCAAAATTAGGAATAAAAATACATCAATTTGACATAACGTCAGCATATTTGAATGGAAAATTAGATGAGGAAATTTTTATGGAAGTTCCCGATTACTTTAAAGAAATACTTCAAATAATTATAAATGAAAATTGCGATAGGGACATATCTGATAAAGCAGCCGAGATTCTTAAATATCTAAATTTAGGGAATAAAGTTCTTTTGTTAAAAAGATCGCTCTATGGCCTCAAGCAGGCCGGGAGGTGTTGGAACACTAAATTAAATAAAATTTTGAATGATTTCGGAGCAAAACAAACAAATGCAGATCCATGTTTATATTATATTAAAAGTGATAAAGGGTTGACTCTTATAATGATTTACGTTGATGACATATTGTTTATGTCACAGGACCCTGATATGTTAGAAAACTTCAAAATTCATCTTAATGAAAAACTAGATGTTAAATATTCAGGCATAGTTAAATATTGTCTAGGGATAAATTTTCAGTTAGAAAATGGCCTTATAACAATGAGTCAACATAGTTATATTAGAGAGCTCTTAGAGCGTTTTGGCATGACAGAAGCCAAGCCCGTAGCTTGTCCTATGGATACAAGCATTCGATTAAAAAAGGCCGAAAAATGTTGTGAAAACGAATATCCCTACAGTGAATTAGTTGGAAGTTTGATGTATCTTGCAACTTCCACCAGGCCGGACATTGCAAATTCCGTCAGTCAATTAAGTCAATTTCTAACTTGTTTTGATAAAACTCATTGGACTGCCGCTAAACGAGTTTTACGATACTTAAAGAAAACAATAAATTTTGGACTTGTATTTAGAAAAAGTAATGAGCCTTTGTTCGGTTACACTGACGCGGATTGGGGGAATTGCCTCGATGACCGTAGGTCATATACAGGTTACTGTTTCATTTTTTGCGGGAGTGCAATTACATGGGAAAGCCGTAAACAGTGTACCGTAGCTCTCTCATCAACGGAAGCCGAATATATGGCTTTATCCGATACCACTAAGGAAGGGATATATTTATGTAAATTACTAAATGAGTTAGCATAAGGCAAAATTGAAAAAGTGAGTATATTTACACATAACTTAGGATCTATTAAATTAGCTGAAAATCCGATCTTTCATAAGCGCACCAAACATATAGACATTAGGCATCATTTCATAAGGGATGAACTGAAAGATGGAATTATTGATTTAAATTTTGTGTCTACTGAAAATATGGGGGCTGATATTCTTACAAAAGCATTAACATCATCAAAACATTACAACTGTTGTAAAATTATGAGATTGGAAGATGTAACATTGTTATTTAGGTAAATACGTCGACATTGTGTGTGTGTGTGGGGGGGGGGGGGGTGTTAGGTTACATTTATTTTCCATTACCAATGCCTCTTGTATTTACCCTCCTTCACTGTTAATAGATCATTCCAATAACGACTGGCGCGCCACCACTTGGACTGTTTTCGTACGGCGCATCTTTTACCTGTACCTTGTTGAATATTTTGTTTTCTCTATATGTAACTATGTGATGTGAGTGTTCGTCTAATTAAAAGTGTTTCGTTTTAATATGGACTCATCAATATGCATTATAATTTGCGTGCTCTGCCTTCTAAGACCAATATCTATTAGAGCTACACCAATCTTAATAATATTTCTCGATTACTTAAATTTCAAAAGGTTTTTTTTTTCCCTATGCGGAAGAAAAATTTTAAAGGTGCCTAAGAAATTTTGGAGACTCCTTTCATCGGAGATCCCAGCCACACGCCTGTGTCTGTGTATAAAAGGCTTCTTTCTGTTGCAAAACGTTTCATTTATAAATTTTCAACTACATTTCATGTAAATAAAAAGGAATAAATACTAAGTATTACCATTTGTAAGACAGGACTATTGTTTTCGATCAGCGATTTTAGCGTTGTAGAAATCTGCAGTAGCTGACATTGAATCAAGCATATCTTATAGTGAACAATACTTGTATATATATATGTATATTTCACTTTCTCGAAAGCGGTAGCTCGGACAGTGACGTGATTTAACACAAATGTGCCCTCTGTAGGGTCATTGTGCACAACGAAGTCAGATTTTCGAATTTTTGATTAGTTTTCTTTTAATTAATAAAAATATGAAAATAAAACTTCCCATTTCTATAATGACGCAGAATGAAGAATCTTAGGAGAGATTTGATTGGTTTATTTGATCTTTCTTGATTTGTGTGTATTTTACGTTGAACTAGAGCTACGTTATGAGGAATTACCAGAGATTTGATTGGTTCATTTGATTTTCATTGATTTGAGCGTATTTAACGTTGAACTAGAGCTAGTTATAAGGAATTACGAGAGATTTTATTGGTTTATTTGACTTTCATTGATTTGAGTGTATTTTACGTTGAACTAGAGCTACGTTATAAGGAATTACGAGAGATTTGATTTAATTTTTAATATTTTAATGTTATGCGACTTTTACAGAGAACAAATTACGATTGGCACCTCAGGCGTCCGAGAGTATGTTTTTTGGTAAAAATTTTCATGGTTCTCTGGCCAGCTAGCTGGTGAAGCCAGCTAGTATATATAATATGACAAATTTAAATTCGCTATATAAAGCCACGCCGCTCAAGCGTTTACTAAGAAAGTTGGCACACTTATTAATCAGGACAAAATCTAGCTGATGCCGTATTTTTTTTTTTTTTTTTACCTCATTCGGATAATTGGTTCGAAATATATTAAAAGAAAACCAATTTTACCTTTAAAATTATTAAAAAGTAAAAATAAAAATCGATGGAAAAGAAGAAGTAAAAAAAAAAAAAAAAAAAAAAAAAAAAACGCAATTTTTATTATTATTTAGATAATAATTCAAGAAGTAAAAAGTAGGCATGGGAATGAAACAAAACAGAACAGGATAATTTAATTTAATTTATTTTATAGGGATATGTCATTGATATAGAAAGAACTAATTTAGCTATTTTCCTTTTAATAATGAACTGAACGAAAAACTAAAAGAACGGATATATTTTTTTTTTTTACCTGGAGGCTTTTTAAAAGGAATTATAAACTGGATTTTATATTATTTTTTTAAGAAGAAATAAGCCTGCCTTGTATGAAGTAGGATGTCCAACAACATCGAGACCATTATTTTGTCTCTTTATTTAAATTGACAAATTCTTATGAGTGGCCTTTACCAAATACGATGTTGGTAACGGACAATTTTGTAAAAAAATATTAATATAGTAATAGCTGTTAGCAAAAAGTCTTGCAACACTAAATTAAATTCTTTTTTTTTTTTTTTTTTTTTTTTTTTTTTTACAGAATTTTATAGAAAATAAAAATAGGCTTCGGGTTCATTATTTGTTATTGTTATTATTATTATTATTTTCATAAAAAAAGGTAGTTATTATTTTTTACAGTAAGTTCCACTTATGAAATCCATTAATAGTAATTATATTTAGGACATTTGCAACGGAATTATTTATTAAGATTGATTATAATAATATAAAAATTATATTACCCATTTCTGCAACAAAATGTTGTATTGCGTAGTGCAGGTAATACAGTGATAATTATTAAAATTGGAAAAAATTCAACAAGTTTTTATGTTAACTATAATATATTAAAAAGAAGGAATGAAAAGAAAGAAAGAAAAATACTGCAATTCGCATTGATTATACAATATTTTCCAATTGTCACTGCTCGTCACATGATTTAATCTTCAATGTAATTTATCATCCAAATAACACCTTAAGAGCGTACAGAACCTAACCTCGCCGACAGTCAAGACGATGTTATTCTATGGAAAAATTTTCCGCAATCACTCATTGCCTAATGTATATATATATACACACTAAGCGACAGAAAAAAAAAAAAAAAAAAAAAAAAAAAAAAGCCGCACTGCAATAAAAATGACTTATACATTTTCCATTTGTAATAACTTTAAAATTAACGTTTGAAACAAATAAAACTGTCTTGATTGCATAATACCAATGGGAGGAAATGATACCTATGTACATTTTTGATTTAATAATTTGCTTTATTGCACTTTTTAAAAATCTGCATAACATTTTCTTTTTGAACATAATGCAATAACCATACACTTTGTATTTTATTATGATTTATTATATGAAATAAACAAGTTATATTTTAATATATGAAATAAAATTATTTATTTGTTAGATCTAAGCAATTTTTTATTAAAAATATGTATTCTGCTTTGGGTTAATTCCACTTTTATATGGAATTACTGCTTTAATGCTTAATGACATAGTTTTATGAAGTGTTTTAATATAAATCCCAGAAATTTCAATGTGCCAAATATCAAAAATAATTTTTTCTAGTTCTGGCAAAGTTATAGGCTACAAATTTCGAATCCTCTCCCCTCTCCCCCGCCTTTCTATAGACGAAACATTTTCGAGCGGATTGCGATTAAGACTATTTCCATGTCTGGTAAAGAAGAAATTCTACTATATCCTTTATGGGATTTAACTTAAGGTGAAAACAAGATATGATTACTTACAGAATTATACGTTCTCATGGGAATGGGTAGGAAATTTTGACAATGTGAAGTGAATAAACTTACCACAGATTCCGTGTAGTAAGGTGCATTATCATCATTAAATGCTATTTCCAGAAATGTCCAAGATAGTCCTCCAAAATAGTCGGTCAGGCACCACTTTTATGGAGATTGTGTTTTATTTCAAGTTAATTGATCCCTTGAGCATAAACATTTGCCCGACTGTTTAAAAAGTTATACACCTCCGTACCATAATTTACGAAGAAGATGTCACTGTTTTAAAAGTGCGATTTTTATTACGTCGGTCATATTTTCGTTGTCAGATCTGCTTGTTTTCTTTAGCTCGAAATAAGTTAAACTTGACTCATCAAAGAGAATCAGCTCAGCCCAATAATTAACTAACCAATTTTTTACTTTTTTAGCCATCTGAGGTCTTGCTTTCCTAATTCTCTTCACTAACAATGGAATTTTTTCAAATCTTCTGTCATTTAAACTTGCTTTGTTTAATAGTTGTTGTACTGCAGTTAAAGAAATTATGCTGCTAAACACTTTTTCTGAATCTCTTTTATGTTCAAAATGTAATACAAACCGATTTTATAAGCAATGGCTTTTTAACTTACGATCATCTCGCTTGGATGAGCAACATGGCCGCCGAAAACCAAATTTCCAGTTTAAACGGCCAAAAACTTTTATATCTTGCTGAAAACCCTTTTACCAATATTTCGTTAACATTTAATTATTTTGCCATCTCACGTATTCAAATATTTTTTGATTTTCATTCAAAAATTAATACTTTTTGTGGCATCGTTAACTGCCTTATTCTTACCAATTTTGAAATAATTTCTAAAATTAGAATTTTCCTGACAATTGCATTTTGTATTTAACGCTGGACTCAAAGCTAAAGTGTATGTGGAGGACAACATAATAAAATCTGTTCAAAAATACGGTTGTAGAAGGCGAAAAGGAAAATATCCAAGTGCGACTTCTTTTTTTTTTTTTTTTTTTTTTTGTCGCTTAGTGTATAGATATAATTTCTTTTTAACATTCAGAAAAATCACAACCAATAAATTAGAACTCCTTTTTTACTTTTTAATATTTTAGTTTTTAGTTAAAACTATTATTAAGTGCATTTTTCGCATATTTTTAACTAGAAAATAAAGTATTAAACATACGAAAAATCAGTTTTTCGAAAACGAGTGCTAATTTAACGATTGGGAATTTTCTGAATATGAAAATGGGGAAAAAAAAAAAAAAAACTTTAGATAATGAGTATTTGTATAAATAAATTTCCCCATAGAATAATATGGGCTTTGACCATCAACGAGATTAAATATTTCCCCAGTTAAAGTATATTTTGATTTCAATTATAAAGGAAGAAATCTTAAAAAAAAAAAAAAAAAAAAAAAAAATGAAGATTGTTTTTACAGATTTATTTTTAAGGAGAAATCATAAAAAACATATTCACTTTTTGTAACCCTGTATACAATTAAAAAATTTCCCACGCACCATTAAAAATGAATAAATACATAAATGTTCTTGCAATATTGAAAATTTACACTAAACGATCTTTACTTAGATCCCATAATTCATTAGAATAATTTTCTGGAGTCCTTTTTAACCCATCATTAATGCTAATAATAATATGTTCCGAAGAAGCATGATTTTACTTATATCTAAAAATTGTACGATAATATCTTTTGTTGTATGCAATATAAAGATATTAAAATATACTTTACACAGTTACCTCCCGAATAACACACTTGAACATAATACATCCTGAAGACGTCTATAGGATGTATATAGGATGTCATTTTACTCCATAGGACCTCCTAAGGATGACATTTGGAGAATATGTATTGTTCTTTTACAGACCCTTGTCTATCGGAATACTTTTGTAAATCTATTTATACAAACAATAATGCTATCATACAATTTTCAGTAGAAAATTTAACATATACAGCTTTCAAAGCATTCTAAAATATTTACGGTGGTTAGAGTTTAAAACTGATATTTTCACAAGTTTTTTATAGCTTAAAAAATATGGGCTGGGAACAAAATCTCGCGGGACAAAATCTCGCGAGAACAAAATCTCGCCGACGTAAATGAATACAAAGCGAAAAAGAGTTGGTAATTATTAGTAATGTTGTATAAAATTTCATGACAACACATACCTTAGTCAGAGCACTGACATTCTGACAAATCTACAACAAAAATTTTTTATAAATTTTACTTAAAATAGTTTAAAGACTATATTTATTAACTTTTGTCAAGATTAGTCATAATGAATTCAATCGTGCTTATCAATTTAAAAATTTTTAATTTAAGTTTGTGAACAGTGTTCAGCTTTAATGGTAGCAGTGATGTACACGATTTTTAAAATGTGTTTTGGATAGTGAAAAGTAAAAGATAAAATAACTTAAAAATAAACATAGATAAAATAATGAAATTCAACTCTATGATTTATTTAATTATTTATTTAATCATTTTAATTAATTAATTAATATTTATAAGGCCCTGTGGCCCCCGCCAAAGATCACACGTGACACAAAATCAAATTTTCAAGTTGATCATACTATTTTTATAAAGCGATATTTTGTCCGGCGAGATTTTGTCCCGCGATATTATGTCCGGATCCCCCCAAAAAATATATATACTTCTTAACGCAAATTTTCATATGTCTCAATGTAGAGAATCAGATTATTATTAAGACAGCACAGAACCTAGAACTTAGGGATATACCTTGTATGGGGGGGGGGGTCTTTCTAAAAAGTTTCTAGCTCATTCCATCCCCCCCCGATTCTATTTAGAGAGAGAGAGTTCATAAAGAACTCAAAGGGAAAAAAAAAATAGAATGTATTTAATAAAATCATTACTATATAATTATGTAGGTAATAAAATTATGGTAGTGTTATATATATTCCAAGAGTCAAGCAAATAAATAAATAAATAAATAATGTTCTTTTGCATTAGTTTTAGAATCAGTGCAGTCATAAAAAATTTTGAAAAAAAAAAAAGTGTTTTTAAAAGTTCTGTTGAATTTATAATTTTTTTGCTTGAAAATGTTATATTCATTCGAGAAATGAACCAAAAATTATGAAATATTTTGTAATGTTTACTCTAATATGCCTTAGCAATATTTCCTTTCGGTTGAAATTGTGTTTTAATTAGAATTTTAGTAATAAACATATTTTGTCTTGAAAGTAATAGATGGCAGCACCAAACAATGTTTGAAGAGCAAGAGCTGTAAAATTCATGTAATGCTTTATTTTCCAAAGATTTCATAAAAAACAGATAAAAGAAAATATGAGATTAAGAAAGTACAATTTTAAGATGCGATGATAAATTTAATAAAAATAAATAAATAAATAAATAAATAATAGTAATAAAAAAGCCCTAATTGGTTGGAATTTCTCTCGGTAACGCCCGCACAACAACTCATAAAAATTACGAGATGTGACAATAAACAATAATAACTACACAATTCAATAAATTTTAACAGTTGTTATTCTTTTTAGCAAAATTTTTCAATAACTAAATAAATAAAGTTCCTTATGATGTACTTTGATTTTTTAAGTTGCAGTAGCTAATTGTAATTGCAATTCACATTACAATTCGCGAATTGTAATGTGAACTCCACCGCCCCCGTCCTTCCCCTCCCCACCCCCAACAAATTACAAAAGATTTTTTTTTCTGAAGAGTCGTGGGTTATGTATTTATATATATGCTTTTAAATCATGAATATAAGCAATTTTTTGGAAGTTCTATAAGCTGATTTTATCTCAAAAAAAAAAAAAAAAAAAAACTTTATAGCGATAAAAAGACGTTAGCATTTGTTACAAATAAAATAAATAGTTTTAAACAAAGTATAAACAGCTTCAATTGCCTATTTAATTATACTAGTGGTCGCCCAGTGGTCGAAATTCGACCATAATTAATTAAAATTATAAGTTTAAACATTATTAAGGTTCTATTGTCAAAGACTATACTTCTATAATCACAGATTTTGCCAAGGCTACACTGTTAATTTACCTAGTTTTTTCAAAAAATTATATGAAATTTAAATAAAAAAAAATCCAAAAAAGGATTAAAATAAAGAATGCCTTTTTTTAATTTTTTTTTATTGAAACAAAAAGACATGCGATTAAAAAAAAAAATGCTGTCCATTGAACTTGACATACATATTTCGATAATTTAATTAATGTTACAAAACTTCTCTGTAAACGATGTTTTTTGTAAAAACTCTTTCGTCGTTTGCTAAATGTCCTTGACCATTATATTCGGAAATATAAAATCTCAAACCGTCGAATGATCGAACTCTACTTGCTGCGACATACAATTGCCCATGTGTAAAAACTGGTCGATTCAATAAAATTCCAATTTTTTCGAATGTTTGTCCTTGAGACTTGTTTATTGTCATCGCAAATGCAGGTATTATAGGAAATTGAGTTCTTTGAAGGTTAAATGGTAAAGTAGTTCCGGAGTATGTTAAATTTATACGTGGAATCAAAATTCTCTTACTGCGTGCGGTCCCAGTTAAAACTTCGCAGTCAATTGCATGTCGATGCATAAATTTGATGCGCATTCTTGTTCCATTGACTAATGCTTCCTTTGTATTTAAGTTTCTGATCAGCAAAACGATGCAATTAACTTTCAATACTAACTTATGTGGTGGTAAACCACTAATAGTCAAAGAATTTAAATACTCTACCGGATAGTTATTGATGGCATTGTCATTATCACAAATTATTTTATCATAGCTATGATATGTTCGCTGTTCACCAGGAATTTGATTAAGTATATCAGTATTAATCAAAGTACAATCATCATTTGTAGGCGCTAAAATAACGGAGTTCAATATATTTTCTGAGAATATGTTTTCGGAAATATTTCCATACACCTCATCAATAATATTATTTTTATCTCCTATTAATTGTTGAGGTATTTCGATAACATTTTCACCAAACTGAGGGAATTGTGGGGCTTCATCATTACCAATTTTTTTCAAGAATTCTACAAATTCTATTTCATTTGGTAAGGCTCTCATATTTCGAGTAAATGTAACTTTATGAAAATAAAGAAATTCATGCCAACTTTTGACACAATTTTCAATTAAAGTTCCACGTGATCCATTTGGGATAACTGGTAAGATTTGCCGAAAATCACCGCACAGAAGTATCGTTTTTCCTCCAAATGGTTTGTGTTTATCATTTTCATCGGATAGATCCCGCAGTAATCTGTCTATGATTTTCAACACTTGCAAAGGGCACATAGAAACTTCATCAATAATTATCAATGATGATGAATTTATGTAACGACCATAGCTACTATTTGCAGTAATATTTGCTACAGAATTTTCTAAAATGGGTATAGGCAATTTAAACACATTGTGTAAAGTCCTACCTCCAAGTAATAAAGTTGAAGCTATGCCACTGAACGCAGTTGCAATACAACGAAGATTAAGCGAATTTAATTTGTGAATAATTGCTGTTTGAGTGAATGTTTTGCCACAACCTGCATGAGCGGTTAAACAAAAAACATTGGATCCAGTATCATGATACAAAATTTCACGAATCACTTGATCAATGAGATTACGCTGTTCAATATTTGCAGCTTCATAATACTCACAAAACAGCATCTCTTGCTCTATTATATCAATAGTATTTGCTTCTTGTATTCTCTGCGAGTATGTGGGAACTGGTAAACCAAGTATCTGACCTGATAAATTATGAACATTCAAAATATCATCAATTTCTAATAGAGCTCTATTAAAAGATGCTTCTTCGTTATAAAGTCTCAGAAAATCTTCACTAAGATATACTTTAAATTCATTCCATAACGCTGATGCATTGGCTGGCACATTTATTGCACAAATGTAACCAAATAAATTCCGCATTTGTTTTGGTGTATGTAATTCTTTTGCTTCATTTAAACATTCGCGCCATTCATTATCATTTGAAGCAATTCCGCGAGCATGGCACGCTTTAACAAAAGAAGTGTATATAATTCCATTGTATGTTCTAACATCCTCAAATGATTTTGGACCACAAACATGTAATAAAAGCAATCGTAAGTGGAAAAGTTCGATGTCTTTTGGTGACACTACATACATCCGTGTAATAATTTTATCACCTCCACGGCTTCTCTTCTTCCATTTTTTTCGGGAATCTTCCCACACATAATGCAAAGGAATTTCAATATACTTATATTCTCGTGCTGATGGATCTGATCGATTCAATTCAAAAAATGCTAATAATTTTGTGTGTCTTACATTGTCAATTGCTTGACGTTCTTGCCCTTCTCGAAAGTAAACATTCTGTCGTCGCGGTAAATGAATATCAAGTCTGATGATAACATGTGACTGAAAATGCATTGGTAATTCATAGATGCGCCATATAGCTTCAGTTGATCCAACATAACGACCAATTAAAAAATTTTTAACTTCATTAATTTCTATATTTTGACCTTGTTCATTTTCCCCAGAATCTAATTCAACGGATGCACTGTCATAGCCTTTATACACGTATTTATAAATGTATTTGACGCTTTTGACTGTAGTACATACTTCAACATTTATATGGCAATTAAATTTGGCAAGTAAATATGGATTGTATGGTACAACGTACCGATTGTCAAGGCAACTACCACGAACTTCTGCATGCGTACCATTATCACGCCTTCGGTATAATGGATATCCATTTAACGATTCACATGTAAATTCATTAAATCGTTTTGGATAATCTTTTATGCATTTTCCATCTCTCATACATACAGAATTAGGATTAAGGACACCGCATGGACCATGCATCATGTGTTTTACAACATATTCATGTAATGTCGGATGTGTTTGAATGTTAGGAATCTCCGCAGATACAACTTTATCAATATCGATAGCATTAACAATTTTATCTTGCTCATTTAAAGTGAGTAAAATGTGAGCATGAGGCAATCCTCTTTTTTGAAATTCAATTGTATAAATGAGTGCTTCAACTTTACCAAAGATATTTTTTTGTATAAGGCCCTCAATTAATGCTTTCAATTTTGACTTGAATACACGCACAATAATTTCAGGTCTAAAATTAGCAGTTTCACCTACACCAATATTGTTAACTATTTCCGGCCAACTTGGATTGCAAGTCATTGTAATAAATAAAGAAGGTTTTCCAAAATGTTGTACAATTGACATTGCATCTAAATAATTCTGATACATATTTCTTGGAGATCCATTGAACGAAGATGGTAAAATTACTCTACGGCCAACATTACTGGCATTGATGTTCGATTCTAAGTAGTCTGTTAAATTGTTGTAAACTTCAGACCTAAGAATTATTTGATTTTGTCGAATGAAATGTAATCGTGAGCCCTCTATTCTCACATACATATCAACTATCCATTGCAGAAATAGCTTTTGTGAATGGTGTAATATGCTGAAGTCTTCTCTAATTGCAAGTCGATAGGCTGCATACTGAAGCATTGTTAATTTATTTCTGGGCGCTCTTGAATTAGATATAGTTGGTGCATTATGAGTCATATTCATATGCCACCCAGTATCACCATTTGGAAAAAGTAGTGGATACGCTAAAGGATCTAATGATGAATCCAAAACTGAGATATTTTTAATGATACCATTAACTTTTGAAAATGAAATCATATTTCGTTCAAAAGGTGGCTCACCATCAACTGTACTAAATATTACTGCTACATCAGTTTGAACTGCATCATTGAAACGGCGTAGATCTAAATCATGATTTACTTTAATGAGCATACAAATTTCTTTATTTTGATTTTCAACTCTTTGACAATGATGTTTCATTGCAATGAATGACCGAACAAAAGGATTACTGCGTTCCAATTCGAGAGAAATTTCGCGCATTATGTTGTTGTTACATGTTTGATTAAAACGTTCTTGTAATCTATAATTGATAGCAGTGTCAACATCATAAAAATATAATTGCGCATAACATGGTGAACGACCATGTGCAGCAGTCATTGGACCCGATCTGTGATAAAAAACATCATGTATTTTGAAATGATACACTCCACTTGTAACTGCCTCGGATACTTGAGCTTCTGAGCTAACCATAGCAAATGATGAATTGTATTTGCGAATATTTTCAAAATAATTTTTTGACTTACTTTTTATTGAAGGTTCATTTGAAATAAGTCCATCATACAATGATTTAAAATATTCATTTTGACTTAAGGGCGGTAATATTGCTTTACCCTTATGACAACATGAAGTGAATGCAGTTCTGTCACCTAAAGTGACTTCAGATTCAAAATGTTTCGCATTGCAAAACCTGCATTCCAAATCCATTAATCCACAATCATAACTATAAAAAACTTTTGGAATGACATTTCGTGCACATTTAAATTTATCTGTCAAATTCACTTCTTCATTCTGTATAATATTAACACTATTTGTATTTTCATTACTATTATTATTATGTGTCCGCAAATATAGATTCCTTCTTCTTTGTCTCTCAATCCGACCCGTTAATGTTCTATGTCGAGGCATAATAAAAGTAGAAAAAAACTTTCATCGTCAGTAGAAAAAATCGTTATTTTTTTTTATTTTAGGTTGATTTCTTTAGAAACTGATCTATACAAATTGAATGAGTTGAGTTGAGTTGAGTTGATTAATTAGTATATATATAATGCAAAACTTGTGTGTTTTTAAAAAATATTAGCATTCTGCGATAACTCTTTCAGATGAAACTGGCTATTTAAAAAATAACTCATTGTTATTAACTTTTATTATTGTTATTAGCATATTAACTTTTTATTATTAATTGAAATTTCAAAATTTTGGCAACAGTATAAAAAAATGAAAATGCTAATTTTAATCTGGAAATAAAACCCGATAATATAGGCTTTGAATTGCACCTTTGTCGTTTCACAAATGTTCCAATTTCTCGTCTTTGTCGTTGTATTTTTAAAAAATATTAGCATTCTGCACTTCTTCTCTATATAAACTATAAGTGTGCGAAATTTCATAATCCTCCGTCCGCGCAATTTTCGTAAAAAGGGGTACAAAGTTTTTGCTTCACGTATTAATATATAGATATATATGTATATATATTTCACATTCGAATTTTGACATATTTTGTGAAATCACTGACACAAAATTTTCTATCAGTCGTTGCAATAGTAGCAAGTTAACCGGCAATTCATGACAATTTCAGCAAATATTAATGCTACTGCTTCAAAGACTATTGTACATAATTTCGAAAAAGTAAGGAAAAAAAAAATAATAAAAATAACTTTTCTATAAATAAATATTAAAAGGAAAAAAAGAAAAAGAAAAATCAGTGCCTTAAAAAATATAGAATCCAAGGGCCGATCAAAATTTTTCGAACTGTACCTTAACACAAAGAAATTCAATTTATCTTTCAAAAATTTATAATTCTGATATGTACTTCTGCTACATACTTTTAATCAAGTAATCAAAATAGCCTTGTGCAAAATATTGCACCAGGAATTACCATGACCGCTAAAATTGATATTCAGCTATTTTTCTTCATCTTGAAATTATCATTGCTAAAATATAGCGAAGTTATTTGTTATTGTAATGTGGCGCTTCTATTGAAAGTATTCAGTATTATTAACGGGATAAAAGGAAGCTATATCTTCTAACTGCTCATTTTAATATGTTCTTATGGCGAGTAAAAATAATGCCAACATGTAATTCTGCACTTGAGTTGGCTAAAATTTAGATCACTATCTTCTGTTTCATCCTCTCTTTACGTGAAAAATGTAATATATCAGTAATCTGATATCGGAGCGCGTTCTTATTCCTTATCCAACATCTTTAATAAATGATGTTTGCATAAACTTGGAAGTTTAATCCAGAAGAGAACTTCGACTTCGAAATTCTGTAAATAGTGATACGAGATGGAGCTTCATTTCATTTCATTTCCATATGGTAATTGTAGATATTGAAGCCTGTCTTCTTGATGTATCCCTACTTAATCATCATAGAAAATCATACCACGATAATGCTGTCGCGGCAACTTCATTTTCCTTTCTTTATAAATTTATTGCCAAAACGTCAGTGGAGCTGTTGAGACTCAAAACGGTTTTGGGTTCCGTCTGTTTGTGTGTTTGTTGCGCGATAGCGGCTGCAAAAACCCCGCTATTGACTTGAAATTTAGTACACATGTTCATGATCCCCATGAAATTAGCTGTATAGTTTTGGATGTGCATTCCATTCGTAGTTCGTGTACAGGGACACGCCAAAGTTTTTCCTATCATTACGGCCCATGAGAAGAATTTGTATGTACCGCGATAGCAGCCCCAAAAATCTCACTGTTCACTGGAAATTTGGTACACATGTTCATGAGATCAACAGAAATAGCTGTATAGTGTTAGGTGTGTATTTCATTTGTCGTTCGTGTACAGGGACACGCCAAAACGTTTCTTATCATTACGGCTTATGGGCAGAAATTGTATGTATCGCAACAGCGGCTTCGATTGACTTGTAAATTGGCACACACGTTCAAGCTTTGATAGAAATAGCTGTATACCTTTTTATGGGTATATTGTTTATAAACTGTGTACAGGGACACGCCAAAAGTCTTAACATTACGGCGTATGGGGTGAATTTCGTTTAAACGCATTTTGACATCGTTACTTTGCAATCAACAAAATGAAATTAGCGTACACGTGAGTAAGTTGTTTGAAGAAAATATGTGCTTAGACTTATGTTGTTTGAAGAAAATATGTGCTCTTATGCTTTCTAATTAATGTACAGACCCATACAAAAGTGTTCTGACAGTGTCATGTAATCATCCAAACTATGTTAAATTTGGAACAATTATTAATGATAAACGCAGAATAAATTGAATAGTTTTTACTGGTGCATACAATGGTTTTAATTCATTTACAGGGACACAGAAAAGAATTAGAGCCTAGAACAATTTTCTATTTAAGCGGATGTTAGTGTGTTTATGCTCCATTGAAAAGAATGGAATTAACGTACATTGTAAAGACACTTAAAAGCATTTTTACTCTTAAAAACAATATGTATAGACTAAATAATTTATTTATGGGACCACACAAAATAATTCCGATGATTTACTGTAATCATCCAAATAATGTCAAATTAGTCTGAAAAAATAATAAGTTATAATTAATTAATCTATTCCTATTATTGCCGTATATAATAATTGTGGCTACTTTCCGGAATACATAAAAGAATTTGTAATATTACGGTCTATAGTCGGTATTTCTTAAAAGTGTATTTTAACATGATTATACCCCCATTAATTATAATGGAATTTTACTGAAATTGTAAAAGCGTGTTTTTCGGTGGAAAAGTGTGGGAATAGAATTGATAATTACTTTACAGAGTTATGCAAAATAATTCCGATATGCTATGTAATCTTTTTGCATGAAATTTGGTACAAATGAATTTCAGATAAATAATACAAGACTGTCTGTTATTAAGAACACATATATATGATATACAGATAGGTATAGAAAGAAAGATACAGCGGGGGGTTGAGGGGGGCGGCAGTCCCTCTCAGGAACACTTCTGTTTATGTATCAAGTCAATCGAATCAATATATACATTATATAATAAGGAATAAATAAAAATGACCTGTTGAATAATGTGTGATACAAATAGGACGTTGAGGCTCCTAATCTGCAGATCCACTAGTTCTATGACATCTGTATTGGAATTTTTGCCACAAATTACGGTATGCGGCTCGGCTATAGAAGAGTTTAAATTTACATATTTAAATAATAATTGTCTTTTAGCATCTATCATCTGACTTCTCTTAAAAATTTCAGAGTTACCCTCGTATGACATTTATTTTACAGCCCACATTTATCATATCTTTTGAAAGATACAAATTTTAAGTCTCTCCATTTATTAAAAATAGATTAACATCGTACAATAAATTTCATGTTTGCGTACTAATATATGGACAATATTTAAAGAGTGAGATGTTTAAGTAGACAATTTTCAGGCAGGAAACATGTAAGGTGTTGAAGAACGTTCACTAAGGATATTTTTGGAGTTTTTGAAAATGTAAAAAGGCACTAGATATTTGAGTGAGAAAAGTACAGAAGCGCAGAAATAATATTAGCTTTTTCCAATATACCTAAAACACTGACCATAGAATAGACATGTAAAAACATAGAAAGTGAAGCGCAAATAAACAAGTAGGTTCCAGTTGACGAATACACTTAACGAATATTCTCGAAAAGACTCAATGCAAATGTTATTCGTACAATAAAATTTTATAAAACAGAGTTAAATACACTACAGAACACGAATATCTCTTATTTAGAAACAGTTAATAAAAATTTGTCGCAGAGGGTCTCAATGAGAAACGCTCATCTGAAAAGTCTGATTTAAGCTAAACTGATGTAAGGATGGGATGCTCATTTTATTGTCTTGGTGACTATTTGACGAGAAATATCTAAATTCTGTAACAGCACAATAACTCTGCTTCTAATCAAAAACTCAAAACTAACATTTCGTTGCCCTGAACTAACATTTCGTTGCCCTGAACTAACATTTTTGGTATATTTGATAGACAATGTTATCAAGTCCTCAAAAACTTCGCCATATTTGTCTAAACTCTTGAATTATTCAATTTCCTTAAAAAATCATTAAAATATTGTAACCAGCGAAGCGAGCGAAGGTAAGCTGCCGCAGGTGTTGGTGAGCAAAGCGAGCAAGGGTCAGAGACCACTAGTTTTTAAAAAGATACCCATACTGAAAATTTTCTCCCTACAGAAAGGTACATCTTCCCAGAGGGGTAGCGACGCCCTATTTATACAAGAATTTTTTCTAGTTGACTAGTACTAATCTAAATATGTATTTTTTTAATTTCACATTGAAAAATTAAAATTATTTCTCATTATAAAAATTTTTTTTTTTCTTAATCGAACATTTTTTTTCATTTAAATAAAACCAGTAGTGCACTTCTATGAATAAAGATTAAATCCGGTATTTCGTTATTCTCAAATGCACGATTTGAATTTTCAACAAAAATATTTAAATAGTATAAAAACAACATTATTTTAAATAGAATTTCAAATATTCATGTATTTATGCTTTCTAAGAAATCCTCTTGGAAAAATGTATTTATGTAACACATGAATGATTGAATTCTTGAGCTCAAACAATTCATAAATATGTATAAAGCATTTTTAAAACACGTTAAAATGAAACCTTTCCGAAGAAATGTATTTATTGGAAAAATATTCAATAAATAATCACACAATGCTTCTAGCATACAGAAATAACAATCATATATTTACATTTAGTTTATAACAATAGAAGTCATTGATTTTCTTACGTCTAATCTTTGATATTTTAAACATATATATATATATTTTTGTATATATAATATCGGAATATGCTTTTGAGTGTAAAAGTATCGTACACAGGAAATATTATTCAAAAATATGAATTTGGAGCTAATCTTTTGCTTTTTTTTTTTTTTTTCAGACATTTCAAAATATAAAGGTGTTTCAAAATTATATGACAAAAATGTAAAAAAATTTAAAGGGTATCAAAATAAACAGATTTAATATAGAAATGGGGTTATAACATATAAATGAAAAAAGATAGGTAAAAACAAACAATGTAATGTTCAAACATTTTACAATGAATGTTCTAAAAAGGGCCGAGCCAGATTCACAGAGGCGGTGCATAGATTGCCGTACAATAGCAAAAACATCATGCGTGTCAAAACATTTCCAGTACCAACTGACAATTTACTTTCAAAATGCACATTTCTACCAGCAACTGAAAGTTTAGATACCAAATGCGCATTTCCATCAGCAACTGACAGTCTAGGACGTCTAGGTAGATACCTTTATCAGATTCAATGGAATTTCCATAAACTATGTTCTTAATGTGACCCCAAGAGAAGAAATCAAAGCATTCACCAAACTTAGGGAACGTGGTGGCTAAATTAGGATGAACACTAGCTAAGCAGACATGTCATAGGTTATTCGTTATAAGAAAGTGACCCTTGGAATTTTTGAATCATACAATCAATGACAAGTTGTAACCTTGTTTTTTATTGCTTTTTGAAGAATTTTACGAAATAAGCCCAGATTTCCCCTGATAATTATCACGACAATAGCCTTTCTCAGGGCCGGATGAGGCGTGTAGACACTAGCAGAAGAAAAACAAAAACAAAACATATGAAATGAAATGTCAATAAAACAATGCCTAGTGTGCTTCAAGTCTGAACCAATCTTAAGTAACAGGTCTATGGTCTATCAAAACTTATGTGACGTGCGCTTTAGGCAGCATCGAGGTAATTCCTGACATTCCTGTATAAGTGAACTGAGGCTCCATAAGGCTAAGGTCCCTAAATGTATGATCTGATGCATCTGACATTTTTTTAACTTTAGGATTGTCACATGTACCTACAGAATAACATGCAGTAGCTATTGTTTAATTATTATGTGTTACTTTTGAGATACTTCTGTAATAATTTTTCGAAATTTTATCTTAACATACTGGAATATGGGAGGTTGTAATGCTACTATTACACACAACGAGTTTGCGCCCAACATTTGAGCCAATTGTTAATTTGAGATAATTTTGTTGCCTCAAATCCCCTCAACGCCCAGTGTAATAGGAATTGGGAATACGAAAATTTTTTCCTAGCTTGTCAGAAAAAGTTGTTAATACGAGCAACTTTTCCTACGGTGATAAGCCAAAGAGAAGAAAGTTCCTTACGCGCCGAGAAAAGATAGTGCCGGCGGGGAATTCATTCACCGTTGTTCTCTTCGCTCTCCCACGTCGTCCCCGTTAAAAGAGCGATAAGTAGGTGTGCCTTGACATGTACTATACACCGTGCAAACCAGTTTTTTTTTGAACAATTTTTGATTCAATTATTGCAACCCTCTTTCGGATTTCGGTTTCCAAAAATTGGAGCAAAAATTGGCTCAAATGAAAGGTGCGTGAAACATCGTTGTGCGTAATAAGAGCATTAAACAATAAATTGGGGGTGGTAGCCTCCTTCCCACAGAAACGTTTTTCAAATAAAACTATTTTTAAAACTGCTTTAAACTGTTGTATAAAATGCATAAGATCTGTTGAGATACAGTACCTTATATGTTACCCCTCAAATCGTAATAATATATCTACAGGGTATTTTAGAACACTTCGTAAAAAATTTAAACGGTTTTTGTCAGACAAAGGGTAGTTGCAACCCAAGTAGTAAGCCTCTAGATGGCGCTTCAACAACCGCCCTTTATAATGTGAAAAAACTGGGTGAAAAGTCAAAATCCATAAAATATAGCACACACACACATATATATATTAAGAAAAACGCACAATTGTAAATGCAGGAAAATTCTATTTAAAACGCCGTCAGCGGTTCACTATTTGCGTGGGGACGATGCTTTGTATGACAAAAATTGCTCGTTTAGATGTGTCTTATCACCCCGTAATTTTTTTATAAAGATTTCCGAAACACTCGGTATAATAATGTAGAGTAAGAGAAAGTCGTGTAAATATCACATCAGGTTATGTAAATCGGTGAATATTTGAATCACATGTTGATATGGACTAATGATTAATCCAATAAATCATTTAAGTGAGCAACGACAACGAATGGCCTGTATGAATTAGTAAGCCGTTTTATGAATGAATTGAAACTGAAACAATCATTAATAAAATTTTACATGTACTAACTATATATATACATGTATATGCATTAAATTGTTAAGTTTTTCCTAACACCACAATAATGTATATATTTTTTAAACCGATTATATTATTTCAAGCATATGACTGGAATATGGTCGATAATCCATGTATAACAAAGTCATTTAATTTTAAACTTGATAATCATAGGTAATATTTTATTAAAATTTAAAATTTATTTTGTTCTATCACTTCTAACTATTTAAGTCTTTCTCAGCAGGTAATTTAAATAAAATATAAAATAGTTATTCTTCTTCCGGTTGAAAAAAATACCTCAACGGCGGCTTTGAGTGGCAAGTTCACTCTACTTCGCTGACAAGATTAATCTCCAATCCATCATGGAGCGAGGAGGATTAAGGAACACGTGATTTCCATTACTTGTTCATAAAGAAAGAAAAGGTCAAATCCTGAATCAGCTCCACTGACCAGCTGATAGATGGAAAAATGGACGGAGTTAGAGAAAAGCTATTTTCCCGATTTCTTTCACTGTTAAAATGACAATGTACAATATAAAAGATAATTTATTCATCAAGTAAAATATTTACATGCTTGATACTTGCGTGATTCTTTTTTCCTTTTTCGTTAATTAGATAGTTGAAGTTAAAATATATAGAGGAAGCTTATGGATTTTTATATTAATTTTTAACATTAAAAAAAAAAAAAAAAAAAAAAAAAAGACTGTACTTTTTATTTTAAAGTTTACAAATAAAGCGATAGACAGATTGCAGAAGGTTGGGTTCGTAATTGAGGATTGCGAGTTCGATTCCCGAGCCGGTTAATGAATCCTCGTGTACATTAATAGTTGCTGATTTACGTAGAATCCGTCGTGGTTGCAATGCCCTCCCATGTTCGGTAGAAATGTAAAATGAATACCTCCGGCAGCTACTGAAGCGGTAGTGCCATCACCTTCGTGGATATCGAATTCGTAACGGTATGTATTCAGGTCAGTCCTGAGGGTAAATCTGAGACCGTCACCAACCGCATACTGCATAGTTGTAATGCGAACCAAAACATATTTAAACGCAATTTGATTTGAATAAAAGTACATTTGCATTATCTTCTCATTTTGTATAGTATTCTGATGTACTTTCCAAACAGCATTTATTCTCCCAAGAAAAAATTTTAAGCATTTTATTTTATTTTTTCCACACATTGTTTTTTTGAATAAACTGGAATTTATTGAAATGCGCCATAGGTTTCACCATTGAAATTAAAATACTAGCTTAATTAAATCCTTAAAAACAAATAAATAAAAAGGAAAAAAGGAGAAAAATAAAAATAAAAAGTAAGAAAGAGCGTTGTTAGTGACACTAACTTGAAATTTTTAGTTCTATTAGAAATTAATATTCAGAATTACTTACTCCGATGAGGTTTGCATAAGATTAGTATCACCTTTTACCCTATGTAGAAGGATTTATGAATGTGGTCTTTACGCGGGACGATCAGTCATTTTTTTGTTGTTGCTCACCTCAAGCGGCAGGAGGACGTTTGATGCGAGCACATCAACATGCTCAAGGACGGTTGGTCAATTGAGGTCTGTTCTCTCTACGGACGAAACCTGGCTTAGCCTCCAAAGAAATATTTGGTGGTGTTTGATTTAGAGTGAACACGGAACACGTTATAGCTTGTGGTACCTGTGTGGTATTTATTATTATTATTATTATTATTTTATACCTACCTCACAATGTGTTTTCTACAGTGGCTAAGTTTCATTGTTTTCTATATGTAACTTTTTGGTTAAACGTTATTTTATGATTTTTCCATAGTTTTTGGAAACCAATGTATCTTCCTGAGAAATTTAATTCAATAGTCAATGAGCCGCGTGGAACGGCGAGGATCAGTTTACGCAATGGACTCTGTGCTTTTAACTCTAGTTCCTTGAATTGCTTACCATAGCATTCACTGGTGTTTATCAATTATTGCACTTATTGTATCCCAGTCATCATTTGTAAAAATGCATGAAGTATTGTAAGCACTGATCATACGATTATTCCAGCCTATCACGTTCTGTCGTCGCTCGGTCATCCGCTACCTTTCTGACGCTCTTCTGACCATAGTGCATCCACATTATGAAGCAATTCTTTTAACCCACTCACCGCCAAAACTCGAAATAATGATTTTTTACTAATTACAAACAGTAATACTCATTATTTTGATCATATATAACAATAATTTAAAATAAAATTATTAAAATTAGTCTTATTTTACTAAATACAGGGTGCTGTATTTGTACAACTTCAGTGGAATAAGAGTACAGAATTAATACAAATAAATGTTTACGGAAATTTTCTTGAGGGAGCATGAAACAGAATAAACTACAGATAACTAAAAAAGCAATTATTTTATTACGGAAACATTTTTTTTCCAAGTTATGTAAACTCATTCAAATATGAAGAGTTTCAAAACTTTTAACTTGAAATGTGTTTCAAGTTTGAAATCCATTTTTAAACTTATAACTTTTTTTCAGATCAAATTTTTTTGTAATAAAATAAACATCTATCCTTTTTTTTACTTAAAAGCAATACTTAATATAAAAAACCTTTTTTTAGTTAACTGTTAAACGCGATTATTTCTGGTGTTGCGTGAACGCAACACTAGCGGGTAATGGGTTAAGAAACAAAAACTTCGATAGTTTTCCTTCAGAAAATTTCTGTTTTCTTAAACTACTAAAATTTATTTTAAAATTGCTTCTGAATATCTGAAAATAGCGGTTTTTTTTTTTTTTTTTTTTTTTTTTTTGTACCTGGATAAAATCTGTAGTAATGGTTACAGGTTTTATCTGCTGGGTACGCATTCTTTTTGTTCTCCATACAGAAAACCTGGTATCAAAGCAGGATTCGGAAATTCTAAATAAGAGAGTCAAATGTAATTATGTGGCTGTGAGGTAAAGCCATTGCCTAAAAGCGGTGGAACCGGGTTCGATACTGGCTGGTACATGATAAAAACGTTAGTTAAATCAAGTTTTTTTTTTTTTTGTTGTTGTTGTGTGTGTGTGTGCTCTACGGATAATATGCACCGGGTGTTCCATAAATCTGTAGCCATTTAAAAAATTCATAAAAATTGGAAGAATTGGTAGAATTGAATACAGTTTGTGAAAAAGTTATTATTGTTATGGGGGATTTCCTTTAATAAAGAAAGAAAAAATAGTTAAATTTTCATTGATAGAGGGCGCTGTGCGTGAGCATATCCCACATTTTCATAAAAACTATATTTATCTGTCTGTAAATGTTTACAAACATATAACTCCTATTCTATGTACCTGTATCACCACAAATTACAGTTTTCAAACGAGTTACAACAACCTCTAACTAGAGCTTCAGTCACCGATTCTTAGCTGAGGTAAAACATCTTCACTAATAGCGCTTTATCCACAAAGTCAGCATCGCAGTTAAAACTTCATGCATGCGCAACAAAAAATGAGTTCTTAATCGTAAAACCGTGCAATTTATAGGACTCCGATTTCTATATATCTCGTCACTCGTCTGTACAACGCCCTCTATCGAAGAAAATTTTAACTATTTTTTTCTTTACCAAAGAAAATATCTCTTCATAGGAACAACTTTTTCGCAAATCATGTTCGATTCTATCAATTCCTTCAATTTTTATGAATCTTTAAAATATCTACAGACTTATGGGACAACCAGTATTATGTACAATTTTTTTTTGGTATTACTGAATATTTATGCTGAATATTTATATCAACATATTTTTTCCATAGGATATGGATATTTTTTGGCAACTTTACTGTTAAAAAGTTTTTGTAATATAACAGATTTTTTTTTTTTTACAGTGCACTCTTGCTAACATCGCTCTGACAGAAATATCAAGTTATCCCACCATTTGATCACCCTATTCTTTTAGTTTAATTGCACATCCTCTTTTAAATAGTGATATCCCTTCAAACTGTCAGTAAATCTATCTACGAGGCATTGCATAGCTGCCAATATTTTAATTTATTCCGGAGTACTTTTAGCCCCGCCACTTTATTTATAGAAAAATTTTCTTCAATGCATAACTTCGATAAAATAAGAAAAAATTGCTTTTAAAAAATAAGTGGTACTAATTAGAGGCGGGGCTAAAATTACTCCGGAATAAATTAAAATATTGGCAGCTATGCCATTGGTGCAGTCTATGTCAGTCGACACAAGCATATTCGCATACAAGTTTTACAGCTTCATTAGAATGTCTTCAGTTTATACACGATTCAAATATTCTATTGGAATACAAAGTCATTGGTTAGGCAGTCATTTTCCCTAAAAATTAATCCTTTGCAAATTCCATCATAATGTATATATAAATGAAAATGAAATTTCATTTCATTTGAATAACTGCGTCTTGGAACATTGAATTTTATATCATAGAATATATTTGCAAATTATTTTTTTAAATAAAAGTTAACAATAATAATAATAATAATAATAAATAAATAAAGTAAATTTTTAATATTTTATTTTTTTAACACCAGTTGCCATTAACGTAATGTTTAAATTGTATTTATTTATCCCAGATTATAAATGTTGTAATGAATTACAAATTACATTTTTACTTTAAAAATGTTATGTATATTTCACTTTTAAAAATATTTTTATGTGAGTCGCTTATGCGTATAGATAAACATACCTGAAGCTTAGAGATACATTCGCAAAAAAAAAAAAAAAAAAAAAAAAAATAACAGAAAGAGAGAAGATATATACATTATTGATACAGAGCGAAAGAAAATATTTGCAGCGCTAGCGTTTACGAATTTTGTTTGTTTAAAATAGTTTGAAATTTTCTTTTGCGCTGTCCTTATTTTTCGGTTTCTATATACTTTGTTATTGCCAAACTTCGAGCAGAAAAAGCGTTATAAAAATTTTCAGCTTTACATTACCTAAGAATATTTTTTGATGTCTACAACTTCGAATATATTTATTTCTTTGTAAAATGGCACGAGGAAAAATAATTTCATATTATGTGAGGAGTAAATAAACAAGACAAAAAGAAGGAGAATTATTAAACCAGGAAGAAAAATCATGGGGTTTGGATAGATTATAAGCACTTTCCAATTGCAATTATCCATCATATCATTTAAATGATATGATTTAAATATATCATAAAAAAGCAAAAGTTTGCTGATAAATGCAGTTCAAAGTTCAATTTGGCGTAAAGGAAACCCGTCACATCCAGTTCAAACTTAGATACCTCTTTACTTCATGAACGAAATTTGGTAAGTCATACATATGTTTATATGTGCAACCTATATACGTTTTATGTGTATACGTATTTTTAAAAAGTATACTATTTGAACTTCCTTTCTTTATTTGTTCTTAAGTTATGTTGATAACTGGCACACACAAACCAACCTTCAATTTTGTATTGAGAAGGTCTTAAAAAGCGTAATTATAATAAAAACTCAACTCTGAAAAATCTTTTTGTAAAAAAATAGAACCGACTCCAAAAAGCAACTAATTGCGCCTAAAAGTATAAAATAATTTCCTTCGCCAAACAACCTATAACACTACAATTAATCATAACTTTTGAAGTCCGCGCAAAATTAAATAAAATTAAATAAGTTTTTAAAGGTTTGTTTTTAGATCGGTAGCAACAAATGCTGTTGTCTCGAATGATCCATTTTCATGTTTCCTTTATTATTTTATCACTGTATACAACTGGTTCATTAGTAGCATCTACATAGAACCGTGAACACTCTTCACAATGCGGTATTTATGTTTCTACGAAGTTAGAGTTTCCTTTGCAGATTTGGTATAACTTTGATAACTATCATCCTAGGTGACTTTTGGATTTGGTGATCAAAACGTAATGCAAAAATATACACGCAATATGTATATTTTCATAATATATATCGTATGAAGTATTGTTTCGTATTCTTGAATACTCTCTTAATATACCTTATCAAAACAATCATGATATCTCAAAGAAATTAAATATGTTTGCCAGATAATTTTGCGATTTTTCTTTCACCAAGGACGTCAGATACCATCTTCGCCAACTTTTGCTGCTTACGAAATCTTATTTGTTTTCTTCAATTAAAGTAGTTTTCGGCTGAGTTTTGCAGGTGACAATGTGAGATGTGTATTTTGAATGGGATTTGATTTTTGTATTGAATAAAGGTATGAATTTTTATTTAATTTTGCGCCGACTTCAAAAGTTATGATTAATTGTAGTGTTATAGGTTGTTTGGCGAAGGAAATTATTTTATACTTTTAGGCGCAATTAGTTGCTTTTTGGAGTCGGTTCTATTTTTTTACAAAAAGATTTTATTTTTCTCTTTTCAGTGAAAACTTATTCATATAGCAGAACATCAGAGGACGTTCGACGGCAGTTTCACAAATCACAACTTCCAAGAAAAGTGACATAACTCAAAAAAAGATTTATGTCACTGAAAAATACATGAAATGCAGCTAATGTGAACAAAAAAGTTATTCGAGAAAGTTATTCGCTCGAGAGACAGTTGTGCCAGTTTTATTCTAGTCAAGTTACTTTTAAGTTGATTTTTCTCAAATGCTGCATTTTTAAGTTGGGTCACTTTTGTTGGCTTTATCGGATATGAGCAAAAAACTATCTATTGAACGAACATACGTTAAATTAAAAAGTCTTTAGAAATGCAAAGAACGGATACGCTGTGTTCGTAACCAAAAATTTTGTTAGGCATATATATTGAACTTTACAGTGAATACGTGTCACCCGCTGCGCTGAAAACTACGCAGCGTAAAGTTCAAACAAAGAGCAAAATATGCATTGCTGCTGACGGACAGAAGTTTCAACATCGATAATTACATACTGCTTTTACCAGTGTAGCTGCATGCGTTCAGCAGTTAGAGTGAGAACAGACTTTTGTGAGTATCCTGTAATTTGATTACACCTTAATGAAATCATAATGAAACCTATTTCAGACTAAGATCATTACGAGAACAAAAAAAGTATTAAAATTAAATCATCTCTTCCAAAGTTATAAGCTATCAAATTTCAACAACAACAACAATGAGAAACATGGTTTGTATTGAGAACCTCTTCTTTTACGAAGTCGGTTTAAAACGTCTATGCGTTAATCAATGTGACCGCTTACAATAACCATACTTTGAATTTTGCATAGCATAAATATCACCCGCTAAGCTACAGCATATGCAATGTCGTTCAAGTGTGCACAAAACAGGAAATTGTGAACAAATGTCTGAACTATCTTTTCCTACTAGATCGATGATGCTCTGCAATTTTATAATTCACTTTTTTCCCCTGTCTTGAACCGTTTCCGAGATAGGAACGCTAACTCCACTGTTTTCCACCAGGTGGTGCTGTAGGCGGTTGAATCACGTAGCATATGTCCACTTTGCTATACCTACGTACCACGTTTATGACTATAGCTGCAGGTGTTCAGCAGTTAAAAGAATCGGGACTGACATTTTTGGGCACTCTGTATTTTCTTTTGATCGTAAAGATATTACCATGGGACCTATTTCAGACCAAAACCTTTACAATAAAACAAAAAGTATCAAAATCAGATCATCCGTTCAGAAGTTATGAGCTAACAAACAGAAACAACAACAACAACAACAAAAAAAAATACGCTTTCAATTGAGAAAATCCTCCTTTTTGAAGTCGGTTGATTAGAGCATCTCTTACGAAGTTATAAGCTTACAAACACCAACAACAACACATAGTTCGAATTAAGAACACCCTCCTTTCTGAAATTGGTTGAAAACGACTTTGCGCTAATCGATGTGACCGCTTACAGTAACAGTACTTTGAACCACAGAGTATACATGTCATCCACTACGCTGCAAAGTGTGCAACGTAGTTCAAGTGTGCACAGTGTAGTAAATTACGAGAAAACTACTGCACGTTTTAAGCGTTCTATTTTTAGCAATAAGGTCTAAAAACTGTCTTTTCGTAGTAAATCGATGATACTCTACAACTTCGTTATTAACTTTTCTCACATCTTAAACGGTTTTTGAGATAGAACCTCTAATTCTGCTGTTTTTCACCTGATTGCGCTTTATGTTCTTTAGATTGTAAATATATTACAGTGGGACCTACTTCAGACCAAGATCTTTACAACAAAACAAAAAGTATCAAGTAACCGTATTTTGAACAATATAGCGTATGTCTCACCTGCTGCGCTACAACGTGTGAAATGCAGCTTAAGTGTGCATAGTGTAAGAGTAAGAAATTGCGAACAAACAAATGCACGTTTTTAGCATTGCACTTTTAGCATCAATGTCTAAACTATCTTTTCTTACTAAATCGATGATGCTTTGCAATTTTATAATTCACTTTTTCCCCCTGTCTTGAACCGTTTCCGAGATAGGAACGCTAACATGAATGTCTAAACTATCTTTTTGTACTAAATCGGTGATACTCTTGAACTTCGTAATTCACTTTTTTTTCTCTAGAACCGTTTTCGAGATAGGAACACTAACTCCGCTATTTTCCATCAGGTGGCGCTGCAAGCGGTTTAACCTTGTACTGCATGGCGACTTTGCTATACTTAAATACCATTTTTATCACTATAGCTGCAGCCGTTTAGCAGTTAAAAGAGTTGGGACTGATTTTTTTGGGCACCCTCTATTTTCTTTAGATCGTAAAGATATTACCATGGGACCTATTTCAGACCAAAACCTTTTCAATAAAACAAAAAGTATCAAAATCGGAGCATCCGTTCAGAAGTTATGAGCTAACAAACATAAAAAAAACATACGGTTTGAATTGAGAACCTTCCTTCTTTTTTTGAAGTCGGTTAAAAAAATTGGACTCCAAACAGTATTTTGTATACATGTTAGTCAGAGAAAGTAATTTTTATTCTTTAGCAATTTCTTGGAAAAAAGCGTTATTTGCTATAAGTTGTATACGAACCACATAGTATATTTCAATTTAGGATAATAAAAGAAATACATAACAAGACTTGAAATATAGTCCTAGGACATTCAAATATATCTCCTAATGAATTCGAATTGTTTTGCGCAGCCTTTTAAACGAATATACTGCTTTTCATGCTATGTTTTATACAAAACATGCATTTGTACTTATAAGAAATATATGTTTATTGTATTTTATTTAGTACTGTTTGGAAATATTAAAATATACCATAAAAAAATTTTCGCCAATAGGTGCAACGTATTACAGTATTTTTGAATGTCCCTGTACACGAGCAATTTGTTCAATTTCAGTAAATCGTTTCTATTAACATCCTTCTAAACATCCTTCTTTGATACTATAGAGATTTAGAATACCGAGTTTGAACTGTCTGCTAATATTTGTTCTTGTGTTTTGCTGATAACAGGCTAAAAAACACATAAACACACAGACACATAGAAGAGCAGCTAAAACTGATTTTCGAATTTAGGGGACCTCAAAACATGTAAATATAGAAAAAAAAACTGAGTTGGAAAATTCGACCCCAAAACAGTACTTTCTCTACAAGACGTGGGTAAGAGAAATGTAAAAAATGCTTTAATTAAAAGTAGAAACGTTTAATAAAAAATAAGACGTTAAAAAAAATTTATTGTTAAATAATTTGGATTTAACCCCTACTTTACAATAAGCGTTTCAAAAATAACCTAATTATTTTAATACTGATTTTAGTTGTACACGGAAAGAACTTAGAATGATTCTAATAATAATAATAATAATAATAAAATCAAAATGGTAAAAAAAGACAAGTAATGCCAACTATTGGCTCTAAAATCAATACAATAAATATAATTGTGATGCTTCGCCCGGACAAGGGGGGGGGGGGGTAGAAGCTAACCCGAGATAACTTGGGATAATAATTTGAATCTAAATGTTCAACCCGAGTTAACTCGTGTGTTTAAGGGGGGGGGGTTGTAAAGGGTGTAGATTTTTTGTTGGGTGTAATATTTGGGTAGTTAAAAAAATCTAAAGTTAGTGTCCATCTTATTGAACGGATAGCCCTATCGAAATATTTTAAACCGGAAATTACAAACATTTTGCCAAATTGATTGATAATTTTGTTTCCTACTTTTTTTGTGGAGGAGTACACAGCACTTTTTACATTGTTATTTTCGGAAAGAACACGCAGTCATAGAAATACGAAAATTTCATTTTTAATTCATTTTATATGTCAAACACATTCCATTTTTAATACTTATTGAATTATGAGTGCTTTTAATAGGCGATTATAAATGCATTAAGCAATTTCTTTGAAAGTGGATAGTTATTTACGATTTGATTGCTGTCTGTAGTGATCATCCGAATGTTTTGCAGAATTTTCTTGAAAATTATAGAGCTTTCCTTCCGCCTATATAAAAATGAATTAAAAAAAAAAAAAAAAACTGGAATAACATCAATATAATCTAGGTATTACATGTCCACAAATATATTCGAAAAATATTTTTCCGTTTGCGAAAGTAAATGTCGTTTATCCAAAACTCTTGAAATTGCTTGATATCTGAAAGAAAACTAACGCTGTCGTATAACTTGTAAGACTTACTTTTACTTTTTAATTTTGAGGCACCATATGTTATACTTTGTGAGATATCTATTGTGAAACTTGGAAGACTATAAGAATGTATTTTCTGTTATCACTAGAATATTCTATTTCACTTGAATAAAACATAAACTAAAAAATACAGAATTTCTATGTTTGCCGTAAACTTTGAAAGTACAACTTTCTTCAAAAAATAAACTTAAAAATAATACACAGTAAAAGAACTTACATACTGAAAAATAAATAAATAAATAAAAATACAGCTATTTTTTGCGAATTTATGTAATTTATATTAAATAGAAGAACAATGCAGATAGGGGAAGGGAACCGAATATCGGATATTTTTTGAAAATAAGGTTAAAAATATACTAAACCTAGTCATAGGTAAATAAAAGTCGGTGTACGTAATCTTGGATTCATATACTATATATACTTTAACAAATTTAATTGCTGCAGTGTTAAATAATACACAAAATTATGTCATTTTAATTGATTGAGAATCTTAGGTCTTGACTAAGTAGGCTCCTAATAACAGATATCCGATAATGTCTCAATATCGGATGTCCGATATTAGGCAGCCTAATTTACACAGTAAATTAAAAAAAATTAAGAATCGTTTTTATTAGTCTCTTATAAGTACCTATAACAAAAAGACACAAAACATAGTTTATGTATTTAAGGAACTATTAACAAACATAAAAATAAATGAAATACAAATCAACTCAGGTATTTAACATGTCACATTTTTTAACATTTAAATATTTGAAAAAAATTAACTCTTAACCTAGTTTAACAAAAACTTTTGCACTTACTCTGACTGATTACTAAAGAAAAAAAAAAAAAAAAAATACACTAACGGTAATTATCGTCTCCTAAAACAGTCTTCGCTTTGTCTCATGTCTTTAATTAGTCTTATATCCTTGTTTGCAGACGTCACAAATAAAATGAATTATTCTGCTATCTTCGATTCCAGCACAGAGCTCGTGACACCACTGGTAACAAGCTATGCATCGTATCCATTTTCCCCACATATATCATTGGAGTACGATCCATGACAATATAAACATTCAATATCTTCATCATTGCCACTATCTCCATCACTCTCTAAAATCATTTCGATGTCGGATTCATCAGATTCAGATTCAATAGTTCTACGCTTATTTTGTTTTGATTTTTCATCACCTTCACTTTGGTTTTTGTGACCACCTTAGCTTTTTTCTGTTTTGGTAGACACTTGTTTCTCTTTTCAACCGCAAGTTACAGCTCATGTTTATGTGGAGATGCTGTAAGGACCGCAGGTTGTGTTTGTCTACTATTTGCTTTTCTTGGCTTTGTATCAATGGATGGTATAGGCTTTATCATTTCAGTAGATATCAGTAAATTTGAACTTGGTACATTCCTTCCTAATCTTCCAAAGTACTTTTAGGAACCCCAAATACTTTTGAAGCTTTAAGGTATCCCATTTCCTTATTTTTCACAGCAAAAAGGACCTTTTTCATAGCCTCCGGGTACCACGTTTTTCGTCTCTTATTAGGAGCCATTTTAAGCTAAAATAAATAAATATGCCAAAGTATTAACTTCAAGCAACTTATTTGACCCTTAAAATCGGATATCCGATATTGAGCACCATCATGTATCCGATATTAGTATTTTTACATGTAAATACACAAATTATAATATCTAAAAATTTTGTCGTACTTTTCGTACGAAATTCAATTTTTTAAACAAGTTATTTAGCAATTCATAAAGTACAATAAAGAAATAACATCATTAAACACTTACTTTTCAAAAATATTACCTTCAATAACCACCATTTAAATTTTCTTCGAAACACAAATCCCACGCACAGCACTTGCGTCGCCATTTTGACAGATAGCTCGTTAAATGCGCTGCAGTGCTGCCATCTAGTTGCATTCAAATATTAACCGGTTTTCTAGATCGATTACGTTACTTAGTTTAGCAGATATTCTTGTGTCCGAAATTCGGCAACCATCCACTGTTCGGGTCCCTTCCCCTATATATAATATTACAAGCCGAGACCACATTCGTTGTAAAAAATGGTAATTTTAAAATCAAATTATTTAAACTGAAGTGACCAAAACTGTTTTCTATTCATCACTTGAACATTCTAGAGCATTCTTCGATTTCATACAGACTTGTTTTCACACTATTTAGTCTATTTTTAACACTTTCCAACAAGATTGAAAAACCTTTATGACTTCAGTCTGCCTGATTGACCGTATTCTCATTTTCACAAAAATTTATAGAACGCCTGGAAAGGTGATAGATGTTATTTAAATTTATTTATAAATATGTTTCATATTGAATATGTTATAAGTATCTCTAATTGGAAAATGTTTTATAATCTGCGTGAAACACATGATTTTTCTTTCTGCTTAGATTAAAAGGCTATTGCGTTAAATCTACTATAAAAGAGAGTAGTCACTATTTCTAGTAGGGCATCAGCAATAAAATATGATGAAGCACTTTTCAATATTACGAGATGTATTTACAGTGACAAATGAAAAATGAAGAATCTATACATGTATATATGCTCTAAACGTTCAGAAATAAAATAACTTTCTTTCTTTTAAACTTTTCAACGAATATAAACATACAAAAAATAGCACTTGTGTATCATTCTTTATTTATTTCAATGAGATAAGATAATGGATTTAAATATATTTCTTGACAACTTTGATATATCTAGGACTGTTGTTTATAAGTAATCACAGTAAGATATTTAAGATAATAGTTTTTGGTTATACACCAAGCAAAAACAATTATTTATTATTACTTCCGAGAAATTTTATGAAAAACATATAATTAACTAAGTGAGAAAGAGACATATCCGATATTTTTCGGGCTTACCTGGAAAAAAAAAGCAATATTGTGAGAATAAAAAAGCAACAAAATTACATAATTAGAAAAGTTCAAGAGTTTTCCAAGTTGTATAACACAGACACACCCTCTTATTACACGTAATTTTATCTACCTTTAAGGAGTCAATTTTATTAACAAATAACAAATTTTAAAAGTATGATGAAGTCAAGCAACTTTAATGTAAGTGAGCATAAATTTAAATGGAGATTTTTTCTTCCAAATATAAAATTTCTAGCTCAACCGGTTTAAAAACTGCACAATAGGCTTCTTACTTAACACCTCCACATTTCACCCTATTTTAATTGGTGTTGAGAATTTTTTTTATAAGTGTTATGAATAGGAATTTAATTGAAGAAATTTTATACCGAATACAAACTTTCTATTTCAATCGGTTTTCAAAGTCTACAACAGATTGCCTCATCACTCTTCCCCTTGTTTCACTCCGTTTTAAAGAGGTTGGACAATTTTTTAATAGTGTGATGAATATTAACTTGAATGAAGAATTTTTTATCAAATACCAAGTTTCTAGTTCAAATTGTTTCCAAACTGCACAGAATACTCATATATTTTACTATTTTTCGAAACCCTTAAAGGGGTCGAACAACTTTTAATAATATAGTGAATATGAACTGAAATGAAGAACTTTCATTCCAAGTATTACATTTCTAGCTCATGAAGTATCCAAATTGCACAGCCTACCATATCTCATTAGAGTGCACATCCCTCATCGAAACAATTAACCAACATCGAAATCACGTGACGAGTGCTTTTCAGTTTTCACCCTTAAAAAGTCACGGATTGACACTCCTCCTGGAACAAAGTCATCCAGTTATGCCAAGAAAAATGCCGAAGTACTGCTATGCATTTGGATGCGAAGAAAGATTTGTAAATGGAGGACTAAGTACGTATATAGTTTTAAATTTTATTGAAATATTAATGTAATATTAAATGAAATATTTAAGGTACAAAATGAAAATTTCTTTCATTGCATGCGTGATGAACAATTTCCGAAAATAGCAAAAGACATATTAATATTTAAAACGTATAATAAATTGCAATTATTAATAAATTACACATAATTTTTCGGAGTATTCAATCCACTTTATATTTTTCTAAAATGTTACAACTTAATAAGTAAAAGAGAGAGAGGGAGGGAGAATGTTTTCTTGTAGCGATAATAAGCCAAGTGTGGCAAACCGAGCGGATCTGACTGTTTCACTCGTCACGTGACCGATAAATATCTTCTATGTTGATCACTCGGTTGGATAGGAACTTCTTTTTTGAATGCGCCCTCTAGGCTTCCAGGTGCTAAGAAACATGTGCGCCATTTTTTTTTTTTTTTAATTAGTCAAGAGTGTGAATTTATATATTATTCAAATTAACAAAAAATTAACAAAAAATTAACAAAAAGCTTTCATATTTAAAATATAGATAAATATTTATAAACAGTATTTTATATAATTTTAACAAAGACAGCAAACTTAAGTTGCATCATTTTTTCTAAAATTCATCATGACGAGATTTTTATTAAACTTCGAAAAAACAAAGTGATTTTTAAACTGATGATTTATGTTTCGAATTTTAGCTAAAAGAATTTAAAAATAACATAGGTGAAATCAAACAGGAATATCCAATCTTGAAAAATCAAAGATACGTCAGCAACAATATTTTGAAACGTTTAGCTTTTGCAATATTTTTTAGAACTTTTCTGGTAAGCGCAAGAAAAATTCTTTCGTATTTTACTCACTACTGTTTTTACTTATTTGAACAAATCTTAGCAAAATAGTTTAAAAATAGTATAAAAAAATAAATAAAATTCAGGAAATGTAATATCGGAAGATTTTCTTTTTCTTACTTTTAGTCGCTGAATTTAAAGTTCCGATACTTTTCAATAAATGTTATCGAAACAAAATATTGCTTTTTATTCTAAAGTTATTTTCTCTTGATTTCTCAGAACTAAGATTATTGCATCCAATACTATATTTATTGATTCATGAAGTATTATTATATTCAGAATGATTTAGAAACAACTATAGTATTTCCCCACAACTGGATTTGGCGATTTATTTTTGGTGAATATGGCGAAATGCTATTTTTGCGAAGGGTTGCCATGGATTCCAATCGTTAACAAAAGCAAAATGCGTTTTTCAAAATGGCATCTTTATAAAAAATAATCAAGCTTATTTTTAATAATAATAAAACAAATACATATTTAAAATTGACTTACCTCACTATTCATCATAAAAGATCTTTCTAAATTTCGCTTCTTCAAAGCTTTTGAATACGCATACATATATAAATAAGTGCTTCCTGTGCATTTATACAGTTCAAATGTTGTTCCACACGTACCAGAAAAATGCGATTATATAAATTAGAATTCCTTTTACCATTTCTTTTAATGATTTTTAGAACACATTTTTAAAAATAAGCTATTTTACGTAGCATGAAAGAAAAAATCTATGAAATTCCGTAACTTAATTAATACACATCTAGCTAAATACGTGTTACTACATGCTTCGCGTACATGAAAACCATTTTCCAAACCAACATGAGCCCACCAGCGGCCGAGCGGTTCTGCGCTCAAAGCTGGTAGATGGGAGGTGCCGGGTTCGATCCCAGGTCGCGCTCATCGACCTAGCCGTTCGGAGTTTTCCGTGGTTTCCTCCGAAACTCGCGTAAATACGGGCTAGGACCCCTTAGAAAGACCCCCACGGAGGGCATTCCCCCTTTAGGCCTTGGACACATAAGGAGTCAATCGGCCTTAATCCTCCAACCAACCAACCAACCAACCAAACCAACATGAACATTTTTTCACAGATATCTTACTACAAGATGCCTTACTTAAACAAAATAAAATAATAATAAAATAAATAAACAAAATAAATTAATAATAAAGAATAAAAATACGACCGAGTTATATTATAATGATACTTCACCAGGTGAAATAGAATAGAGTTCTAACAACCACGTGACTTTCTTCTTAGCAACCGTACTTTGCTGAAGGACAATGCTAATTTTTCCATGCCTTTGGAAGCGTAGTAGTCGAATTTTTTTATGCTTTTACAAATACATTTACAACACTGTGTTACAATAAATTTGTGACACTATTCTGCAATGATAAAATGAGTCAGTGGGGTCAACTGTCCCTTAGCAAACATGCTTGTGACGTCATCTGTTAGAACTCTATAAAATAATGAATAATTACTACTTTATAATTAATTGCTAAGCTGGTTGCCATGGTAAAAAAAAAAAAAAAAAAACAGAACGCTGGTTGCTATGGCCATCAGGAATAAACAACATGCAGGCTGCCATATTATATTGCAAAGAATCCATAAGGACATCGTTATCGTTGGAAACGGCCCCAAAGAAAAATCGCCAAATCCAGTTGTGGGGAAATACTATAATTATACCATGATGTATTCTAACTTAAGAATGTTTGTTTTAGATCTTTACTTTATTCTATATTTATAAGAAGCAAGAATTGGTTTGGAAAACAATTCCACTTACGATTTTTGACCGTTTATAATATATTTATGATGTGTTTTAATCATTTTCGAAATGGTGTGTATCTGTAGGTCTGTGTGTGTAGCAAAAGTTTTGGGGTAGTTCTAGATTAAGAACTAATGCTGAAAATTATATACAATATTTTATTTAGTTGCACCTTGATATATGTGAATGTCTATAAACTAATGGTACATTTCGCTTAAAAATTGTTGATGACGTTCTTTATTTTTATTTTTATTTATTTTTCCCATAATTTTAAAATGGTAGCGAGGTTAAAATTTTGTATAATATTTAAATGAAGATTATTTTCAACTAATCATTAAAATATTTAAAAATATAATTTATAAAAATAATACTTAACCAGAATATATACAGGGTGTTTCAAAACTCATGGAGAAAAAGTTAAGGGGTGGTAGAAAACATCAAAACAAGCCATTTTCACCATACAATGCATGGTCGGAGAGCAAGCGGTGACCGGTAGAGGGCGCTGTAATGGAAAGGATAAAGCGCGCGTTTTCTTACACACCGTCATTTCTACTGTGGATTTCAGCAGGCATGGCGGCATACAGTAATCAGGAAAAGGCGGACATGCATTTTATGTATAGTCTGGCGAATGGGAATGCTCTGAAAGCCGAAAGACTTGTGGTATTTTTCGGTCTGGCACGTGTCTTCTAAGGAAAAACTGCCTGTACAGTCTTGCGGCTTCCAGAGCATTCCCATTCGCCAGACCATACATAAAATTCATGTCCGCCTTTTCCAGATTACTGTATGTCGCCATGCCTGCTGAAATCTACGGCAGAAATGACAATGTGTAAGAAAATGCGCGCTTTATACTTTCCATTACAGCGCCCTCTAGCTCTCCGAGCGTGCATTGTATGGTGAAAATGGCTTAATTAGATATTTTCTACAACCCCTTAAATTTTTGTCCATGAGTTTTAAAACACCTTGTATATATTACGAATACATGGGATTCTTTCTCTTTATTTCTTCCCTTTTCTAAGGAAATACTCTCGAATGTATAATTTTGCAATATCAATATTTTTCAAAAAATGCGTCAATACTTTTAAAACGAGTGGTCGAACCATATACCTGTCATAAATTGAAAACAGATTACTTATCGCATTTTTGTATTAAAAGGAAGAAAAAAAAAATAATAATCCCATAATCCAGAATGACGGTGTTTTGGTCGTAATTACGTGAATTTGCATAGGAAAATATAGAAATGTAAAAGAAAGTTTTGTGTTGACCACAATGTATATATATATATATAAATTCGCAATATTTAACTATGAACGTTTTTTAATGTATGAATTTTAGGCAATACTTATTTTAAAAATTAGTTAATAAAAATTTATTTTGCTACAATATGTTAAAATCAAAGGAAAAAAAAAAAAAAAAAAACTATTCGTACCAAACTTTAACTGCTATATTTGGCGGGGAAAAAAATGACATTGTTAAGAGAGAGAGAGAAATTTCAAAGATAATTCAGCTTTTCTTGTCTTTTCCTTCTTTTTCTTCTCCTTTCTTTTCTTTTTTTTTTTTTTTTTTTTTTTTTTTTTTTTAATAATTCTTAATAGATGGAAAAGAAACCGAAACAGCTCGATTGGAATTTTTACTGTATCTGCGAGCGCGAACGTGTTGTTTATACTTTGTTGGAATGCGAGAGAGAGCTTTTCTGATAGCGTACATGAGCTTTTTTTTTTTTTTTTTTTTTTTTTTTCCAAAATCTTACAAATTTTTATCATTTTTCTAATATTATTTAATTCTTTTCTATCAAAATAGTTTTACAAAATATTCAAGGAGGATTTATTATAAACTAATTGTAAAGAATATACATTCGACGTGTTGATTTTGCAATAATATGTATGTAATTACTGTTTCAAAAATGAAAATCCGCCAAAAAAAAAAAAAAGTATATATATATATATATATATATTTATATTATTATTATATTTTTTTTTTCTGGGAAGTAAAAGTTTTTTCTTTTTCTTTCTATATATATATATATATATATATATAATATATATATATATATATATTTTTTTTTTCTTTTCTTTTACTGACGTCTTGGCTTCCGTTTCTTTCTGTAAAATTAACATTTTTTTTTTTTTTTTAATTAGTATATAGAATTTTTCATAACTGCATATTTCTAAACATTGTAAAACATTTATTATAATAGTTTCATGCAATTAAGTAAAATAAATCCATATTTATGATTAATGCACGTACACTTTACTGAAATTACATAAGAAATCCATTATTAACATTAGTTTATAAATATCATTTCACATCTGTTTAATAAAAATACCATTTTATGTTACACATTTTATTAAGGAGATGAGGGCTAAATATTTTATTCAAGCTGCAGAAAAGGAATGTGATATTTAAATTAATGACTTATATTTCGAGAAGTTTGCTGATTTCAGTCAAAAATACTTCAAAATATCATATTTGAACATAAACAGAAATATTCCTTCCTTAAAAAATCAAAATACACCACTAACAAAAATATTTAAAAATGTTTAGTTTCTGTAATATATTTCAACATTTTTCGTATAAGCACAACAACAACAACAACAACAACAACAATAATAATAATAATAATAATTATAATAATTCTTCCATAATGTATTTACTACTTTCCTTATTCAAATAATTATTTGCAATATTAGCAAAACTATTATTATGTTCAGTAATATTACTTCTTTAATTTTTAATATACTAAGTATCTTACAATATAATAATAATAATAATAATAATAATAATAATAATAATAACAGCAACTGAACAATATAACGATCAAAAACAAATAAAAATATATTTAAATTGATGATTTCTGTTTCAAAAAATTTCCGATTTTTTTTATTTATTTTATTTTTTTTATTTGAAATGGAACAGCAATATGCATTTGTTGAAAAATTAAAAATACGTTAATAATAATTTAATGAAATCATTAGTACCAGCAGTAATTTTAACCAATTTTTTCTTATAAGCACAAGGGGATTCCTTCTACATTGTATTTACTACCATTTTTGCTTAGAACGAATATTAGTAAACTTATTTTTAAATTCATAAACATTATATCTTGTACTTTTAATAATAAATAAAATTTTAAACTAAATTTTTTGCATAAGAAATTGCGGCAAAATATTTATTAATATTTTAGAAAAGCAAAGAGATATTTAAACCGATAATTTGTCATTCGAAAGTTTATATATATATGTATAGTCAAAAGATTAATAAATAACATATTTGAAATCAAACTGAAACATCCATTCCTTGGAAAATCAAAGATACGGCAAGCAACAATATTTTGAAATGTTTAGCTTCTGCAATACTTTTTAAAAACTTTTCTCATAAGCACCAGAAAAATTCTTCCATGTTGTATTTACGACTGCTTTTTCTTATTTGAATGAATCCACGCAAAATAGTTTAAAAATTGTTAAAAGATTAAAAAAAAAAAAATGACGAAATGCAATATCGAAAATTTTTTCTTTACATATAGCTTCTGAATTTGAAGTTTCGATACATTTAAATAAATGTTTATCGAAACAAAATATCGCTTTTTCTTCAAAAGTTATTTTCTCTTTTGGTTTTTCAGAAGTAGGATTAAAGTATGCGGTAATCCATTTATCAAAATTTATGAAATATTAAATCATATTCATATATTTATATTTATATTTAAATAAAAAAATTGTATAATTTTTTTTACATATTTTTATTTTAAATATTCCTATCGTAGGACTTTTTTTTTTTCGATTGTTCAGTAATATTATTTAAATGTTCAGAAAAATTTCTTAAATGTATAAAAAACAAAGTAACCAAAAATCTTCCCTTTTTTTATTTTCTATCGATTCACGAAGCATTAATACATATTCATAAATATTTTCTTAAGCTTTTTTTTCTAAGGTTTTTTTTTTTTTTTTATTACACGTTTTTATCTTAAATATTTCTATTGTAGATTTTTTTTTCGATTGTTCTGTAATATTAGCTAAATATTGAGAAAATTTTTTTTTACTACTACATTTAAAAGACAAAGCAATAAAAAAAAATCATTCTCCGTTGTTTCATTTTCTTTAGGATAAAGCTTTTTTGTATGAAGAAATTTGCAGAACACTCTGGGACATTACGCTAATACATTAATCCAAAGAAAGACTCGTGCATTAAAAATATTTATATGCATTGTATATATTATGTGTATACTAAGTGTACCGGTTAATAATGCGGATCGTTTTCAATGATGGAGTTGCAGTAGAATTCTTCAGATGCGAGGTGATGTGTGGACTAGAGGTCTGCACGGGCCGAAATTTTGAGGCCCGGGCCCGGCCCGGCCCGTACGAAAGATTTGCTTATCCGGTCCATTTATTTTTTAACCGTGTATGACCCGGCCTGGACCGGACAAAAACTGATAAAATAAGGCCCGACCCGGCCCGGCCCGATTCAAAAATATGTAAAATAACGAAAAAATAATGCATGCCTTTCTATGAAAAAGATTTTTAGTATGTGTTTTGCAGAGGTTTTATATAACCAAACAATAGTACGTTCTTTAACAAAACTGCTGAACTTTTCCAAGATAATTATATATAAACAGAAATTCATTATTATAGACAAGGCATAAAGACAAACAGAAAGTCAAATCGAAAATATTAGCATTCATCAAGCAATACAGGAAAGTATTTAAAATGGTTAATACTACTAAAAAGCACTTTCCTCTTATATACCGTAATGTATCCGAATTTTTCATGTGATCCGGTAAACAAAACTTTAATGTTAATCCAACCATATTGAATAGAAAAGTTGTTTTTGACCATGATAAGAATGATGCTACTTTCATCCACCGGAGAAAAGAAAAAGGAGCCTTAAAGAAAAGTTGCAACAGAAGGATTTTTATAGCCTTCATACCACCTAAACTCAGCAGATCATAGGAAACAAAGCCTTATGCACAGTAAAGTATCTAATTTATTTTGTTATGTACATGTACGCAAACTGGTAGTGGAATGATGCATACTATTTTGAATAGGAAACCATATAATATTACTTTAAATAAAATACATTAATTTCGAAGTATGCTAAAAATATTTGCGAAAAATCAGATTTCAAACAGACAGACTGATAGACAAATAAATGGAAGTTACAGACATTTTTTAACAAAATAGAACTTTATGTGACATACCAGCCTGTAAAATTAAGTAAAATAAGTGACTGGAGAAATATCTTTATCATTTTCCTTTTTCGTTGATTAACGAGGAAACCTGAAAAGAATTCGGGCCGACACGGCCCGGAGAAAATTTCATTCAGGCCTGGCCCGGCCCGAGTATACACAAAAAAACTGAGCCCGAGCCCCGCCCGGCCCGAAAACAAAATTAAAATTTCAACCAGTGTGGACCTCTAGTGTGGACCTTTTTGTTCTTGTGTCAAGAAGCTTCAAATTCAAGAAGTTTCAGCGTGTTAACCTAATAGATATATTTAGGAGAGAGTGGGGATGAATGGGAAATTTTTCATGTTTTTACTGATAACGTTCACCATCTGCAATTCAGACTTTTGTAACATTGCTCATAAGTACACTTCAGTAATCAGTTACATATAAACATACTAACTTTAATAAAAAGTTACTTTTAATTAATAGTTTATTTTATTTTTTACCTGCATGTGCATTGTCCCATTCATCCCCATGTATGGGGATGAATGGGACATGATTGGGGGGACAGGACTGGAGTTAACAAAGAAAAGAAAACAAATGGGAAAATAAATAAATTTATAAAGTTAACTTTTTTTATGTGATTTTATTACACACTATAAATTTAGTGAAATTAACATAAACTGACTCAAATTAACGTCAAAAGGCAAAAGTTCTTTGGTTCGCACAGTTCCTAGTGCTCTAGGTTTTGGTAATTTAATCTAATAAGATCTAATCTAAAAATAAATAAATTAATAAGACACTAGAAAGAGATAAATGATTATAATAGAGTAAAAATTATCCAGATAAATTTTTGCTTTTGATTGATTGGAAAAAATCAGCATTCTTTTTTGTAATACATTAATAATCACCAAGATTTGTTTAATTAGCTTGATTGAAATTGGGATTTCAATCAAATTATTATTAGTTTCTTTCTTTGTTTTTTTTAATTATTGATTTAAGTTGCACTGAAAATTCTAACTTATAATTTTTTTAATCATAATTACTATAAACAAAAATCAGAACAATTAATTTCAATCTATTTTTTTACTAAATCCATGCTACTTTTATAATTCCATGTTGTAACTACTGAACTACAGGTTATAAAAATATTGAAAATCTGTTTAAGATTTGTTTTAATATAATTCTTGTGTACAATTTTAAATTAGCCCATAGTGGGGAAAATCCGTTCATCCCCATTCAAACTGTCCCATTCATCCCAACCAACATATGATCATATAAAACAGGAAATAGGCTTAATAAACAATTGTCAATATTCTTCTTGAATATCATAAACACAATAAAATGTTATGCATTTTCACCATATAAGAGTTATGCTAACTTTAAGCAAATAGTTAATGTCTTAACTATTACCTAATTGAATCAGTAAAAACTTACTTTGGCAGCCGAAAAACACGCTTTAATATTTTTCTACCTTTCTATGGATAGCACAATTCTGAAACTACACTTGATGAAAGACCTCGGTGCTGCCATATATCAGAAAAATATCAAGTTTCCAGTGCTTGCAGAACATAAAAGTTTGCTATTGTCCCATTCATCCTGCGTCCCATTCAACCCCACTCTCCCCTACGCTGAAACATGGCAAAGTTCGAGGCAAAAAAAAGAGTATATATGGAAAGTGTTGATTTATTACTTTATTTTGAAGAAAAGTGCTGCTGAAAGTTATCGTATACTTCGGGAAACTTATGAACTTGCTCATCTCATGATACGTGTGAATGATGGTATAAACAGTTTAAAAGAAGTGATTTTGACATGAACGACAACTAAAGGTTAGGTCAACCAAAAAATTTTGAAGAGGAACAACTGCAAGCATTATGAGCTGCTAAAACCCGGTGAAACCGTTAACGATGTTCGACCGACCATAAATAGTCAATCTGAATTATGCTTTGATCATCAAATAACCACAATCGGCAACAAAACACGGCAAGGTAATTTTACATCATGATAACACCCCATCACACAGCTCAAAACTTGTAAGACGCATTAAAGGGCCTTGCGTGGGAAACATTAGATCCCCTACTGTATTCACCAGACCCTGCCCCATCAGATTGCTACTTGTTCCCTTTGATAGCACATGCATAATGTTTAAAGTTGTGGAATGTGGAAAAGTGTGTGTCTCAATGGTTTGCATCCTACGACTCAAAGTTCTTGTGGCAGGTATTTCATCTTTCAGGTATTCACAAATTACCCGAAAGGTGGAAAAAATGTATGACTAATGAGGATTATCATCAGCATATATAATTACGCTCACCACTGACTGACTCTGTCACGCTTAAAAAGGCTAAGAGATTTCCTTGGACTCTGTCTGTGTGTGAACGCAAGTTGCCACCTAATTTTCATACTTCACTTAATTTTAAAATATCGAATTGTCCGATCGATAAGCTGTTTATTCCGACGGTTTCAGAAAAATCGCCCCTTTCATTTGGTACCTTATTCTTAACGAATTTTTGATTAGATTTTTTTTTTAATTGATTAAAATGTAATTTAATTGTTGCCATTTTTTTTCAGCAAAAATTAAAATATGCTTTCACGTGAAAAATAAATAAATAAATAAATATGAATTATTTAAAGTGAAATTATTATGAATTATTTGAAGTGAGAAATAAATAAAATGATATGATCTTTTTTCAACGGGCGCCTTAGTCGTCCTACAACTAACTGGTTTTGAAGAAAGCACATATGCTGTTTCTGTTAAAATTATCGTGTTTTCTTTGCTTATAAAAATCTGCATTATTAACCAGTACAGCTAGTATGATGCTTCTCTTATAGATTTCTTCATAATTTAGCGAAACTGTTGTAAATTATGAGAAGAGAAATTACGTGATGTTTTATTAATGGAATGAAATTACAGATTTCAAAGATGCAATACTTTAAATGAGATAGAAAAAAAATATATTACTTTTCAATGTAGAAATCTTCTCTTCGAGCATCTGTTGTGAAAGCGAATCAAGACTGAAGTGTTAGACAAAAACTGGGTCGAAACGGTTAAATCTTAATCCTCACAGTGTAGTGATTGATCGTACAGAACGGAGAATCTTTCGAATTCTAGCAGTCAACAGAACGGTAATAGTACAGCAATTTGCAACAAATCTTAACCAAGAATAATCTCAAATTATCTTTGAGTGCACTGCGCGATATACCGTACTTCGTTGGGGCTATGGAAGCGCAATAACTTATTTCTACAAAACTTTCAGATGGTCATCATTAAGAGACCACTCAGTGTATATATACGTAAAGGTCAATGCAAACGTTGCGGGATAATGATAATAAATTGGCCGCTTAATGTATGTAACTAGATTTCAGCAAAACAAAGGACACTATGAAGAATTTTCGTACAACTGACCATTTTAACAACGTACTGCAGAAAAATAGCAATATATGTAAATGTAATAGCTAAAACTTACGAATACCTTTACGTATCTAGATATGTTTAGTTTTTTGTGCTAAATGTTACCAAAGTGCCATCTTCCAACTACCCAACCATATCAGACATCGGTATATATTATGGTAAACATGCTCGATTTCAACACTTGTGAGAAACACTGAATTGCCAGAATGTACGATCTGATACTTTAACACGTTGATCGCCATGTCAACCATCGGTGGTTGACAGTGTAAAATATAATATAAAACTAAAAATATTACACTGTTTCAAGTAATTACTTAAAATTTATTTAAAATTTACTTAATTTTTATTTATTACATGATAATATCATTAAGGAATTTTAATGGATTTTATTAAGAATTCGCGTGGCGATCAACGTGTTAAATTATAAAACTTACTACAAGACAATACCACAGTTGATCATTTTCATAGACTGACTTTGATACAAAGATATGTCTATACTACTACAAAAACTTGTACTGTCTAGATTTGCCTAAAGTTGTATGCTTACATTCAATGCTCAAAAATTTTAAATCAATGTGGAGATGCTAATTAAATATTCTATTTACCTTTGCCATCACATTAATTCGTAATCATAGACGCTTGTTGATTGAATAAATTTATTTGTTCCAAACGGTTAAAAAATCTGCAAGTAATACAGCTAATTTTCATGACTTTAAATCATTCTTTAATTATGATTGTTGCACTTTGATTGCACAGCTTGATAGTTGTTGTATTATGCGCGCAAAAGTATTAAAAGATATAAAATTGCAAAAATGAATTTTATGCAAATATTTTCTTCAAAAATCGTTTTTAAGTCTTTTATTTTAATGAAAAACGCGAGATATTAATTTAACCATTTTGTACGAATCAGTTGTAGTCTTGCGAAACTGTCATTTTGAAGGTACTACATACAAGCGACTATACAGGTCATTTTCAAGAAATCTTAAAATTCGTATGCCTCCGGACCATAAAAAGGACTGAATCCCAGATCATCGCCAATTCTCTACTGCGTAGCATTTTTGCGACAAAAAACTCATTGAACTTAACTCAACATGAAACCTTAAATGATCGAAAGATTCACTCATTGATTTTGTATTTAAACGATATTGTGTCTAATCGCCTGTATACAACATTGCTCTAACAGCATATATTACTCTTTATATAAAATTCCTTTATACTTTTAAGATCTCTTCCTGTAGATAATAATGGAAATAATAATAATAATAATAATAATAATAACAACAACAATAATCTTCTTAATAATAAAATCCCGACTTTCCAGTTTCATAATCGAAACAATGCATTGAGATAAAGAAAATAAAATTTTTATCCATGATTTACATGGCTTTGAAAGATTCGTTCATTGATTCTTAACAAAATAAAACAAAATAATTTTTATTTTTTCAATGAACTATTCTCATGAAATGTTAATTTTGTCAAGAGAAAATAGTAACAAATTAAAAAGTAGAATTTAGTTACGTCAGGAAAAATTAATATTATTATAAGTAGATACGCGATTATAAAATTTTATTTAAAGGATTATGATTCAAATTTTTTCTTGGAAGCGTTTGGACTTCAAAACATACACTAAGCGACAAAAAAAAAAAAAAAAAAAAAAAAAAAAAAAGCCGCACTTGGATATTTTCCTTTTTGCTTTCTACAACCGCCAAATTTATCGTTTAAAAAGCAAATTTTCGAACAGATTTTATTATGTTATCCACCACATACACATTAGTACTCAGTCCAGTGTTAAAAACAAAATACAATAGTCAGGAAAATTGTGATTTTAGAAATTATTTCAAAAATGATAAGAATAAGGCAGTTAACGATGCCACAAAAAGTATTAATTTTTGAATGAAAATCAAAAAATATTTTAATACGTGAGATGGTAAAATAATTAAAGGGTAACGAAATATTGGTAAAACGGTTTTTAGCAAGTTATAACGTTTTTTGGTCGTTTAAACTGGAAATTTCGTTTATGGCGGCCATGTTGCTCATCCAAGCGAGATGACCGTAAGTTAAAAAGCCATTTCTTATAAAATCGGTTTGTATTACAATTAGAACATAAAAGAGATTCAGAAAAAGTGTTTAGCAGCATAATTTCTTTAACTACAGTACAGCAACTATTAAACAAAGCAGGTTTAAATGACAGAAAATTTGAAAAAATTCCATTCTTAGTGAAGAAAATTAGGAAACCATGACCTCAGATGGCTAAAAAAATAAAAAATGATTAGTTAATTTTTGGGCTGAACTGTTTCTCTTTGATGAGTCAAGTTTAACTTATTTCGAGCTAAAGAAAGCAAGCGGAACTGACAACGAAAATATGACCGACTTAATGAAAATCACACTTTTAAAACAGTGACACAATCTCCGTACATTATGGTACGGAGGTGCATAACTTTTCAAACAGTCGGACAAATTATTATGCTCAAGGGATCAATTAACTGGAAATAAAACACAATCTTCATAAAAGTGTTGCCTGACCGACTATTTTGGAGGTATCTTGGACATTTCCGTAAACAGCATTTTACGCTAAAAATGCACCTAACTACGCGGCGTCTGTGGTCAGTTTATTACTTCAAATTGTCAAAATTTCCTATCCATTCCAATGAGAACCTATAATTCTGTAAGTAATCATATCTTTTTTTCACTTTAAGTTAAATCCCACAAAAGATATAGTAAAATTTCTTCTTTACCAGACATGAGAATAGTCCTAATCGAGATCCTCTCGAAAATGTTTCGTCAATAAAAAAGCGGGGAAGAGGGGAGATGATTCGAAATTTGCAGCCTATAACTCTACCTGAACTAGAAAAAATTATTTGTGATATTTTGCACGTTGAAATTTCTGAGATTTATATTAAAACACTGTATGCCATTGCGCATTAAAGCAGTGATTCCATATTAACCCAATGTGGAATTAACCCAATGCAGATACATATTTTTAATAAAAAATTGCTTAGATCTAACAAAAAAAATAGTATACAAAGTGTATGGTTATTGCATTATGTTCAAAAAGAAAGTTTAAAAATTACTTCGTAGTGTGCAATAATGCAAATTATTAAATCGAAAATGTACATAGGTATCATTTTATCTCTTTGGTATTACACAAATAAGAGAGTTTCATTTGTTTCAAACATTAATTTTAAAGTTATTACGAATAAAAAAGGTATAAGTCATTTTTTCTGCAGTGCGGCTTTTTTTTTTGTCGCTTAGTGTATAAATATCATGATGCAAAAAATGTAGCCATTTGTTTTAAATATCGTGTAAAACAATGTCTGGTAATTTCAACTGGCGAGGCGAAATAAATTTGGAAATACATGTGTAATAACAATAACAATAATAATTTCAAATCAAAGCATAAAGGTTATGGACAAAAAAAAAAAGTTTGCTCCCCCACCCCCCCTCCCCCGTTAACCTCATTTTCTGCAGTTGCAAAAGTTTTAGTATTGTAAATTTTTTACAATTCACTTTAAATATTTATTTCGAAAAATTTCATTTACTTTCCTAACATTTCTAATATTTTGAAGGAAAAAACTCTACATCTGTCTTTAAAAGTTTTTCTCAAAAATGAATTCAATGAATGGAAGCAGAAACTTTTAAAATGTTAGCGTTTGATCCATTTGATCTTTGACATTTTTCAGTGCTTTTCTCATAACAAAGAAACAGTCAACCGTACTTTCGATTACTATTTATTTACTTTTTTTTTTCAGGAAATTCTTTTAAAATGAAGGATATGTAAGTTTAAAAATGGTAAGAATGTAATATCGGATGAATTTTCTGCTCAAACTGCAAAATCCGGCTTCGGTTTTTCAACCAATAAAATTGAAGCAAATCGGAAAAATATCACTTCTCATTCAAAACTGATTTTTTTTTTCTTTTATCGTTGTTCCTGTCAAATAAGCTTATGGAATATGTCAAAATATTAATGTTTCCTTCAAGGTATTAATTCAAGTGTAAAAGGGGTTTTTGTCCAAAAGACTTTTGTAGAAAACTTGCCTTTTAAAAGTTTTTTTTTTTTCTTATTACAAAGGAAATTTATTTTTCAAGAAAATATTAAATAGATAATATTTACTGGTTTTCTAGGTATAAAAATATAGGCATTAATTTTTTTTTAAAGAATAATCAGCTTAGACGTCTGGAAACTTGCTGTCTTAAAAGCTGTTTGGAAAATAAATTATTATATTGTCTTTTGCTTAATGTTTATGAATTGAATTTTCGAAAAAAAAAAAATAAATAAATAAATAAATAAAATAAAAAAATAAGTAAAGCTTAACTTTATAATGACCTATCTTGAAGTTAATTAAATATTTTTCTATAAAATCTGTAATTTTCGGTTGGAATAGCGTAACCTTCGAATTATAAAATGCTAGCGCAGGTTGGCCTTGAATTTACTTTATTCAAAGCCAACCTTTTCTTTAACTTTTCTAATTTTCAACAGGTTTTAGCTTTTTTTTTTTTTTACTCTAAACTAATAATATTTACTTTTTCTTTCTTTTTTTTTTTTTTACTGCGAGCTAATAATATGAGTAATTAATTTACCTTAAAAAAAAAAAAGTTAAAAATAAGCTATTTAAAAAACTTTTTTATGCATTGTTAAAAATTATAATTCAGTTTTTCCGTCAAATGGCGCTAAATAGGCATTTTTTAGCAGCAAGCAATATTCTGGTGCTAATTTCAGTGGTTCTCACTACTGAAATGGCCCCATCCTAAGAAAAATAAAATAATTCTAAGATAAAAAAAAACTTTTTATGTACCATGTTTTAAATATTCTGATGAATCATAGAGCTTTTATCAATGTGTATAAAATTTTTAAAGTGATAACGACGCCAATTTTTGTGAGATACATAATTTAAATTTTTATAATTTTTTAATGTCCACGTTTAATTAAATGTATTTATTTTTATGTCGAAAGTAAATGAACTCGTTGGCAACAAAAATTATAGCTAATATTTTAATGGCTATTTTAACGCTATCAGGATGTTATTATTTTCATATTTTAATTATTTATAAGAAAACGAATCAAAAATTCGAAAATCGGACTTCGAAGTATTATGTTGTCATCGGGTTCTGAGCTATTGTAAAAGTTTCAAATGTCTAGCTAGTAGGGAAGTTAGTTAAAATTCGATTGCAAGATTTGTACCGGACAAACAAACAAACAAACAAGAATAGAAGTTAATAAGAATATGGTAAAATGGGATACACTGCACCAAAATATTGGTTGCAACTAACTAGAACAATTTTTCTGGTGAAATATAAGATTATTTTATTTTTTGCAATGTACTCTGAAAAGAAAAAAAGTTTTACAGGAGCTGTGAGTCGGGAGATTGACAGCTCGCAGATTTTATCTAACATAACTTTGAAATTAGAAGGTTGCCAGTTCGCAAATTCTAAAAATCAATCCAAAATGGCCAGAAAAAACTCATTTTAATTAATCAAAAAAAAAAAAAAAAAAAAAAAATATATATATATATATGCAAATAATGCTTTTTTCTCATTCCAATTTGCTATAATTCATTTAGATTTTACTTTATTTCCTTTTTGGTTTGATTTGGGGGGTCTTCGTTTTTGATCGGACTAATTGTTTGATTACTGAAATTAAATCATCTTTAAATTTGAAATGTTTGCACTGATAATATTATATTACTACTGAACGTTCTCTCTCTCTCTCTCTCTCTCTCTCTCTCTCTCTCTCTATATATATATATATATATATATATATATATATATCAAACAAATTTCCCTTAAACATAACTAAGAACCATCCCAGTGTTCTAATAAAATAAATCGCATTAAAATCGGATTATTCATTTGGAAATTAGAAATCCACAGACAAACAAAGGCTTCATCAAACTTACGGCACCTCTCCTTTTTGGTCAGAGGTAAAAAGCAATAATATGATTTCCCAGTCTAAAGTAATAAGTCAGTATTTTTAGCGTTAGTAAAGCACAATATTTTTTTTTCTCTATTATAATTCCTTGATTTATTTATAGTTTAGATTGTGGAATGTTTGCATGGTATTTCACATGTGCCGAATTTTCCGGTATTCTAGAAATATATAGTAGGATGAAGTAGGGTAAGTGTAACCATGGGTTAAGTATAACCCTGGTTCGTAACTCAACTGATAAGCTGAATTTGGACCTAATAGCCACCACATCGTTACTTTGTTTGAATCATTCTATGTTATATACTTAACCTTAGAAAACTGAATGTGATATGAAACAGTGTTAGTTTTAGAAGTTTGAAAAATCGCTTACGTGTCTCTCTGACAGAGTGCCCCTTTCAAAATTTGAAGTTTTGCTGTTGCTATACTGATAGAGTAAAACGCACACTTTTTGGTAAGAAAACTAATTTATATTTTGAATATATCTTGAAATTTGTTCTATTCCTTAAGCTTTTATTTATTTATTTATTTTTTGTCACCCGTGGTTACACTTATAATAGTAATTTTGAATGTCGGGCAAGTGTAACGAGGGTGATTACACTTATCCCAAGCACATCAATTGCATCAATTATATTATTTTTTTTACTTTGCTTCTACAGATCTGTCTTTTAATTTTCAATAAAACCTGATGTTCTGATCTTTCCTTAGGTTTTGTTAGGGTGTTAAAAAGTTTTAAAATGGAAGTGCTAGTTGGAGAAGTAGAGAAGATATTAACCCTGTAAGAAGTTTAGATGCTTTAAAAATTTAAAAATTCAGATTCATGAAGATTTTTACTATATGGGAACTCGACGGCCGAGGTTACACTTGACCTAAAAAATGGGGGCAAACAAAACCACGTAATATAACATTTTCATAATTTTTTTATTTCTTTAAGTGGCATGATGTTAATGCCACCAAATGTTGTATGCGTAGAAGTCATGTGATGCGCCCAAGGAAATTTAAAAATGTTTTAAAATATCGATTTGGTGGCGCTAAACGAAATGTGTAGCTAAGGAGTTTTATCTCACGAAACACACATAAACAATTTGAAATTTCTGAGGTTTGTCTTTGATTTAATGCATTTCACTTGTTCAGTTTGCCATTTTGCCACGCAAAGCGTAAACTAGTGGACACTTCTTAAAATAAAAAGATTTTTTAAAAATTCTTTTAGTGTAACCCATGAATAAATCATCCACATATCTAATTTGGTATCAATTCTTTCACCCATTTTATCAGCAGATGGCTGTTTATAGCGAAATTGAATTATAACTTCCTCGTTTACTCACAAAGAACTAAATGAATAACCTTGCATCTGTTAATATACATATATAGTTTTAAATAAAAATAAAATTGACATCTGTTTCAAATTCTAACAGATACAGGTATCAACCATTAGTTTTAAATATATCAACGAGTTCTTTTGAAAGGTACCCGTATTGGAAAATTTACACTCCCGCGGTAGGTACTTCCCTAGATAAGTGTAAAACAGTAGAACTTGTAAGACGATGGCCACTCAATACAGCTGATTGTGTTATGGAGAACTTCTCAATACAGCTGATCATCTCATAGGATATGAATGATCACTCAGTATAGCTGATTGGGTATAGAGAGCTAATCAGTACCCCTCAATGGATTATACAGGGGCATCCAAAACATCTGATTAGCTTATGGAAGGACACGAAATACAGAAGATTGAGGTATGGAGGGCCATTCAATACAATTGATTAAGTTATGTGAGTCTGTTACCAAGGTTAAGTATAGTTTCATAAAATTTATCATTTACAGTAAGAAATTTAATCCCCATTTTTTTTTTTTTAAATTAGTTTTATAGATAATTATCAAAAAAATATAACTGAATAATTACAATGAAAAAAAAAAAAGCAATGCAAATTTGCATTTATAATTTTTTTCGTAGAATTACAAGTTAAACTTCCGAAGGCCACAATTTGCGCGCCACTAAATTAAAGGGATGACTTGTACGGAACTTCCATTCCACAAATAATATGCCACCCTGTAACATTTCAAATTTCTAATTATGTTGGTAATCAATAAGTAATATGTGCAATATTCCTTTCCTTAGTATAGAAAATCCCTTGGAGTAAAAAGACTTAAATTTAGGTTTTCCGTGTAAGGCGATTAAAAACAAAATAAAGCAATTATATTAAATATACGAGTAAAAAATTGGGATCGGAAGACAAAGGACCTAAATAATTATCTTAATAAAATATATTTAAAACGGTTAGAGCAAAGATAATTTTTTTGCTTCAAAAAAGTTCACTAATTAATTAACGTGTAGTTTGACAAATTGTCTCATAATGTTAGTAAAAAAAAAAAAAAAAAAAAAAAAAAAATCTGAAAACTGCACGTTTTTCTTTAGAGTTATTATTTTGTTATTTTGGTCGTTAAAAGAACTTCCGCATTACCATCTTCTTATTTTTTTCTTTCTCTTTTTAATTATTTTTTTTTTTTCTTTCTATTTTTTAAACTTTTTTTCATTGTTTTTAGCTCGGCAATTTTCTACATAATTGACCCGATTTTCATTTTTTTATTACTTCATTTCTCTTAACCTTCAGTATAATAAGCTAATTTTTTTTTTTTTTTTTTTTTTTTTTTTTGTCTTGTCTTTTAGCTTCCTGTCTTTTCCATATCTACGCTATAAAATTCAACATCTTTAAGTTAATATAAGCTTAGGGCCGAGCTGGATAATTTCTTCGTTTGAAGCAGTTTTTTTTTCTTTCTTTCATTTTTCTATTATTATTATTATTTTAAAACAAAGTATGCATTTTTAATATTTATTCATTATATAACTTATTACCTTATTTTATTAATTTAATTATTATTTTTTTTTTGTTTTAAAAGCCTGTGATCTTTTAATTTTTTCCTTCGGTGCATTTTTTAGAGTTTCCTTTGATTATTTTCGCTTTCTCTCTCTCTCTTCCCCTCTCTCTCCCTTTCTCCCTCTCTCTCTCTCTTCAAAAATGCGAAGGTTTTCTCTTATTTAGATATCTTCTTTAAGCTTCGTTTATTTCTTTGAAAGCTTTTCTTGGTGCAACATTGAAAACAATCTGTTGAATTTGCGGAAAAGAACAATTGTACTGTTAATTTAGAATACTAAATTAAAAAGGTTTTCTATTAGTTTCAGTATTTTTATTTTTTTCCAAGTAAAAGAGAAAGTGGGTTTGAAGTATGCAAAGATAAGAATACTTATTTAAATTTTGTATAGAGGTGATTTGTAAAAAATAGAATTAATATAAAAAAGCACTTACGGTTGAAAAATTGTATGCATCTATTAATAAAATTTAAGACTGTGCTTTTGCTTTTCTATAGGTAAAATTTGCACTGGATTTGTCTTTCAAAATTGCCACTTTTCTGTGTTAGAAAGTAAATAATTAAAACAACAATGGAAATAAAATATGCTTGTGATGAAAGGCAATTAATGAAAATTTTGTCGGCAAATGCCATATATTACGAAAACACACAATAGTTGTTTCGGGCTAAACTAATGATCTACAATTCTTCATCAGGAGAAAAAAATTAAAAAACAACGTTGCTGCTTTCTGGCTGATACTGTCAATATTTTTCCACATTTAACATACGTCTGGTATTACCAACAGGAAGATTTGACACGTAGGACTGTTATCTTTAAAGTTATGTTTTGAAATCTTACGACGAATTAATAAAGTAATAAAATGTAAATAATAAGTAACTAATATTCTTACATCTGATTATTTATTTATTTATTTTTCACATGGAAAAATATAAAAAAAATTCATCGCCAAAATGTTGACAAAAATTCAAAATTCTGGATGGCTTATAGTAAAGTTGTACCCATATAAGGCTTTTTCACTTCCATTACTCAACTACTGTGGATAATGATAGTATTGTATTAGGTCAAAATTTTTTATATTGAATTTTCACCTGATTTACATGTTTTAAGGTTCTATTTCATTTTTATCCACACTACTTCAGTTTATCATAGTGCCTTCAAATAGAAATGGTATTTCGTATTCACCTGTTTTTTTCCAATATGTATAATAGTGGGTGGTTGCTACATATTTTTTTTTCTGTTTATCAACCACTATACGAATTTAAGACACAAATAAATACACTACTATATATGAGATAAACCCGAAGACATACAGTCGGTAACAAAAGTGTCCGAACATTATCAAAAATTCCTATGTAAAAAAGGTACACTTCATACGGTTTTGTTAAATAAATCCTTATCGAATCATGTTCTTACACTGACTATGAACAGGATTCAACAAGGATTTATTTAACAAAACCGTATGAAGTGTATTTATTTTACTTAGGAATTTTTGCTAGTGTTCGGACACTTTTGCTACCGACTGTACATATACACTTTCACTTTGGCAGACACACTCCGCTAGTTTTAAGATAAATAATCGATTTATAAAGACATTTATGTTTGTATATACAAAGTTTAATTCCAGTTTTCAAGTAGTCACTAAAACTTTCTTAAAAAGTATTAGCACTACATTTTAAGGAGCCTTAAAAATGGGGGGGGGGGGATTAATTCTCTAAAAAGGATTTATAAATTAACAATTATTTGAGGAAATATTTAAACGACTTTTACTAGCGTTTTATATAGCAGATGATATTTCATGTTGAAAAATATTTGTTAATGTTGCATTATACAAAATGAAATTTACGATAAGGGTTTTGTTTTTGAGACAGGCTTATAAATAAATCCAATTTTTTAATTGAATACTTTCTTTGATATTTTGTAATAAACTTCGTATAAAATCATTTTTAAACTTGCCCATCTAGTAACGAATGGTTAGCCTCTGGCTTCCAGTTACAAGGTGTCGGGTTCGAATATAAGTTTAAGCGTTGGTGATTGTAATGGTTCGAAATCCACTTTTAGCCATAGTTTCCGTCTTAATGAGCCTTGATGGGAAAAAAAAAAAAAAAAAAAAAAAAAAAAACATAGTGCGACAATCCTTTCCCACTCCAACTATTTTTAAAGGTAATTTGAGTATAGGGATTTGCGTTACTGTGACAACAGTATACTGAAAAACAAAAAATTTTAAAGATCCTATTTTTTTTGTAACCCATAAGTTTATTATTTTTTAGACACAAATTTAAAGAAAAATAATATTCTAGTCGAACTACATAATTTTCAAATATTAGTAAAATTTGCCGATTTAAAGATTATGTGTTTTTTCTATCTTTCTTTTTTCTTTATTTCCTCTGACTATGTATATTATCTGTTTCGGCTTTATGCATAAGCTGTTATTTTTTTTTTTTTAATCTTTCCAAATGAAACACACAAAATGTAATATTTTTTTTTTGTATAAATCATGCATAAAAATTTAAACCTGCGTTAGGAGAAATGTGTCTTTTTCTTTTCCTCAGAAAAAGAATAAGATATTTCTTTCTCTATCGATAAAATAAATCCATTCTATCATTTCACGATATTTTGTTTCACATCCCTTTCTGATCCGCGGCAGATATTCTATTTTATAAATGAAATTTCATATAAAAATGTTTCGATAAAGCAAACGCATCAATAAATTATGTAATATCAGGGAAATACAAAAATATACTTTCGATCTATCTACCCATATCTTTTTATTTTTATTTATCCTATTTACACAATGACCACTATAACCCTTTGTATTTCAGACGATAAACAGAACAAATTCAAATATTAGTTATTTGCGCAACTACAACAAAAAGCTTCTGGAATAAATAGCAAACAGCCTTAGACTGAAATACTTTTATTCAGAACGCAGGTGAAATTTTACTACATGCTCTCGAGCTGAGCATTTTCTTATCTCCATGATTAATGGATAGTTTTTCTTCTTTTCTTGTAAACTGTAACTGTTTTAGCTGTTATATTTTATTGAAAGTGAAAAATGGAGTGTTAAAGAAAAACTTGAGAGATAAGAATAAAAATAAAACTTTTTGTTGTTTGTAAAGTTTTTTTTTTTTTCTTTTTTACATGTAACTGACAAATTATTATGATTTAAATTTTGCGCAGAAATAAAAAAACAAACAAACAACAACAACAGCAACAAAAAAGTAAAAGTCTTTTTGTCATGCAACCTCGGATAAAATACACATTTTTTTTTTTTTTTTTTTTTTTTTTTTTTTTTTTTTAACATGCTGCTTTACTTTGATGGAAATTCAAACTATCTTTACAAATTTATTACAAATAAAGATAATTTTTAGGTGAAACGAATTAATCCTTATCTGTGTTAAAAGCTTTTATATATCATAAAGAGACAGACCTACCTGAAAATGGCTTGAATAAGCATGCCGACTAGAAATTTTGAAACAGACTTAAAGATGTAGAAATCATCAGTGATTAAACCAGTGCGTTTTTCCAACTGTGTTTGTTATATCACCATCCTATCTCATACAAAATAAATTAAATCCATTGATAATGCCGTTAAAATTCTTTTAATAGTCTTGATGTCTATATCTGAACAAAATTGCATTTAGTATAAAATAAATATTTTGCATTTTTGACTTAAATTGGTTGTGATATAAATTCTATAGTGTTTGTTATAGTTGATGTCAGTTTCAAATGCTCCCTATTTGAGGAATGTGATTGCAAATTGATTGTATATACATGGATTAAACATTTGATGTATAAATTGCTTAGTAAATGAGAATAAAATAATCTAGTGTACCACTCACATGACTTTTTCTTAACCGGCAATGCAATATTATAAAGAGAGATTGGGCATATTAAGTCTTAAGATCAATAACGTAAGGTAACAAAGTTCAATATACTTTTAAAAAATAATCCAATATGGTTTAGGAACAGTTTTATTTGGCATATGATTCTGTGTGAGGGGGAGGAGGCTACCGCCTCCTTTAACCCCCCGTTCAATTATAGTGCCTAAAATTAAAAAAAAAAAAAAAAAAAAAAAAAAAAAATCAAGGTTGTTGTTAATTGGCCTTCAAACTTGCCAATGTTGACGAAATTTTAAAGTGGCAACCTAATACAAACTTCAAAACACCAACGTTGAATTTCTTGTAGTTATTTCTTTTTAAGTTATACTGATAACAGATATATGCATACAGATCAACCGTTAAAAATTGGACTTTCATAATCAGAGCCCCCTCAAAACGTCATATTATACAAAAAACCAGAGTTGTAAACTGAAATTCAATTTGTTTACAGTATGGGTATGAAAAATTAATTTTCCTTCCTGAGCAGTGGTCGGCGACATAGTAAAATGTAGCAATACACTTGCATCAATTATATTCAATAGGAAAGAACGTTTAGAATAATATAGGTAGCTCTGTATATTGTCTGTAAACTATATACACATCACATTGTGTCCCTAAATTTAGTTTTATATGAAAAACATCTAACATAAAATGAAACAAACTTCCGGCAATTTCCACGTATAGTCCTAATGTATTTAAATACTTTGTGTAGCCCTGTAAATGAATAGTGAATGATTTCCATACCACAATCCATACAAAAAATATATTAATTCCATTTTCTTTAGGGCAGTCTATAGATGTTACATTATACTTATCAGAAATTTTCCCATTTGAATTCTCTTAGATGTCCCTGAACACGATCCATTTGTTTCATCTCAACAAAAAGTTTAGTGTAGCATCATTATACATTACAGACATAGAAGGCCGAGTTTGAAGTTTCTACTACTATTTGCTCTTGAGATATGCTGATAACACACACAGATAAACAGACACACACACAGACCAACCGCTTAAAACGTGTTTTTCGGATTCTTACGTGGGCCTTAGAACGGGGGGCCTTAGAACGTGGGCCTTAGAACGTGTAATTATAACAAAAATTCAATTTCGAAAATTTGACCCAAAAACAATATTTTCTTCTAACATACATATGGTTAAGAGAACGTAAAAACAGAATTTTTTAGGGAACAAACGATCGAAAAGGCAAGTGTTTAATTAAAAGAATACAAGGATATTCAAAAACCTGTATTTGATAGCGAGACAAAAGCTCTTAATTCGGTAAAATCTTACAAATGTATTACAAATATATAGTATATCTAGTGCTAATAAACGTTTTAACTTTTTGCACACTTCAAACTTGGATCAGATGCACGCATTGACACACTGATTTAAATTTTTTTTTGAAAAATAATCATTTAACATACGTTTGTAGTGATAATGTCAGTTTCTGAATAGAATATTGCCAAAGAACAAACTTGCTGTCTAATTAATCGAATGTCAACTTTTGTTCATGTGTGCATATCATCAATTACGAATGTCGGTAAAATGAGTGTGCAGGGTCAGGTAAGCCAGCATTCTTAAGGTGTCAGATGATCTGCATTCGCAGACGAAAGTTAAAATGAACTACGTTGAAGTCTAACCACAATGTTGGCGAACAGCGCCGTTTATACAATTCATTTGGTGTTTATAGCAATATGAATCACTCTAATTATAATTTATTTTTTTATTTCTTCCTCCTCTCAAACTTATTATGTTAAATTTTAAATAACATCATACATTCAATTTTTCTCTATGTGTCCATACATAAGAAATATTTGTATTTTATATTCCTTTACCTCTCATTCTGCCCGTTGCAAAATATGACAAAAAATCGATTTTCTAAATGGATTTAACGATTTTCATAAAATAAGTTCTTTGATGTGGCAAAAACATTTCATTTATCTTTATCATCAAGAAACGTAGTGCTGCTCACTGTTAACCCTTATTCTGGCTGTTTCAAAATGGGGCATAAACTTGATTCTCAAGGAAATGGCTTTAATGATATTAATAAAAATTTTGGGTTAAGGGTTTTTTTAGGGACAAATCCATCAAACTAACCTTATTAAAGAAAAAAAAAAAAAAAAAAAAAAAAGAATTCACTGTTAACCCTCAACCTGACCATTGCAAGCTATGACAGAAAGCTGATTTTCTCAAAAATGGCAGAAAAAGATCTAACGATTTTCATAAAAACTTCGGATGAAAAACCAATTTGATTTATCTTTATCTTCGAAAAATGTAGCGTTCACTGTCAACCTGCTCTCCATTTGTTCTAAATCATGGCAGAAACTTGGCTCTCTGGAAAACGACCTTAAGTATTTTGATAATAACTTAGAGTTTTTAGATGATATATTCATCTGACCGATCCTCAACTTTACGAAAATTAGATTCATTGTTAATCCTTACTTTGCCGGTAGTCACATATGTCAAAAATTGGGTTTACACGTAAATGTATCGAACGATTTTAATAAAAGCTTAGGGTTAAGGTTTTTTTCAGGTGATAAAACTATCTGAATTATCTTTAAAATATTGGCGTTCATTGTAAATCCCGACACCGTCCTTTACAAACCATGAAAAAAAAAATGGTTTTATCGGAAATGTATCTAACGATTTTAATAAAAACCTACCGTTAAAGGTTTTTTATTAGGTTGTAACATATGAAATGTCCGATTTTCATGGTCTACTTAAAGAAAGACTATATTTTTACAGAACAAACTTTATTAATCAAAATAGGAACCATTAGCTTCAATACACTTTTTCCAGCGAGAAACAAGTTTTTTTTATGCCGGCATCATAAAATGTAGTCGTCCTGGAGGCAACAAATTCATTGAATGCCGCTTCATCATCCTTTGGATTTCTGAAGCATTTCTCCTGTAAGAAGTTATCGAGATGTTTGAAAAAGTGAAAATCTGTAGGTGAGAGGTCAAGTGAATATGGTGGATGGTCTAAAACTTCATAGTTTAACATGTGCAGTTTCTGACGAGTGATCATTGAAACATGCGGTCTAGCGTTATCATGGAGAAGAATAGGGCCCTTTCTATTGACCAATGCCGGCTGTTTACGTGTAAGTTCCTGGTGCATTTCATCAATTTCTCTACAATATTTCTCCGCTGTGATGGTTTCGCCTGGTTTTAGAAAGCTATGGTGAATTAAACCAGCTGAGGACCACCAAACAATCACCATAACCTTCTTCTGATGGAGTTTCGGCTTTGGGAAGTGTTGTGGAGCCTTGTCAGCCTCCAGCCACTGCGCTGAACGTTTACGATTGTCGTACAGAATCCACTTTTTGTCACAAATTACAATTCGATTGAGAAAAGGATTATTTTGGTTGCGAAGAAGAAGGGCAGACGAGATTTCAAAACGTTTGCACTTCTGATTCTCATTCAAATCATGCGGTACCCATTTATCCAATTTTTTGACTTTGCCAATCAATTTTAGATGACGTGAAATGGTTGTAGGAGATACATCTAGTTCTGCATAATCTCTAACAGTATTGCCTGGATTTTTTTCAACTATTGCTCGTAAAACTTCATTGTCCACAACAGTCTCTGGTCTGCCCCGGTCTTCGTTTGTGAGACTCGGATTCCCAGTTTCGAACTTTGCATACCAACGTCGAATGGTACATTCATTTACAGAACCGTTTCCAAATGCAGCATTAATGTTTCGTGCAGCTGCTGCAGCATTATGCTTACTTTTCCACTCATACAAAAATAGCACTCTAAAATCTCTAGAATTCATCCTACGATTAAAGCTATAAACTTACCACCAAATCACAATATTTTTATTTGAAACACATCAGATGAAAAAGACAAGGTTTTAGCTTTAAAATGATACATAATTAACGACTGTATCAAAAAAGTTTATAAGGAACCAAATCTCAAAAATTTTACTGGTGAGAATCGGACATTTCATATGTTACAAAGACGAAAAACCCATTTGACGTATCCTGATCTTTCCAAAAATTAACATTCCCTTTTAATCCTCACTCCACCCGGCGCAAAATATGGCTGGATTGGTTTTCTTAGAAACTACTTTAATGATTTTGATAGGAAAAGAAAATTAAATTTAGGGATTTTGAGTTTACAGTTCCATCTGAATTGAACCCCAGCAAAAATTCCTACATAAAAAATCTGATGTGGGCACCATATGACTTCCTTATACCCTTTTAGAAATATACATAATGTTAAAAATCATTGACATTGGACCCGAAACAGTTGGCTAAAAATATTTAAAAAAATGAATTATCCCCGTGTTCTGAGCTTTTCTGAAAGTTAGTTAAAAACCGCTGCAAGATTTGTACTGGTAACGCTGACGAAGGCAGCAAGGACCCAAAAAAATTGGCTAAAAGTATTTTTAAAAATGCAGTTTCACCGTATTCTGAACTATTCTGAAACTTTCAAATGTCTTGCTAGTCGGGAAGTTAGTTAAATAAATTTTCTGTTGAACCATATAAACGCTGTCGAAGGCAGCAGTGACCTAAAACAATTGGCTAAAAATATTTTTAAAATGCATTGTCACCGTGTTCTGAGTTTTCCCGGAAGTTTTAAATGTCTAGCTAGTCGGGAAGTTAGTTAAAAATCGATTGCAAGATTTGCACTGGTAACTCTGCCGAAGACAGCAGGGACCCTAAACAGTTGGCTAAAAGTATTGAAAAAATGCATTTTCACCGTGTTCTGATCTAGTCTGAAAGTTCCAAATGTCTAGCTAGTCGAGAAGTTAGTTAAATAAATTTTCTGTTGAATCACATAAACGTTGCTGAAGACAGCAGGTATTAGAAACAGTTGACTAAAAGTATTAAAAAAAGGCATTGTTGTTGCATTCTGAACTCTCCTGAAAGTTTTAAATCTCTAGCTAGTCGAGAAGTCAGTTAAATTGCAAGATTTGTCCAAACCGTTTTTGAGTTATTACCGTTTTTTGATACATTTTGGCCATTATGAACCTAATTTTCCTAAATATCTCCAAAACGGAAAATCATACAAAGTCCAAAAAGGGAGGTGCACAACTAGATGTTATAACAAACATATGTACCAATTCGCAACTTTCTACGTCCAACGGTTTTTGAGTTATGCGACATACTCACACACACGCACACACACAGACACACACACATACAGATGTCACGAAAAATCGTGTAAAGTCCCTTATATCTTTAAAACGAGAGCTCGTGTTAAGACGACACTTGCAGGTGTACAACTAGACATCATGACAGTCACACGTATAAATTGACAACATTCAGCGATCATTCATTTTCGAGCAATGTGAAATGCAAAATCCATTTCGCAAATCGGGATTACTATACTTCCTTATACTTTGTATAAGGAAGTAAAAAGTAGAGTTAATACTGTTTTGTTAAATAAATCCTTGTCGAATCATGTTCTTAGACTGACTAAGAACATGAGTCGACAAGGATTTATTTAACAAAATAGTATTAACTCTACTTTTTTTGTATAGGAATTTTTGCTAGTGTTCGGATACTTTTGTTAACGACTGTAGTTCAAAATTATTTAATAAAAATGCTCATATTTCGTAAAATATTTAAAATTTTCGTATTCTGATTGTAATATACTCTGTCGAATGCAGTATGCCAAGTTTCGTGAAAATAGCTGTGCGTTTTGTTTATTACAACATGTTCTAATTGAAAAAGTAGCAAATGTTTTTGAAAATTTGTAAAGAAACTGTTATATCTTTATGAATATATTTGATACCCTCATAAAAATAGATACATATACAGGGTGTTTATAAAGTCCCGGACCCATTTCGATGTTTAATAACTCATAAAATAATGAAGATATAAACAAACTTATGGCATTTATTGATGGAATAACTCATATATTTTCTTTTAAGGTTTGAATATCTTTACTTTTGTAAATATCGTCTGCGCGTGTGGTTAATTTCAGATAATTTCATTTTCCAGTCTAAATATCTGTACTTTTCTAAATATCGTCATCTTATTATTAATTGCATTTTTCTCTCTTTTGTTTTTGGCAACTATTGCAATGTTATGTTTACTTTTGATGTGTTTGTTCTACGTAGTACTTTTGTATGTGATGTTTTATTCGAGCGGATATTAAGGAGAATGCATACACTACAATAGAAAGCACAGATTTTATGGTGGTACATAGAAACGAAATCGATAGTGCAAGCATACCTCGCGTGAAATTGACTATCGACTTGATATTCTCCGTGCGACAAAGGGGGCACATGTGGAAGTTCATTGACAAGGGTCATGAAACTTTTTGAGTCTATCTAACCATTTATGTTATTAATTTTAATCTATCTTTATTATTTTATGAGTTATTAAACATCAAAATGGGTCCGGGACTTTATAAACAACCTGTATATAGAAATATCTTTATAATTTCATGCTACAACCAAAACACATTTGAAGCATTTCTTTTCACAGGGTGATCCAAAACATTTTGACATTTGTTTAAATTTTTATTGCTCCTCTTTTTCTCTTCAGGGCAAAACCTTTACAGAATTATATGAGGTATAACATGTTCTTTATACTCCGAACGTTTGAAAATAATTCCTGCAGAATTTTTCTAGATATTTGACAAAACGTCTAAATTGGAAAGTGTCCAAATATTTATTGCATAGTTGCCAAATTTTAAAATTTTAAAATAAGATTAACCACCACTATATTTTTAGAGAAACTTTTTATATTGATTTTCGGAGATTTAAGATCTCGAAGTTCACTATCCTAAAATTATAATGTAAATTCTTTCCGAAAATCTGGGAAAATTTGGCAGCTATGTTATTGGTAGATAGTGTATTGCGCTACATATGCAAGAGAAACATAACTTATTTTAGATATATATATAAAAATACTAACAATAAAAAACGATGAAATTAACGTTAATGATTCACTTACAGGGTGACTCAAAATTATTTGGATTCGTTACGGAAAAATACTTGAGATTTTCAATCGCGTTATGTGTTTTTCCCCCCTCCCTAGTGATGCTGAAAAGTTTTATATTTTAACATTTATAATGCGACGGGTAAAGAGTTAAATTTTGCTTTATAGAATTCTAAAATTATTTATGAAAATGAAATCGTGGTCAGACAAATTGATCTAAAGTGATAAACAGTGTTAGAAAGTGAAAAAATATCCTTTAAAATACCTTTAAAGAATGAATGATAAACTATATCAATAAAGGGAATTTCATTTACTTGAGTAACTGCATGTATTAAAAAAAATATGTATAGTAATATATATATATATATATATATATATATATATATATATATATATATATATATATATATATATATATATATAGCCCTAATAGTATAATGTCTTGTGGAGCCATCTAAATTAAAACAATGTAGTTACTATCGATCTCCGCTCACATAATACGTGAATAATGAAACTGAAATTAAACTTTATGAAAAACTAAACTTACACAGGCAAAAAAATTCCTTACAAATTTGACATCATAATAGCTTTAAAAATGTTTAAAAATTGCAGTACTCGAGTTTATTCGCGCTGACCGGTGCGAATGCACGGAAGCATTTCTTATCGCGAAGTACTGAATTTCATTCTTGAATTTTAATGTTTTGCAATGTGTTCAAACTTTGTTCATACTTTTAACAACTACATTTAGATGTAAGCTATATTGAATTTTTAAATTATACTGAAATACAATATGATTAAGTTTTACTAATTGATTTAATCGATTCATTTACATCAATTATTCTTGAGATGTTAATTTCAACACTGTTAAAAATGGTTTCTTAAAAATGAGCTAAATTGTCTCAAAATAGCTCCGAAATAATAAATACTTAAATTTGACAACCCATGTACTCATTTTTGAGTATATTGACATGCTCAAAAATGAACTTGACCTATAACAATCCCAATATCCCCATGTTTGACATGTCAATGTACTCAAAGATGAGTACATGGGTTTTCAAATTTAAGTATATATTGTTTTGGAGCTATTTTTAGACAATTTAGCTCATTTTTAAGAAACCATTTTTAACAGTGAATCACTAAATGACAAAGATTGCCTTATTTATTAACAACATTTGAGCGTGAATTTGCTTTTTGCAATTCAGGATCAGCGATACGGACTAGGTTCTGGTGTAAGCTGGGAGTTCTGGCATGGTACTGTCACACTGCGAATAAAAAGATGCTGCCATGTCAGCAAGTAATCTTACTAAGGTTTTGAACATATTCAGTTGAACTGAGTTTCACAGTCATATATATATATAAATATATATATATTTTAATTATATATTTATAAGCGATTCATTTAAATATAGTGACCAGCGAAGAGAATCAGTAAATAAATAAATAATAATAAGAAAAAAAAAGATAGAAAATCACAATTATTCTTAAAAATTTCAAACTTTTGTATATACTAAATAAATTGTTCAATTTTTCTCTCCATATTTATAACTACAACAGTATTTTAAAGTCAATGAATGCTTGGAAGGTTTTTACAAGAGCCAGTAACAAATCACTTATTGAGAGAATGGATTTATTTTTGTTTCTTTTACCATTCCAGTAAAAAATCATAAATCTCTTATTTTTGTAAATTCAGCGGAAAAGTCACTCAATATTATATTTCTCGCAGCTTTTATTTTATGCCTTTGAAGTGTTACCTGGTTTTTATCGTACGAATTCAGAAGCTGAAACGAAAGAAAGAGAAAGCAAATTTGACGAGGAAGATAAAAAGTATTTTTCTTTTTTCTCTCTATTCCATATTTTTTCTAGGGGATTCCGGAGTAAAATAAAGAAAAAGTAGAAAAATCGGACATTCCAAGAAAAATTCCTTCTATTATTTTCAAAAAGTAAAATTTTTATTCCGCTTAAAAAGGGACATAAATCTCTCTAAAATTTTATCGGATGAAATTTGCAAATGTCTAATTTTAAAAGTGAAAAATGTATCATGAGTTAAGTAAACTGATTTTTAAGTCACGTAATAGAAAATTCGCAGTTAAAAATGAGTGTTTAAAATAGAGCAAAATGTAAAAGTTTTTAAATACTTATTCAGCGCAGAAGATAGAAGGAATTTAAATAATAATTTGATATGTATGGGTACTTTCGTTTAAGCAAATTGCATTTAATGTATTCTATTTTTATTTAAATGTGCTCTCGGCAATTGCAATTATTTCGGTATTTATTTGAGACCTACAGTTAGAATGACGTTCGTCTCTAATGATCCATAATAAAATTCACAATATTTTGAAAATACACGAGAACTTCACATACATCTATGTCTAGTTCGAGATTCGAACCTGGACACTCCTGGTCCTGAAGTCAGCACCCTGCCGACTGGACCATCGGGGCCACAATGAATTTTTATCATACAAACATGAAAGAATGATAATAAATAAACAAATAAAAGAAACACAGGTATCTCTCGATTAGTAAATTTTCAATTAATAAGGTTTTCATAAAGTGCAGTATTTTTTCAGATTTTTCATCGATAAATGACCATGTTCAGCATAAATAATACCACTCGAGGCTACTGAAGCGGATGAACTTCTTCGCGGAGGATAAAAATTGTGACAGCCTGTCTCCGGATCATCCCGAAAAAAAGGAATCCCATGCTGTCACCAGCAAATTATTCCCTATCCCTAGCTTGACGTAAAACACACTCAAATTCATCCATGCATCCATAAATGCAGAAAATTTTTTTATTAGCGCATTTATCTTTAATTCTTTTAAGTACGTTCTATTAAATATAAAAAAAAAAGAAAGAAAGAAAGAAAGAAAAAGTCTTTTCTTCAATATCTTTAGAAGTTTTAGCACCTTAAAAATCATAAATTCTTGAAAAAAAAAAAAAAAAAAATGCAAACTAAGAAAACGCTATTTAAAGATTTGAAATTTGGGAAAAGTATATCAAAAACCATAAAAATTGTTGTCTGAATATATATTTTATCGAACAAATCTAACATAGTTCAATTTATAAATATTAAATGGAAATATAAGCTTTCATATAAAACCTCCTTTAGTGGTGTCAAGCCCATAAAAAAAAAGCTACCATTAAGGTTGAAATGTGATCGACTTTAAACGAACACTATTTTTAAATTGTCTGTATATTATCACAAGTCAGTATATTTCAGTATTTTGGTTTTCCAAGGTGATTATAAGTATTTTTGTTTCTGATATTAACAATTATTTTCATATCGATAAAAGAAATTTGTTACGAAAATAGTTTGGATATTTTGAAAAGTTAAAAACACATTATACTCGATGGAAAAGTACTTGTATCGCGACCGTATAAAAATTGCAATTTTATATTTCTTGAAATTAAATCTCTTGAAAAATTTAATCAATTTTACAAAGTTCTGCTCCTTACTGTTATATGAATTTTAGTATTTTTTTTATGTATGTTTGAAATCCATATTTCAGTAATTAATGACAAAGTCAAGACTTTTCAAATACTCTGTAATGCTGTATACTGTATACACTATATATTTCAGTAGTATGATGTACAATTATATTTTAGCACATCAAATATAAAAAATTGAGATTAAAATGTACAGAAAAACAAATAAATGAGACTATTTATTCAATAAATCTTTCTGCTAAATAAATGCATAAATTCCAAGCAAAACTACGATATTTAAAAAATATTTTTCTCTAGATACATTTTAAAATTTTTACTTCGTTCTACGAAACAAAAGCAAGCATTTTGAAACCAATTTACGAAACAAGATGTTTTATCCCACCTATCGCAAAACAGTTGAATATAGAGTATTGAAATTTATATTTAAGATGTAAATCTAGTTCTACACCACCAATTTTGGTCTGGACATGACCTCCAAATTAACGATATCTATGGCAATACAATTTTTTTTCGGGATGTGTCTAATGTTATTCGTGACATCGTTTCGGGATGTCTTTTTGCTTCAGACCACTGTATATATATATATTAGCCAATATTTCCTATTTGCTGCCAATTTGTAGCCAATATTTCCTATTTGCTGCCAGAAATTCTCTGTAATTTGAGAAAATACGCGTAATTTACGAAAAAATTACCTTATCAGAACGTATTTTCTGAAATTACAGAGAATTTCTGCTGCAAATAAGACATAATTTTTACAGTGCATGTATGAATTCCAAGTAAAATTATGAGATTTAAAAAATATTATTTTACCATTATACTATATCATTTCTAATAAATTTGTAAAGGGGAAATAAATTTTCTGCTGTCTTATTTAACCTTAAATACTTATAAACTGTAAAACATTTTATAAACTTATTTTGCTACTCAGAAGTTTGATTTGTTTTTAATATTTCACGATACAATAACTTAAATATTTTATAAACTTCTCTAATGTTTATCTTGATCGAAGAGGAAATTAAGGTCACTAAGAAAGAACAAAAGAATATTCGAAGCTCGTTATTTGGGCATTAAGCTGTTATATGCAAAGCAATCGGCCTTAAATGAGTGGTAACTTTTACTTCATTTATATTTCGTTGGTTTTAATGGAAATCATCTTTAGAACATGCTAATTTATGAAGTAAGTTTTTGAGAACACTAATGTGGCTGACAAGAAAACCATTATAATAATTCCTTAGAGATGGAAAGGCGTTTAGATTAATCTATCTGGAAAAATAATTGAACAAATTTAAGATATAATTTCTTTACTATATATATATAAATAAATAAACTTTCTTTAGTTATACAAAAATATTTTTATAAAAAGTTTTTTTTTTTTTTTTTTTTTTTTTTTTTTTAAATAATAGACTGTTGTTTTGTATAAGTAAAATAAATAAATAAAATAAAAGAAGAAATCAAATTTATGCTGATAAAGGGCTTTCTACAGATGTATCAGACATAATAATTAATATCGTAATTCTACAAATTTAAACCTTAATCAAACATAGATAGAAGAAATTTAGTTTTATATGGTGTATTCAAAATATGCACTAAGAAAAAATTCTGTAACTGACATCTAGAAACTAGATTGTGGCTCTAGAAAAAAATAGTTCCATGTCATCCATATAAATTCTAGTCCCCTTTGAAAGCGAGCTCTGGAAACCCCTATTAGAATTCTAGAGAGTTTGTCTATATTATCGAGGTGAAACCTATTTGAAAATATCTTCAAATAAATGCGAACACAAGAGGCGGGTTTCAGAAACTATAACCTTGGTTTATGAGAAAATTCTAGAATCAAGTGAGAATTTCTCGCCATACAAAAAATTCAGAATATTGTTTCACCATCTAGAAATGTGTAGACTAGAAATTCTCGATCATTTCGGCTATTCAGTTTATTCACGTGCCTTATGCGCATAGCTCGGAAATCTATATTTCTAGTTAAGGGATTTAGAAAATAACCACTTATTCATTCTAGATGAAGGCGGTATATATATATATATATATATATCTTAGTGAGATAAGCGGTTATTTAAAACACATCTAAACTTATGATTTTAATAATATACACATACGTAATCTGTATAATTGTTGTCGTTGTTGTTTCTAATCTCCAATCTAATATTACGGAGTCAGGCCAGATCTTAGAATCCATTGACATTCAGAAGCTCGATGACGAGAAAGGGACATGAATAAATTTCCCCCAAACAGTCCAAGATGTTTCATCAGAAGCCTGGTGTTGGTGGTATTTTGGGCAAAAAGTACTCAAGCTGCATAAATAGTATATGTATCTATAGATCACCAACTAGTAACTTAATTTTGGTATGGAATTTATGTAATGCACGTCATTACTCTCTTAAAATAAATGAGTTAATTCACCCTGTCAAGTAGGAGCTAATTTTTTTTTAAATCTGTTTGAGTTAAATATGCAATTCTTTGAGCTAATTAATATCTTTTTATTTAAGCGAAGTTGAATTATCAATATTTATCGATACTTGAGTTATTTCTGCTCATTCAACCACTTGTAAATGGCAACATCGCTCTCGCTGCAACGCATTTCTTCAGTAGCATGCAAGTGCATCGGGCAACGCCATTGTAAAGTGATCCAATTTATTAAAATAATTATCATTAAAATCACTAATAAGATAAATAAATTACTTAAATAAAATAAATAAATAAAGTTTCAGTGTATTATGTTAACTCTGTGAGGTTGAGACTATAGAACGTCACCACAGTTGGTTTGAAATTAAGCTGGTTCCAGCAAAGTATAAAGTTGGGACGGTTAAATCGCTTCGACGCCAGTAACTCGGCGAAAGTTTTGGTCGGATTAGTTTTATGTCGACATGGTACTGCAACGAACGAATTAAGTTGTGAGAGGTAGATGAACTGGAAGTGATTTTAAAAGCTTGATTGAAATGAAGAGAAAGGAAGTTTGTAGAAAGTAGTATAAGATGGAGATTGTTTTGGTAAAAGAGGGTGTGTGTGAAGGGGTGAGTAGGAGAGTAATGTTGATGATGATAGTTCTTATGCGAGTGGTAGTGATGGTAGAGATGTGTAGCGTTGTAGAATAAATTAAGATTTGAGAGAAGAATCTGTCGCGCCCAGGGAATCCTGCCGACGGTTCTTGTGTGAGAATAGTTCAGTGGTTGACAGAGAGCAGTCGTCGACGATATTGGTATTGGTGAGATAAAATTACTTTTATTTTATGCTTTGTTGAAATTACCCTCCGAAGTTACTTAAGAGTTAAAATTAAGTTAGCCCAACACCCGCCTTGAAATTGATCATTAATAAACTTTGTTATTTTGTATTTAACTCTTGTCTCGCGCTCTTATTATTATCTAATTAAGTAATTAAGTAATTAAAATTACTTTAAGATTGAGGAATTGAGATTATGGCTGACACCAAATCCTCACAACTCATTCATTTTCTTGAATTTAACTCAAGATGAGAGGGTACGTTTCTTTTAGGCAAATGAGTGAAAATTCACTCAAGTTGAGTTATTTTCATTTTTTCATTTTAAGAGTGTGCAAGTGTATAAAAGTCTCTACGTCAATCGCTGAGCTTGAAACGCTTATATACTGCTGTATAAACCAATACTAGCTTCTTAAATCCGTAAATACCCGTAGCCGTTGCAACTCGTGCATTAAGTTCATTTTTGGTAGTTTTTTCAAGAAACAGAATTTAAAATAAAAAAATTTTTCTCGCTTAATGAAGAAAAAAAATTAATTTTAAAATATTATAGAGTTGTCACTTTTATGCAAAGAAAAAGAATATACCTATCTATCTATCTATCTATCTATCTATATATATATATATATATACTATATATAAATTAACCACATTAATGAAAAGCATAATAAATTTTCCCATTAATAAATTTTCTCAAAACAGAAATAGGTCATCCATAAGTACAAAATACTATATATTAAACAACAAAACTAGCTAAAGTACCCTATTGCACGCACAATATCTAAACAAATAAAAATATGAGATACTGGTGCTACATATATTTAACCTAGAGGAAGTATTCTTTTGCATTGACAAATGTATAATTTAACTCAACTTCACTGAGAAGAAGATCAAATATACTATAAAATCCATCTCGGAATTTAAATTTTTAATCATGATAATAATAGCTACCGTTTAATAAACTTTTATCGTAATTGTTATAATTTGAACATGCATTCTCTTTTAAACTACATTTGTCGAAGGAATTTCTCATATTCTCTGATAAACAGCAATTACAAAGCTGCGTTACTTGGACAGAATAATTTAATGAGCAATTAAAATGAACATTAAATGAATTTCACTACAGACATTATATTTCTGAAATTATTAAGGTTCTTTGTTAATTGAAATTATTTTCCATTTTCCAAAAGCAGTTTGGAAAGTTTTCGGTCTAATTACAAAGCACAAATTTAATGAACTCTGAAATTTATCTGCGTACGTCAAAATTATTTGTGTCAGGAAAAATAATATGCCACACTTTAAAAGCGAAATAATTGTATAGAATTTTTTTTACAGATGTTTAAAATAACAACAATAACAATAGTAATCTTCTTCAAAAATAATTTTCTTATGCGGTTGAACTTTTAATGCTTTTCAAATAATTTGAATGTAAATTGTTGATTTTTTATATGATTCGATAAATTATAGTCTATATTTTATTTTATAAATAGATAAAGTTAGAAAAACAAGAAAAAAAAATTGCCGTTCACCTAGATCATAAACATCTACCATCTGCACTTATCTGTTATATCGTATAAACTATAAATGTATTTTATTTCTGTAATGAGGCCTTAAAATGTATTTTGATTTCTAATGCGAAAAAGGAAAAAATAAAAAATATATCCTTTTCATTATTATTTTATTATTGACTACAATAAAAGAAAAACTATACAATATACTGCTTTTATATTACCAAAATAAATAAATAAAAATAAATAAAAATAAAAAAACAGGCTACAAAAGTATATATTGTTTTCAACTATCGAGGAAGGAATCGAACTAAAGAACTTTTTAGCTTAATTTTTGAAGAAAAATGATGAAAAAGATTGCATGTGTGTAGCCCTATATGTCCTCTAAAACTTACTTATCTTTCATACAGTTTACTAAAAAAAAAAAAAAAAAAAAACTCCTGATAACACTAACATATAACATTAAGCAATTTCTATTTATATCGCATAATGTATATGAAAAACTTTAAACCAATTCTGTATTTATTCTACAAGATTTTATGTGTCTACAAAAAAGGTTTTATATATCTGCATAGTGTTAAATAGTTTAGTTATGTTGTGTACAATGAAATGCATTAAAATATGCTTTAAACAAGTACAGTAACCGCCGCTTAATAAAATATCTGGTTAATAAAATCAGCCGCTTAATCTGATCAAATTGCCAGGATCGGAATCAAATCAATGCAAACTAATTTTAAAACTGCCGCTTAATAAAATCAGCATCGCCGGTTAATAAACTCAAAAAAATTCCTTCAGCAGCAAAAATATCATTTATGCACGCTGAGCAAATTCTTATTTACACTGTGAATTTAAAATTTTTTAAATAAAAAAGAAATTAAATACAAAAATCCCTCCGTTATCTTTCTTTGTCGAAAATTTTACATTTACAATATTACATTTTACATTTGCAGCAATTAAACACGCCTTATCACTTGTCTTGGGAATAATTTCAAGGAATGTATTTTTCAAAGCGCAGTAATAAGTGACAAATTTGATTTAATTCGCCAGGGATTTTTGTATTTAATTTTTAGTTATTAAAAGACAATTTCTAAATCTTATACTGAATAACTAAGAAACAAGACGTTTAAACGGAAAAAATTTAAATTTTAAAGAAAGGCGTCAACATTTAGCAAAGTAATGACGATTTTACTCAAAGGAAAGCGCATTGGAGCTTGGGATATGTTTAATTCTCTTATTTTGAAGGAACAGTTAAATAATTATCTGTTAAAAATTAATTAATTCTGTTTATTAATTCCATTATTTGGTATTCTTTGAAATATCTTTTCAAATTCAGGGAAGTAACACCTTTTTCTCGACTGCAGGAATTTTCGCCGGATATAAAAATCAGCCGCTTAATAAAATCACTTTCGCTCAGAACGAATGTGATTTTAATAAGCGGCGGGTACTGTATTTCTCATATACTAAAAGGCATCGGAAATGTCGTTGTATTCTCCGTGGCTCGAGTAAGGCACGGTTACATGGAGAACTGTTCTAGGATCTCCACATTAGAGAGTCTCAAATGAATGTAAAATAATTCAACAAACTTTTATCCCTCCGAGCGGCTGATAAGTATTTTTCCGTACACTGAGCAGTAGTTTAGCCCTTAATACACTTATAGTTAAAAAAAAATACATAATTATAGATTCTTAGCTTATTTTTAAAGTATGAAAGTCACATATAAAAGTCCTGAGGTTTTTCTTGACGTCTGCAGTCACATTTTTAATTTCAAACTAAAAGAACTATGGTTTTAGGACATTTTAAAAACCATGCAGTGAAAACAACATTAAAATTTTGCACTTTAACGGCCCTTTTCACTCACCGTCGCCGGATGCCTGAGTCAATGTTATCCTATGGGAAAATTTTCTTTACAAATAATTTATTAACTAATACATATTTTGAAATTCTGTTTTCACATTCAGAAAATTTCCAACTGTTAAATTGACGGACCTTTTTTAAAAATGTATTTTTTTAATTTTTAATATTTTATTTTGAAATTGCAAAATGAAAAAAATTCACACATTGAAAATTCGTATTTTGAAGCTTCAAAATAAAACATAAAAAAATAAAAAATAATAATTTTTTAAAAAAGGTCTGTCAATTTAACAGCTGGGAATATTCAGAATGCGAAAACAGAATTTAAAAATATGTATTAGTTAATAAGTTATCTGTAAAGAAAAATTTCCCATTGAATAACATTAGCTTCGGTTTCCGGCGGCGGTGAGTGAAGAGGGCCCTTAAAAGACGTTTATGTAATATGTTTCAGTGCAAATTTACCAAATTAAATGCATTTTTACTATATTTACTACTTTTTCTGTCTGTTTCACAGCCGGCAAAATAAGGTGTTTCAAATATGAGAGCGTTTTTTGATATTTTATATTCAATTGTTTTCATAAATTGTGTTTTAATACTAGAATTTATTATTGTGGCTTATTTTGCTCTATATATTCATATTTACATAGAACTGTTGTTGAAACCTTCTTCTTCGGAGTAATGAAGTATGAATTTTTATCAGAATGGATTGTGTCATTGGATTTTATAAATGTGTTAAGTGGATGGGGCTAAAATATATATTGCGCCCAGGGCTTCCAATAAGCTTAATCAGGCAATGTTAGTCTCAAACGAGCTACACTAGTCATACCATTTTTAATAGAGTACATGACATAGGGAATTTAAATATTACATTAATTTCAAAGCATTTTATAAATATTAACATAAATCAGAGCGCAGACAGACAGACGGACAAACAAATATATAGACTAACGAAAATCATAAACAATGTTTTAAGAGGACTTGGCACTTTTGACTTGGCACCACTGAAGATTTCATGTAAAAGCTTATATTTCCACGTAATATTTATAAGCAGAACTATATTAGGTCTTACAATAAAACATTTATTCAAGCAACAATTCTTATGGTTTTTGATATACCTTTTATAGATATAAAATATATAAATTACATTTTCTCAGTTTGCATTTCTTCATGAATTCATGATCTTCAAAATGTTAAAACTTCAAAAAATATTTAAGAAAAGACTTAATTTTTTTTTAATGTCTAATAGAAACTTCTTAAAAGAATAAGGGATAGATTTTGCAATAACTTTAATAGAAAAAATAGAAAAAATAAAAATATAAGTTTTTTTTTTTTTTTTTTTTTTTTAATTTTTCATAGACATGAAAATTTTTTTTTCTGAAAAACTAATTAATTGTCAGAATTAATCCCTAATTCTTTTAAGTAGGTTCTAATGTTCATGATGTAAGGTATTTTAAGTGTAAGATCAACAACCAACCTGGTAGGGGGGGTCATCTTACAATGTGTGTAAATTAAGTAATGAGATGAGATTGGTACCGTAGGTTTTGATCTGGCAACACTTGGGAGGCTGGATTTGGAGATGTGACAAGTATCATTACACATGTGATAATCCTTTAGTATGAGTTTGAACTCGCAACAGTTCAGTTGTTCACAGCAATTTTTTTTTTTTTTTTTTTTTTTTTGTGTGTGTATGAAACACTTTTTTCCTACTGCGTTCTAAAAATATGTGATACCAATTTCAAACAACAGTCTGCTATCGTATCTTGCTTCAGACTTCGGTACAATATAAAGAAAAAAAAATTCAAAACTTTAGCAGCACCATGAGACAGTGTTTTTAAAGGGCCCAGGTGTTTCGATTGTTGAAGGCATTTTAAGAATGAAGATAATAGATTGAAGATGCACCATGCAGCGAAAGGCGTTTATCTTTAAAAATCGCTGAAAATGTCGACAGAATCTAGGATCTCATATTTTCAGACCGCCAGCTGACAGGCAGGATGATCGGAAAAAGATAAATACGTATCATATATACATAAACATTATCAAGAAAAAAAATAGCATTAGGATTAATAGATATTTTGATTTTTGGAATCAATTGAAAATTAACTCCAATTTTCTGGAATGTGTTCTTATTAGTGACGAATTATGGGTTTTTGAGTTCAACCCGAAGATCAAATGCCAGAGCATGGAATGTTACACATAAAACTCTCCAAGGCCCCCCCCCAAAAAAAAGAAAACAAGTGGAGCAAGCAAATCGAATGCATGTTGATTTCCTTTTTCGATAATCAGAGAATATACACGAAAAAACCACGCTTCAAGGCTAATCAGACAAATAACACTTTTACCAGAGTTTCTTGAAAAATTTCAAAAACAGGTTATGCGTGTAAGATTAAAGATGAAGAACAACTAGTTGTTGCGTAACAGCAGTGCTGTTGTCATACAATAATTTCAATGAACGAGTTTTTAAACAACAAATACTTTACCGCAGCTCCAAAGGCTTTTTATTTGCCTGAATTTTTCTTCTTTCCGAAATTGAAAAATCACTTCATGGGACGTCATTTTGAGATACTCAAAAATAAAATGCCTTTAATCGACCAGCTGAAACTTTCCAATATCTAAATTCTAGTAGAGATATAAAATTCAAAGAACCTTCTCCAGCGCTATGCACCTCTTCAAAGAAAATAATTTGAGGGAGAGAACATAAATTGCAATCCTACTCAGAAAAAAAAAAAAAAAAGAGAGAGAGAGAGAGAGAGAGAGAGAGAGAGAGAGAGAGAGAGAGAGAGAGAGTTTCGTTACTTATTTTACATTCCTTGTAAGTTTATATAGCTGTTTATGAGCTGTATTTGAGCTGTATTAGTAATATAATAACTGTTTTCTTTATTATTTATAAAAAGTTGAGGTTCCAAAGATTTCAAAGATGGAAGGAGGCCGCTGACCTTTATGCAGCAGCTTTGACCGATTTTAACCTCTAAAGAGGAGCTGTTACGTTTCAGTATGTAATTTCGAAAGAGCCCGTCTGTAAAAGTTAAGCCACCTCTGTTGTTTATTGCAAGGGGGGAAAATTATAAATTTTACTGTATATAAAATTTCCCACGCGATAAAGGGCAGAAAAATAGCAGTGTGGTTAAAGAGAAATATTTGAACTTGGCAGGTTAAAACTGTCACATGAGCAAAGGGCAGGAAGACAAGTGAACAAAAGCACAAAGAAGTCACTAATTAAAAGTCGTTTGAAAAGCAGTTTAAAAAAAAATATATTAAGTCCTAAAATGTTTGAAAACTCCAGGTGACTAAAAAGAATTAATCAGATAAATTAGAAAGCTCCATCAGTAGCTGAAATATCTTGGTTAATTTATTACAAATGAAACGGCGATCAATAATATTGAAACAATTGGAAGGAATGATAGAGGAGTGAATAATATACCACGAAGAGGTTAAAGGACAGTTAAAATCGATATGAGTAGGCGTTCCTTCTGCATCACAGTCACACAGGTGGGTTACGCGAGCAATGAAAATGGTAAAGATATTATTTAAAAGGATCGTGTTGCAATGCAGGGTGAATCACAGGAATTTAACGAAACCCTGGGGATGATATCATATATGAATCTACCTTTCGTAGAAGAGACCCACAGCCCTGACATTCCTCGAAGATTAATGATTTTATAGAACTTTTGATAAAGAATGTAGGAAGAGGTAATATTATATGGAGAGGTTCAATTTCTGTTGCGGATTTTTTGAGAGAATCAGCAAGTTCATTGCCCGATACCCCCTACGAGCTGAGACATGTGCAAGAGAGGTAAAGCATCGAAGATAATTCAGGAGAATTTCAGTTTGATCAACAATGGGAAGTGTGTTCCTGTGAACTTAAAAGACTATCACTGAAAAGTGGAAGATGGTTGTAGGAAGATTTCATGTCAAAATGTAATGTTTCAACTATGGCAAAAAGTTCTGCCTGAAAGACGTATTTGTTATCTCCAAGTCTAGAGGTCCACTGATGGATCATCGCAGAAGGCAGAAAGCTGCCGCTACACCACTGTCGGTTTTCGATCTATGAAGGAAAATTGACACAGGAATTGAAGGAGAAAAGCTGTTAATTTTAGTATTAGGAATAGATAAGAAAAAATCCTCTGTAGGGTGAATTAGCCAGCTGCAGACATTTTGCTGTATGGAAAGATTTGGAAATTATTTTTGTTGAATATTGGAATCATAAAGTTGGAGGATATTTGCTCTGAGAAAGTTATATTTAACTTGTAAATGAATGCACAGAATTCCCGTGATTACAGTGAGAACATCAGTGAAGATTGTCTTGTAACCACACGAAATTTGAAGAAGAAACATCCGTTGTAATTAAATAAGCTTATTTTTGGCTGTTTCAGAAAGAGAACAACCAAGAATCCTGCACCGTATGTTATAATCTTTTCTACTACTATTTTATATCAAATTTTTAACAAATTACTTTTAATTCCCCAATTTTTCGCGTTAGTTTAGTAGTATTGTGATAAAAATTTAGACGTTTAGGCTTAAGATTGTTTATATGCTCAAGTCAATATTAAGGTCTTTATCAATAGTTATGCTATGGATTTTAATATTTTTAACATGCTTGACACTAATATCATTTACTTATTCGTAGGATTTCGCTTAAGGATACTCGGAAAATAAAATGTTAAGGCTTGGGTTTTAAAAGGTGAAAACTAAGATGAAAAGATGAAAGCAGCTGGCTGAAATAAGTAAAGACTTCCTGAGCATATTTCTCCAGATCTTTCCGAGAGAATAACCGCGAAACCCTCAGCAAAAGCAAAGGTCTTATAACCCTCCGAAGACATAGAATTAAAAATATTGTTGATAATAATATTCCACAGAATTGGTCCCAGACAAGAACCTTGTGGAGAACCTTTCGACTGTGGAAGAGCAGAGCTACCCGAGGCGTTTTTACGAAAAGATAAGAGCTGATGATTCCAGCGATATTCCCCGGGCAGTTGGAAGATTGTAAGGAATTCATAATACAATACCACTCTATATTATCAAAAGCCTCCTTAATGTCTAGAGAAATGATGGTTGTAGAGTTTCCAGAGTTGTAACTGGTAAAAGGTTGAGGCTGAGTAAATTTTACATTTCCCTAGTGCTACACCATGGACAATTGGCGACAGTCTGGAACACCTCGCTAAGGATGGTTCAGAGACATGTCATCACAATTTTGATCTTCCACAGAGGGGATGGCTCCCTTCTTCATTGCCTATAGAAATATAATTTGGATAGGAACAAGGAGGACATTGTGGCAATGGGCGATTTTACGTGCATCAGCCACTATTAGTGTACACGACAGTGTTCAGCCGGCTAGATATCGAACCCGCAATTTTTCAATTATGAGCTATGCGTTTTATATGTTAGGATACCGCAGAACTATTTATTAAAGAATTAAAGTAGTAAGAAAGGAAATATTTTTATTATAATGTATTTGTGATAAACAGTTTATGATCGGGATTTAAAAAAAAAAAAAAAAAAAAAAAAAATCCAGTTTATTATTTAAGAAGAGATTTAAGTGACGAGATATTTAAATGGTATAATTATAAATTAGCTTTAATTTATCTCCTTTAAATATGTAAAGTTAGAGAAGAAAGAGAAGAAAATTCTGGCTAATAAAGATAAATCTTTTAATTGTTTTTTAATATGTATTTTTATTTACACTACATGGAAAAAAGCCCATTAAATACATTGAAAAAAGTTATAAAACATTTTATACTTATTTTTAAAGGGTCGTAGTAATATAAACAAAATGTGCATACTTATACTTTTACCAGAACATCAAATTGTAATTCAATTTGCGATTTCAGCAAAGCTTTAAAATGATTGTTATTTCTATTTTAACCTCATACAAAAAATATCCCAGCTCTGCATTCATAATACAAACTAAAAATAAGCTATAAAAATGCGCTTTTCATACATAAAGAACGAAACGGTCTGAGAAAATAGAAAGAATGTAGATTTTATTGATACAAGTTCGAAGAACAAGGGAAAAAAATGGTTAAAATCATAGCATTTTAAATCTTTTGTACGGTCGGCTTCAAATATTTAGAAAAATACGTCTTTTTTTCTCTTTTATAATGGTTACTTTAATATTTCAGATCGTTGCCAAAAATACAACGAAAAAATGTGCAAACTTTGTAAAATGCAAAAAGCTGCGGAATATTGAATATTTTCAGATTTTCATTTCAATAAGTTGAAATTGAAAGTAATTTTTTCTTTCAGGGAGTTTCTGAACTTGAATATTTGATAAAAAATGTGTTATTTGATGTGATTTTTTTTTTTTTTCTTTCTTTGAAATAAGTTTTCTGTGAAAGAAATTTATTTGGGTTATTTTCAGAAAATTTATTTTCGCATAGTATGTATTGAAATGAGTTTCCATCCACTTGAGTAATATAAAAATGATTACTGTATCGAGAAGTATTGGTTTCATTTTTAATAAATTTCATAGTAGATATGAGGAAATTTAATATTTAAATTTTTATTATTGTAGATAAAACAGTGTGTCCTAAAAGTTCCAGTACTCCAACTTAAAGAACTCATTGTGTCCATGATTTTTTTGAAATATTAAATTTTATCGTCTGCTTATTATTGCATCAATTCTTTAATTTTAATCGTTTGTTTCTTTTCTCGCTCAAGTTGTGTGAGAATAAAGTTTTATGTTATTTTGTTCTTCATAGTGAAATGAGTTTATCACGCATTCAGAGAATTACGCTGTTTGAAGCTTATTTTGAATGTAAATCGTATGAAAGATGCAAAGATGTTTGGCGATATAAATATCCAGATGATGGAATACCGAGTAAAAATATGCTATATCAGCTAGTTCCACATTTTCGTAATACAGATTCTGTGCAGGCGTGTACAGGTTTCTCTACAGGTTTCTCTAAACACATGCGCAAATGATTTCAGCTTTGCCTCCTAGAAAAGGGTGGACATTTTGAACATTTATTATAAATGTAAGTTCTGTATTTTTTCCTCCGTTATTTTAAATGTGCCTTTTATCATAAGCATAAAATTAATCGTTTTAAGGTTTGTTGTTTTGTAAATAAAAAATACATCAGCGTCAGTACTGGAACTTTTAGGACACACTGTATAATATATAAAATATGCTCTAAAGCAGTGGTCGTGAACCTTCTCGATTTCAGGGACCACTAAATTTATAATTTAAAATACCGCCGACCATTTATATGATTGATTGTGAAACGGAAGTATAGCTATAGAAAAGAATAATATAGGAGAATCCATTTTATAAATATGAAATAAGCCTATTTAATATAAGACGTTACAAAGGCCAATTTTATTTCTTATTTTAATATAAGAAAATTGTAAATAGTTACTTAATCATAAAAACGATGCTTAAGGGTTGTTCAATTGTACTGAAACAATTACACAACAATGAACACGTGAACACCTTTTTATAGCTGCCATATTATATGTAACTCAAACAAAAGGTTTAACTGCGATGTTAATTTGCTATTTCCATATATAAAACTGTATTTACTAAATCTAGTAATATGTAACTAGATTGTGGGATTATTAAAGCCTAATGAGAAATTTTATTTTTTACACGAATTCCAAATCTTTGACGAATTAAAATAACACTTCTCTGCATGAAAATTGCTCCCCAACACTATTTTTGCAAATTCTTATGTAAAATGACCTCCTGAATCCGAATATGATGCCCATTTTCCCCTATCATCCACCATTTTTTAGGAACTGCCCCCTATTTTTATCATTTTTCGGTAATTTTATGGCTATAAATTTGATTTTAGAGTTGGAAAGGATTATTTTAACTGTTAAATATCTTCTGAGGGGCTAAAGAGTGGAAAATTCTAAAGCATGAACATTTGCTACAAGGGGAAATTTTAGGGAGGGATTTGCCACAGAAATTATGTGTTACATTTCTTATATTTTTTTAATCTAATATTAATGCTATTTATTAAACATTATAAAAAAATATATTTTGTTTTTAAGTTTTAAATTAATTCTTTATCATTCTCCAAATCAAATTCATGGCCATAAAATTACCTAACAGTGATAAAAATTGGGGGAGGGGTTGGTGTTCCGAGAAAACGGTGAGTGACTGTGAAAAATGGGAGTCATATTCAGATTCAGGAGGTAATTTTACATAAGAATCAGCAATAATGGCATCAGGGCTCGAAAAAATTATTTGTTTTTTGGAGCGCAGTGTAACCTGATAAATTAAGAATTACAAATGTCTGTCAAATGCAGATCAGAAATACAAAGCGATAACTATGCCTGATACTTACAATTAAAATTTTTGTGATGTAAGCTTAAATAAATATCTCATATTTTCTCTCATACATAAAATTCTGAAATTTAATGTTGTGATTATGACCGATTCTAAAAAGCTTGAAGTTAAAACGTCAGTGTGTAGTTTCTAGTAAAACATTAAAAAATGCAATTAATGTGCAGTTTATTCTGCGGATCACCGGTTAGAGACCACTGCTCTAATTTATAAAATAGATAAGAATACGAATTTAAATGGAATAACATTAATTGAACTAGCCACGATTTAATGATTTAACCCAGTCCAAGTTATTATGAATTTGAAAATAACGATTTATCGGAATATCGGAGGGTTTAAACTTACAAACTGCCTCAAAATAACAAAGTCATCATTTCCTCTAAATTTTTTTAGGCATTACAAAGATTATAAAGAAGATGGTTCATTTAATATTACACTTCTTAATCAAAGAAGACAACTGTAATTATACCATTCATAATGAAGCTAGTATTACAAAAACTACATTAAATATTCATTACCATATAGTTTATTACACACTGAAATAAATAATTGCATTTACATTAGTTTTCAAGCATACTATTGATAGAATAGAGTACTGTTCCAAATCTGGGTTCATGTAATTTGTGGGTCGATTAAAATAGTAATAATGTTTATTCAGGAAAATTTCAGACGATATAAAAGCACACAATGTTTAAAGATCATAATTACGAAATTCTAGCATAATGTAAGAGAAATTCACAAAACAAATTTCAATAACAGTCTCAAAAACAGGTCAGACCATATAAGGCCATATAACTAAGGCTATGGTCACCGATATTCCACACACCTAAGTTCTACTTAAAAACATTTAAACTTCTCTTTAGACAGATTTCTTGGTGACCAGACTACAAATTGCGAATTGTGTCAATATTTCAGAGATTTTCAGCTAAGTCTTTCGTTTTAGCCAAAAAGCTACCAGTTAGGATTTTCTGAAAATAATAATTTTTTTATGAATGTCGCTAAAAAATATTAAAGTCTGCAAGAGTCTCGCCAAATTCATCGCCAACGCCCCTTCGATAATTGCTTTCAACATTAAGAACTTTGCTAGTAAATGTTATTTAGTGAAAAGGAGAATATCCAAAGAAGAGTATTCATGCGAGAAGACTAAGCATTTCTCTGTTTTGTGTGAATCATCGTCGGAGAAAACTGTATAATATTTACGAACTTGTAACAGTACTTTTATATACATATTAAGTGTCGAAATCATCATTATGTAAAAAAATTATTACATACAGCAATGATTATTTTGTCAAAATTTCTTTTTATTTTTTATTTTAACATAATGTTTTTTCTGTAGCAATAAACTTTTTGATGTTACATTGTAGGGGAGAGTTGGGAGGGATGGGACATTGGGTAAGATGGGACACCTAAAATTATTCTTAAAATAAACATTGTTTTTAATTTTTGACACTTCCACCAGGTGAAGTAACTACAGTCCCATATTAGTTGCTATGTATCATTTTAGTTGGAGAACTCTGTAAATTTATGTAACAAAAAAACTATTTTGTAACACTAAAAGTAAACAATTGCTTAATTTTCAAGGCAAGTTTTCAACGTCCCTCACTGATGTCAACATAATCACTTTTCATATTTTATATACCTAATAATATAACTTTTATGAATTAGTAGCTAAATTAAGCCTAAAAGTAGCATGTGTCTAGTAATAAATTATTTTTTAAAAAATAATGAAAAGGGTGGGATGGGACAGAGCAGCTCAGGGAGGGATGGGACATGTAAGAAAAGGAAGAAGAATGAAGATTCTGATATTCCTTAAACAGAAAATATCAAGAGGCAAATGAATGAATAGATGGAAGAAAAAAATGCACGAAACAAATTCAAAATCATGGAAAATAACTGGTGTGGCATTCACACGACTTTTGTTTACCCTTTTAACTTTTAAAAATACTTTATGTACATATATGTATGAGGAATTACTTTTCATTCCTGAGCAGTTTTCCTGGACATGGTAAAATATGCAAAAGAAATTAGACTCACCAATTACAGTTAGGATTTCTTGATAATATTTGTTCCTGAGATATGCTGAAACACACCCAGACTAGCCACTAAAAACCTTATTAATATTCAGGGAACCACAAAACATATAAATATAACAAAAACTTAATTTTAAATATTTGAACTAAAAAACAGTATTTTCTCTGCTAGAAGTAAAAAAAAAAAAAAAAAGATGAAATGACTGACCATTTGAAATTTTTTATTTAAGTGGTACATTGTACTCTAATGTTGGATAAAATAGGTGGTATTCGTAATTAATTAACCTTATATACATCGTGTCCCACTGTTTTTGCCATTTTTCATAGTATGTCTGTATATTATGTATTTATGTTAACTTTATAAACATGTCCCATCCCTCTCTCATGTAACGGAGGGATGGGACATTTTTACGACTATGTTAATTGGCTTATAAAATTAATATTTTAATAATTACCATCAAATTTATATTTTTAAAAGATGTTAAAATGTTTCAATTTGTTTCTCTGAAACTTACAGTGTTGTATCAGTAAAAGTAAATTTGTAAAAAATATTTTTGTGAAAACTGTCTCATCCCTCCCTACACTCCTCTATATTAAGTTTGTTGTTGAAATTCATAAATCAATACCATATACAGGGTGCTTTGAAAGGGTTCTGAGAAATTTTAAGGGTAGGTCAGACATACCAAAACAAGTCATTTTTTATACAGGAACATATGATCGCTAACGTCATATGTGCACACTAGTGAACCAAAAAGAACAAAATATAAATCAATGAAGATATGGTTTACAAAAAACAATGTGTGCATAATATTGCAGAAAGCGCTCAAAATTGCTGCCATCTGCAATAATACAAGCAAGCGCAATAGCGAATCATGGAAAAACGTTGACGAACCCTTTTAAACATTTTAGTTCTGTAACGGATACGAGCTGCTCTTCAACAACTTTTGCTACGAATCCCTCATCAGAGGTTAAGGAAGTTTCTTAAATACAACTTTTGAGAAATATTTACAGGATGAATTCAGTGGTGTGATATGGGTGGACAAGCGATGGGCCCACCTTTACCAATCCACCATGCAAGGGTGGCACGGTTAAAATATTCTGGAGGGATACTGGCTGAAATATGAGGGCACATTATCGTTCTCAACACACATACGTTCTCAAAGATATGCAGGAACGTCATACAGTAAATTAGGTCAAACATACTTCAAAAAATTCCGATAACTACTGACAGCAGTTGTGAGGTAGAAGTGAGGAAAGAATTTATGGACCGATCAGGCAATCCCCGTCCATGCCTGCTCATATGTGCAATGTGCATACTAAATGATTGTTGCACTGCAAGTTCTCATGTAGCTCTTGGATTGTTGCACTGCAAGTTCTCATGTAGCTCTTGGATTCTTATGGGTCTAAGTAAGCCAGTTGTGAGCATTCATAACAAATTTCTGAGAAAATATTTTTTATAAGTGAACAAAACTCATGTTGCCGATAAGTACATTTTTAAAACAATGAATTTTATTGAAGGATTCGATTTTATCCTAAACAGATGCCTATAGCAGTGTCTATTCAAAGAAAATTTAATGTTGCTTTATGATATCTTCCCAAACTGAATCCTCTGGAAACATAACATTAATAAAATCACCCTCACTAGAAGAATTGTCCTTTTTATACATACTATGCTTTTGTTACTTTTGCACAAAAGCAAATATAAAGCTATGCTTATTGAGTTAAGAATGCCACAGGAACCTAATTTTACCTATAGTCCAGACTTTTTCTTAACCAGTCTCTTTCTGAAGTTAGTAATTTAGGGTCAGTATTTTAATGTTGACACATGTGGATCTCAAATTATTACACACTAAATAATTAATTCAACAAATTCTTCCTAATTATCATTCAACTACAAAAATTATGGCTTTAAATAGTTTAATCTTTTTGGTCAGCAAATTATTTTCGAACAGAACTGCTCAGGAAGGCAAGTGGATTTTCTTAGTTTTCAAGAATTAAATTGTAGAAACTAACTGAATGTTTTGTAGTAAAAATAAAAATTATTTCAAGTTTTTATGCAAATTACATTCAAACTGGTAAGTGAAGCCTACAAACAAACATGTCAAAGTAACAAATTCGCTATGACTACGAAATACTTCTCTCATAAAAAGTTTCAAATTTCTGGTGAGTGCAGTTTGTCATCGCCAGTTTGTTCAAGAAAATTCATGACGAGATGGGCAAGGACTATAGTAAGGGTGACTATTCAAGGGTTTTTTTTTCAATGCTACAAATTTAATTGTTTTAAAGTTCCTAATTATTTCAAATATTATGAAAATTACTTTTTCGGCACCACTATCTAAAAATCATTTTTGTTTTCGCGAAACTAGAAGGATTATATTTTTATTTGATAAATAAATCGGAATTTATGTTACCATATATTCGTATCTTTACATAAATGCCTTTATTTTTAAAAATTGATATCACTCAAAAATTTTAAAGTTTAGCCAAATAATTTCAAAACATTAAACAGTTTAGATTTTTTTAATGCAAAAAGATAGATTCACATAGGGGACATTAAATATGAAAATGTTAAAGATTAAAAAAAAAAGTTTAAAAACTTCCATTATATTTTATGTGCTTTTCCTTTTTTAAATCAATACCATTTAATATTTTTTAAATCTAGGCAAAGAATCTAAAAAAAAAAAAAAAAAAAAAATTCAGATTTTATATAGTAGGAAAGAGAGGTTCACATACGTAACATATCAACAGTGAAGATGTTAAAGAAACAAAATATGTGTAAAAATTTTCATTATATTTTATACGCTTTTCGTTTTTATGTATAAATCAATATAATTTTTTATTTAAAAAGTCTAGTCAAAGACTTTCAAAATATTAAACCGTATAGATTTTGTAAGGCAAAAAAGAGAAGTTCACATAGGTAACATCAGAAGTGAAGATATGAAAGATAAAAATAACAAAATATGTGTACAAATTTCCATTGTATTTTTTATACTTTTCCTTTTATAAATTAATATCATTTAGTATTTTAAAAGTCTAGTCAAAGAATTTCAAAATATTAAACAGTATAGATTTTGTAAGGGAAAAAAAAAAAAAAAAAAAAAAAAAAAAACAGAGATGACATCAGAAGTAAAGATGTTAAAGATAAGAAGAAAAAAAAAAAAAGCGTAAAAATTTCAATTATATTGTAGGGGAGCGCGGTGCTAGTTGTCACAGGGGTAAGAAGTAACACGCAATTTAAGAAATAGTTTGTAACATTTGTGATTAAATATTTTTATAAACTTAATTCTTATGACGCGCTTTATAATGTAAGCAAAATCGGTGCTCCTTAAAAATGGTTAATGAGAGGTTCTGTTCGCGTGCTTCATTTTAGCTAGTTAGTGGAAAAAAAAATATTTCGCAAATTTTGATTAAAGGTGTGTTAATTTATACTTTAAAGAAATTTTTATAGCTATTTATTTAGTCTGTGTGTTGAGTTATAAAACGCATGTTTAATTTTTTGTATAAATCGTTATATATTTTTCTAAATAAACAAAATATCCAAAATGATACGATGGGGCATCGCATGTTGAAACAAAATTTTGGGGCAAGTTGTAACATGTTAGAGGAGTGGCTTA